>CM059206.1:1407500-1420000 GCA_030347435.1 Clarias fuscus | reverse complement strand
AAGTGCTTTGAAGTTTCCGTCACTGGATAGATACTTACACTTATGGTGGGGGGAGTGAATTAGGTCAAGTATTGAAGAAACAGATACTTCTTGAGTCGCCGTTTAAAGATTGTCAAAGACTCCGTTGTACAGACATCTACAGGAAGTTTGTTCCACCACCTATATCCCAGAATAGAAAAGAGTCTGGATGAATGTCTTCTTCGATTCCTGACCGACCAGGTGAGCGGTGCTGGAGGATCGGAGGGAACGTGGTGCAGTGCGTGGTGTGATTAGAGCAGAGAGGAAAGTGGGTGCATTTTTAGCTTTGTAGGCGGGCATCGGGGTTTTGAATTTGATGCGGGCAGCTACAGGGAGCCAGTGCAAGGAGCGGAGGAGTGAAGTGGTGTGGGAGAACTTGGGAAGGTTGAAAACTAGACGTGCCACTGCGTTCTGAATCAGCTGCAGAGGATTGTTGATAGAGGCAGCCCTCCCAGGAGTGAGTTGCAGTAGTCCAGACTTGAAATAACAAGGGACTGAACAAGCACCTGAGTAGCCTCTGAATAAAGAAAAGGGCAGTCAACAAGTCAACAAAAAAAAAATCAACAAGTGCGAGTAAGGTTAGGAATGTGTGGGGAAAATTACAGATGGTTGTCCACAGTTACCCCAAGATTGCAGGCAATGGCTGAAGGAGTGATCTGATTGATGTCCAGGAAGATCACAAGGTCTTGACCTGGGGATGAATTACCAGAGATGAACAGTACGGTTTTACTCAGATTGAGCTTCAGCTGATGATTTCCAGTATGAGATGTCTGCCAGACAGGAGGACAGGAGAGAATAAGTTGTGTGTCATCTGCATAACAATGGTATGAAAATCCATGCAATGATATGACCTTAGCAAGAGCCCAGGTAAGGAAGGAGAACAGAAGAGGACCAAGTACTGAACCCTGTGGGACACCAGTAGAGAGTCTATGTCTATCTTCTAGGTAAGAAGCAAACCATTGCCATGCTGTTCCACATATTCCAAGGGTTGTAAGAATAGATAATAGAATCTTGTGGTTCATTGTGTCAAATGCAGCCAACAGGTCCAGGAGGATGAGGACAGATGATAGGTTAGTTGATCTAGCAGCATGGAGCTTCTCAGTGACTGACAGAAATGCAGTCTCTGTGGAATGTGCCACTTTGAGTCCATATTTGTTGGGATCATTAAGATTGTTCCGTTAAAGATAAAGAGACGTTTAGTTATAAACAGTCCTTTCAAGAATTTTGGAAATAAAAGAGAGATAGTTGCTACTGCTGGATCCAGGCAGGGTTTCTTGAGGATGGGAATAACCCTTACCTTCTTAAAAGAAGCAGGAACATGACCAGATGATATGGAATGGTTGATGACTGTTGTGGTGAAGGGAAGAAGGTCTCTTGAAATGGCCTGGAACATTGTGGAAGGGATTGGGTTTAATGAACAAATGATGGGGTTGGATGATGAGATGATCTGCTGAATCTCATCAGATGACAGGTTGGAGAATTCTGCTAAGGGAGGAGAGGGAAGCTCCTGGAGTTCTGGTGTAGGTGTAGAAGCAAAGGACATGCGGATTGCTGCAATTTTCCCATTGTAGAATGTGGCAAAGTCATCAGCAGTCAGAGAGGAAGGGGCAGGAGGAGCCGTTGGGTTGAGTAGTGAGGAGAAGATATTGTGGAGTTTACCAGGATCATGTGCAGAGGCTTCCAGGTTTTCCCTGTAGAAGGCAGTTTTGGGAGAAGTCGCATCAAATGGGAATTTGGAGAGAAGAGGGTGGTAAGATAGAAGATCTGCATCAAGCTGAGATTTCTTACATCTTCTCTTTGCAGGTCTTAATTCTCTCCTGTTGTTGCGCAATACATCACATAGCCAAGGAGCAGGACAAGAGGTCTTCCTTGGTTTAGAGGACAGAGGGGATAGGAGATCCATGGATGAGGAAAGAGAGGAGAGGAAAGTTTCAGTCACAGTCTCTAGTGGTAGAGAGGAAAAGGAGTCTGGGTCTGGGAGGGATGATAGGGTGCATGAAGACAGCGGAAGGAGAGACAGAGGGAAGTTTTCTGCAGGTAAAAGAGTCATTTTGGTGATTTAGCCTTAAACAGAATAGGAACGGTGACGTGAAGGGCACACGGTAATGATCAGATTTATGAAGAGGAATAGTAGTGATATCTGTGACTAAAAACGTTATATAAATGAAATTGAACTGAATTAAATTAACATGAGCCCCGCGGATACCTATCGTTTCCAACGTGGAACTTTCACAATACGTAATTTAAATCTATACATATAATAAAACTGCAATATTGGCATGTATTTAATGTACAGTATCCGAGGGGCTCAAGTTAATTCAATTCAATTCAATTTCATTTATATAATGCTTTTAACAATTGTCATTGTCTCAAAGCAGCTGTGTATGAGTGAGAAAAATGTGTATGAATCAAAATGATAAGATTGAGCCTGATGAACGAGCCGAGGGCGAAGGTGCTGAGGGAAAAACTCCCTGAGATGGTAATAGGTAGAAACCTTGAGAGGAACCCATCCTCATCTGGGTGATAACGGAGAGCAGGGATTGATCTGCACTCATACTGTGTGTTAGGAGGCTGGAGGTTCAGTATAACAAGAGATGTGTTTAAGTTCATATGGAGTCCAGTTCGGGACCAGAATGGCACTAGGAAGTCAGACAGGTGCAGAGGGCAGAGTGGGTCTGGATCAGTGGGAGCTCAGGAGCAGCGTGTGTAGCTCCAAACCATTACGAAGCAGAATCCTGCTGGAGCAGGTCCTTCTCTGGATGCCTCAGGATCCTCGTAGGGTTGGCCTCTGTCTACTGGAGCTGGCACGATCTCCAGATGCCTCTGGATCGGTATAAAAAGAAAGAACCAGGGTATCGCAAGGAAGAAGTGAGGTCTGTGCCGGATAACATTGAAGGCATGGCGGGATTTCGTCTTGGGAATGTACCCTATCCTTCCGAATGGGGAGCACACTCACACTCACAAGTACAGAATGGTACTGGAGAATGGAACGCAACCCAAGTCCCTCTCATATCTCACGCTGTGTATCTTGACCTTATTCCTGATTAATTTTTTTCCTGTTAGTCTCAGTGTTTCCCCCTAGTGGCATATTCCTGTGTGTGAAGAGACTTTGTTTTGCAACGTTCCTTGCTTCTGAGGTCAAAGTTCATAATTCAATTCAATTCAATTTTATTTGTATAGCGCTTTTAACAATTGACAATGTCGCAAAGCAGCTTTACACAATCAAAAGAATTATAAAAGTTTGTATGAGATGTGAACGTGTATGAATCAAAATGATAAGACTGTCTCATAATTCAGTTATGTTACACCATCAGTTCCTTGTCTGATATTTTTTTCTCTTGTGTGTGTCAAGTGTCTTTCATTCATGCTAATTGCTAATGCTAGCAGCCGCTGTATATTGCGCTCCATAGCCATATTTCACGGGTTATTCTCGATCTGTGATTATGTATATTAGTAAAGATTTGACCGTGTTTACGTCCAGCCTCATTACCTGCCAGGACAGTTAAAGTAAAACGACTATAAAATGAGTCAATAACGTGTAGGGTGCACATTTCACTAATTAAATATCAAGAAGCCAAAATGTTAAGGGCTAAAGCTGTAGCATTTAATTCCTGATTTTTTAGTAAACGATTTTACAGGAGTTCCCGAACCCGATTTCATCTACACACTAGTAGCACTTTCAAATATTAAGAAGTGTTTGATGCATCAGTATATACTTAGAAGAATGAGGGCAGGACACGGAGTTGAAGTGCTTCATGCTTATGTATCGCAGGAGCGCTGCTCCATGACTAATGTCTCAAAATGTTTTTTATAAACCTTTGACTTCAGCACCAAGAAGATTTACACCAGCGGCGGTGTTTAAGTGCTGTTATAATGGATCAACTTGTGTGTGTGTGTGTGTGTGTGTGTGTGTGTGTAGGTGGGTGGTGCTGTGCGTGAAGCTACAGGCTACACCTCCACTTACAGACAGACCATCTCTATCGAGGCCGGAGAGGAGGCCGGGGACTGCCTCCACATGAGACGAGGTTTCCATCACATCATCCAGGGCTTCCCCAACTGCGTGGTCACTGATGGAGTCATCAACTTCTTCCTGGCTCGGACGGACAAAGTGCGGCAGGTGGGCTTCGACCCCCGGTTGGCTCGTGTCGCCCACCTCGGTGAGTGTGCACTGAACAATCCCTTTTGAACTTCATAGCATAGCGTATTGTTCCCATGTTAAACAAGGATTTTTTTTTTTTTTTTTTTTTTTTGGTCCGTTCCATCTGTGATTGTCATCAGAGTTTTTCATAGACGGCCTGGGCTCGCTCCATGTTGGCTCCTGTGATGATGTCATCGTGAACCATGCCACCAAAATCAAGCTCCCCTGGGGCCAATCAGAAAGCGACAAGGCCTACGCCAAGTTCCGCTACCCTCCAGCCTCCTCGGACGCCACGCGTACGAAAAACGGCCTCTTGTACTTCAAAAACCGCTTCCAGTGTCTCACACACAACTGAGCACACACCTCTTCATCCTCCTTTCCCCTCGTTCTGTCTTCCTCTCCCTAAAGGCATCTCTTTGTTTTCGTGAGTAGCTAAAGAGAGTCTTTGAGGGGATTCGGGGTCTTGCGGGGTCTCGTCCACGTCACTACTTCCCTCATTCTATTCTGGGAAAGAGGAAAAGAAATACAGATATCTATATCTATATCCATTTAAAGTTTCCTCCTTTAGGAGGGGCTTTAAAGTCATCCGGTTGTGACTGACATCTGAGAGATAACAATCTCAAGACTTTCTATTTGGTTTTGATTTTTATTCAAGGAACTTTAGGTACAGATCCATTTCTACATTTTGGTCTTTTCTCTCCTGTCAGTCTCGGTTACAAATCATCCCGCTCGATGCTTTTTTTTTTTTTTTAAGGGAAATGATGATGACAGAAAAAAGAAACATTCTTTATTTAAACACAATAAAATAAAACAATAAGGACGATGGACCATTTATGATAATTTTTTTTTAACCTTAAGCAGTGAAAAAAGAAAACTCTCAAAGGTCCAACCTGTGACGCTTCGCCCTTAAAAAAGACACGGACACAACCTTAATGCACATATGAGAGGCGGAGCTTCCTGATTCCCTGACAGGCAGGTATAGACGTGCTGCTCCTGATTGGTTGACAGTGATGGTCCGTGTTTACAGAGTGAGGAGGAGAAACCAAACTCAAGCGGTTACACGTCACTGAGAACAGCTTCAACAGCACGTCACGGACACTTGACCACTTTCTGCTGAACGAAACGTGTGTGTGTGTGTGTGTGTGTGTGTGTGTGTGTGTGTGTGTGTCCATGTGTACATGTACTTGTGAGCACTTGAGGGTCTTCTCTGGAAATGTTTGCACTAAAATAATGAGACACACTAGAGAGGACAGGAGGAGGAAACAGACCTGATGCTGGTCCTCTAGCTGACATGAGGAAACACGCTGTCATCACAGATCTCATAGTCAGTCCCTTTACTGAGCCAGTCATGCTGTAACTAATCACCTGTGCTTGTGCTTTGTGGGCGGAGCTAAACATTGACCGATTTTAATGACATTCCAGAGATAAAAATATAATCAGGTGATTTTAAATGATGTCTGAATTCTGAATTGAAAAAGAGGCCAGTGTCATGCGACAGATTGTCCACCTTCTGGTTTATGAACAATTGGATAAAACACTCCATTATTGAAACCTTTTTTTAATAATTTTTTTTTGGGGGGGGGGGGAAGTCATGCTTGCTACGTACTTGTGCACTGCCTCTCAGCAAAGCCAGGAAAAGACATCAGACGACAGAGTGACGCTTGTAGACTTATCGGATTACAGAAGGGCACGTAAACACATTTAGTTTTTTTTTGTTTCAAATTGTCCTCTGTTGCCATGGAAGCTGGAGCGCATTGTACTGAGAAGGTGTAGCCGGACATCTCTCTTACGAGTTACATGCTTTTTCTAGAGGACAGATGGTTGAGGATGATAGAATCCCTGTGTGTAATGGCGGTGTATGGATTGGAAAAGTATCTCTACTTCTCTTGTAAATCATCCGGAGAGCATGATCTTGTTTTCCAGGTGATGTTGCAGCTATATGTAACTGTGAGTCGAGCGAGCTGATTGGCCATGATCTCTCTGAGTGGTGGCATACCGTCAGCTTTATATCAGTTATAGTGACACTGGGCATCTGTGAGCTCACATGGGCAGAAAGGGACAGATAGCGCTCCAGCTACCGATGCCTCAGCTGGCGTCACATGTCTCAGAGGAAGCATGCGATAGTCTTCTCCCCTCCCTGGCCAGCAGGTGGTGCCAAACAGAGAGAGGGGTGAAAATTAGGGAGAAAATCTAGAATAACTGAGCAGTAGAGTTTACCGACTGTGTATCATATATTGCCATATTGATAAAGATTGTGTTACATCCTGTGGCAAAAGAGGTACAGAGTTCCTGAAATGCTGACTCTTTGTATGGAAATGGAAAACGAAACCGGGATTTAACTGCACGTGAGCGTGCGGAGGAAGACTTGGGCTCAGAGCATCAGGGTTGCTTTTATTCGGTGCACACTTTTTCGAAACGTCTGGAAACACATCCGTCCCTGGACCCGCAGCTTTCGTTTCATTGGGTTCAAAGTAAATTTGACATCGAGATACGATTTAGCAAGTGCTTACACTAAGACTGCGTCAGAAATGATCTCCTCGCCCTCCAACCACACGGTGAATTCCCTCTGCAGACCCGGGAACCCAGTGACGGCACGGCTAGGTGCGGCTCTGCTCCGGGGTACCTCACTTCACCGCACTGCTCCGTCTGCTGGAAACGTGGTGACAGGATTCAGACAGAGGATTGGTGTATGATCGAAGTGATCCGATTTCACCTCCATGAACTCACAGCAGTTAGTAATGCAGTTGTCCAGAATGCAGCCTTCCCTCACGGGTCTGAAGCACGCAGCCCCGAAACCCCTGTCTTTCCCTCTTGGTAGTGAGGTTCGATACCCGAATGATGCCGTTCCACTTTTTTTACTGAAACAAATCATCGGATGCTCGGGCAAATAAATAAAACGAAAGCCTTAATGTCTTTAGTTTGTGATTTATTGTAATTTAATGACTGTGGACAAATCCACAAACCAGAATGATCAACATCGTTATAATCATTTATTTATTTAAAGAAATACATATTAGCCTGTCTGACTGGTCACGTGACTCTAACACATACCGTATAAACTTGAATCTAATAACAGTTTGAATGAAGTTTTGCTCTGTGAGAGAATTTAATAATGAACCTGATGTTGAAGGAGTAAAATTTTTCCCGGTCATTTCGTTCTCTGATTCATTGATTTAAAATGAAAAATCAATTAAATTGATTGAAAAAAAATCACTGAAATGATGATGAAAGCGGCCCATAGTTTAATAATCTCAGCTATTATTTATATATAGCGGTACCTCTGCATATGAATGTAATCCGCTCCGGAGGCGAATTCTTAAGGCGAAATGTCGTATTGTGAAGCGCATCTTCCCACAGGAAATAATGTAAATGCAGATAATCCGTTCCAGCCACCCAGAAATGATACCAATATTACCAGTTTCTAACAATATTGTCATATTTTTGCATATAAAAACAATCAAAACATTTAGAAAAGACATGTAAATAAAGACATGTAAAATATGAAATAGACATTAAACCTCACTTTACCTTAATTTAATTAACTTAATTAACCCTCTCGGTACAAAAACCAAACTGAAAGCAGCTCCCTTTTCTTCTGATTACATTCTTGGGACCCGTGGTGCTACTGTATGTCTTCACTAAATTTGGAACAAAATGCAAAAGGAAAAAGTAAACTTGCTTTGCTTGGTTTTCCACTGACGCATGCAGATTTTGAACGATTCTCGCATGTACGCGTTCGGTTCAGCCCCGATCGGTCACTCATGTTTTGCCAATTTCAGTTCTTAACAGGAATATTCATGAGGCGGGGAGGTCGTATGCTGAGGTACTGCTGTACTATATGTATATACACACACACACACAAATAAGTTTGCATGATTTGACATGACTCCCCCAAACCCCATAGATTTTAAGGGTAAAACTTTTTGGTCAAACTCCTTTAATTTGCGTTTAGAGACGACACTTAAATGTATTTCTGAGTGGTTTAAAGAAGTTAAAAGTCATTGATTGGTGAAGCGCAGTTTAATTAGTTTTGGTGGTTAATTGAACATTCATGTTAATTTTTAATTGTTAAATCTGTTGGACTAAAACTCTGTCCTTTACACATTTACTGTTGTAAAGCTGTTTGTACTTGCACCCCTTGTTTGTTACACCAAGCAAATAAGAGTTATGCAATTATTAGGCTTTAGTATTTATTGACTTATTTATCTATTTATTGATTGATTGATTGATTGATTGATTGATTGTACTGCCGTGCAGTGCAGCTCCTGGTCACCGCTTCAAAAACAATTACAAAAGAAAGACTGATTTGAGGGGAATCAAAATGATGGGAGGCTCCTGCGGAACTTCTGACGAACCCGAGCCGGACGAAGCCGTGAGACGTTTCTCGATGTGAGATGTCCCAAGATGAGACGTGTTGGGATGTGTTGCGTTCGAACTCCTCAGATGGTGCTGAATGTGGGTTTGAACTCCACACGTGGTCCAGTCAACTCACTTCCTGTCTCTGTGTCTGCATGCGTCAATTTTCACCAGTAGGTGGCGACACAACCGCAAAATAAAAAAAAATCTGACTTGTCACCATTTCTACAGAAATTAAAGTATTTTTTCCCCTAAAAAGAAGAAGAACAACGAATTGTCACTTATACTCCTTTTGTAAATGTTAAAGATCTTCTGAACCTATTACAGAATGAGATAAAAAGTTTGAAATCTCTTGGACGTGCTGGATTTTTTTCGTGTGTAAATGTTCATGTCTATTTTTGACGAACTAGGAAACGGTGATGTAAATGGGTAGATTTCTTTAGTACAGAGAGGGTGAAACATCTGCGGGTAATTAAGCTTAAAATAAAGCTTGTTTATTCAGAGGTTCACTGTTAACAGGTGCAAAAAAAGGGGGGGATTTTTGGGGATTTGACCGCTTATGAAACGGAAAAACATCTCCAAATTTCACTAAATCCCTGTTTTTAATCCAAAAGAGAAACTTTCCCATCACATCTGTATAACGTTCCCTATAATCACTCTGGTTATTGATGAGTCGTTGTGTAGTTTGTGGGCGTCAGCGCCGGCTCAAGCCTTTATGGGGCCCTAAGGAGGATTTTATTTGGGGGGCCCCTCTGTGCCAAAAACTTGTTAATGTTTTCAGTAACAAGTTTATGAAACAGAAGCTTATTTTTATGACAAAATACTATATACACCCAGAAAAGTCATTTTTACACAGAAGACTTTAATCTAAAACTATCTTAGTAATTTGTTATATTGTAATATATTAAAATGTCAAGTCTATTTAAGGATGTTTATTCAAACATGAACTTTCCTAAATCAAGAAGAACCTACAGTCGGCTGCCTAGACTGTTAATTAACTAGCTAGCAACATTAGTTTGCAAAAGAGCTTAGTTTACATGAATTTTATTATTATCATACCTTAATCTTGTGATTTTTTTCTTCTTTCTTTCCTCTATACCCGAAGGACTTTTCCTTTTTGGGGTGGTTTATACTGCAACGCTGTTGCCTCTTCAATCAGCTCCAATAATCACAGTCACCGTCTGACTCTGCTCACATCCTGCAGCCTATGAACATAATATTGGTTTTGTTTAATATTGCATTGTTTTTGTTTTTCATTCAGTATTGTGGAAATCACCCATCAAAAATACTGCCACTCTTGGGGGCCCCCTGGTGGCCACGAGAGTCCTAAGCAGCCGCTTTGTTCGCCTATGCCTTGGGCCGGCTCTGGTGGGTGTGGCCTGTCCAAATGATTTTTCAATTCTGATAAGAAAGTAGCTCTCTACCTTGCAAAGTTAGCTAGTTAAACGAAAATGCACACGCACTAATTAGTCAGTTAAGGGATTTGCATGTAACATGCTCAGCTTCGTACTAGCTTTACGCTCAGACTGGATTAGCATAAGAAGTTTACAGTTAATCTAGTCATAAGAAGTTGATTAGGTACACTCACCAGAAGCACCGACAATCCGTGCTACTTCTTTTGTTTTTCTTCCTGATGAAAAATCTGCCACAAATTTACTGATTTTTTTTTCCCCCAGATATTTATGGCAGGATGAGGATTGGTCTGACGAGTCATTTAAATGAATCATTTGGAGTTGTTGGTTTTCTGTGTTGTAGCTAATTGGGTAAAGCTGTTTTATGGGCGAGCTATGTACAAAATCAAGAAATTACAGGATCTGCAGCTTTAAACCAAACACATCCGGTGCACATTTATCAAGTGTTCATGATAGGCAGCTGACGGTGAGTATGACGACATGTACAGTATGATAATGATCCAATATTTTCTGACAGATGTGAAAGAGTCAATGAGATAATGAGGTGATAAATTGAGACTAATGTGAGATGGTTTACAGTTAAACCGCTAGTTAGCTTAGCTAGCTCTGGTCATATTAGTCTAGAAGAATATGAATCATGTCTCATTTGCATTCTCATCTATTTAAATAGATGTTTAAGTAGCATTTACTTAAAATGCACAAACATTGGTGCATAGTCACTTTTTATGAAAATGATTAACAGAATAAACTGCTATTCACTTCACAGTAATCATAATATCAGTAATCGAGAACACCTGGGAATAAAAAAAAACACAAGAGGCAAAAATGAAACCAGCACACGCTTTAGTGAGGCATGATGGACAAGTGGTCGCGTAATTATCTCAAGTGGAACAAGCAAGCTGATGTTCTGATTCCAAATATGCGCATGCGATAAAAACAGCTAAACGCACATGCAGTAATGAAAATAAAGTGTGCGTGTGTGTGGGTGTGTGTATGTTTCCAGGCTTTTGTTGTTTTAGGACACCTGTTTGTGACAAATGCTAATGATTTCTTTTGAAGGGTGTGATTAAACTGAAAGAGAAAACTAAATTAGGAATGCCATGGAAATGTCAAGCGTTATAATGACATGGCATGTTATATGAGATCACAGACACTGATTTCGTCCTCGGCCAAACAAACAAGTAGACAGAATGTGACGTAGGTTAATATATTCAATTCAGTTTTATTTATTCGTTGTCACAGTGCAGATTTACAGAATCAAAAAATTATGGAAATAAGTTTGAAAAGTGTGATGAGATACAGTATGTATGAATGATAATGATCAGTTTGTCCCTGATGAGCAAGCCGAGGGCGAACAGCTGTCTGCATCAGCCGAGTCCAGGATTGTCTTTATGTTAACGTGGAACCGGCGCCAGTCACCACGCGCGTCCCAGACAGACCACACGGGGCATCCATGTGACGGGATCTCCGACCGGAGTAGGGACACCAGGACGAGTCAGACAGGTCCAGAGGACAGAGGGGGCCTGGATCACTGGCGGCTCGACAGAGAGAGCAGAGGAGAGATGACAGTTATGTCACATAATGTATAAGGTGAATGTATATTTAGTGTAGAGTGCAAGCAGGGACTCTGCGACATGGTAATCCACTCAAATGATCTCAGATCTGAGGGCCGTTCCCTGTGGCAGTGTTTGAGTTCCTCACAACCTGATCATGGCCATCCGTGCGGTCTTGATGAGCAAGGCGCATTTTTAAATAAAAAAAGAAACATGCATGGCTTGTTGACTAGAGTAACGCTGCTTCATGTGTAATTAATGGAGTGGGGCGGAGACTCGTCTAAGTAAAACATTAAAAGGGATTGAAGAGACTGTGTGACATTAGGAAAACGTTGAACAAATGACAGCACGATGTCGCAGAAACAACTTCAAGACAATATTTATTTATACTTTTCATCTTTTAAATGCTTAGAGAGCTGATACTAGTTTGTGTTGTTTGGTTCCTGACCAAGACACTAACTTTATGCAGTTCGGATGTTGTGTGTGGTTTAAAAGTTGAGATTCTGTTGCCGTTGCGGCGACGGCGAGGTGAGCAGACCGATGGTGATCGCCTCTTCTGGGTCCTGGATGAACCTGTTTAGTGCTAGTAAAGCAAAGCGTCATTGCTGCTGAGGGGCTTTTGGTTCCTTTAGGAACGTATCATGTGGTGGATCTCGGGCCAAAGTCATCTTATTTAAGCGCGGGTTTTTTCTATAAAGCTCGATGTGTGATGCAACGGATGAGGAAATGAGAAAGGAAAGCAGCGTTGGTGTTGTCATTGGGTAAAAAGTGGAAAGTTACAGATGGTGCAGAGCCTCGTTTCCTCTCAGGGGTTTCCAGGTTTACATGAACATTAAAGAGGAGGTGAAGCAACATGTGTTTCTTGCTACCACAAAGTGGTGCTAACATGACCATTTTAAGCAAAGCCGTGTGCAGCCCTGTTAGTGGAAGCATGAAACAGTGTTTCGTGATGAACGAGGATGTAAAAGCGATTCATAAGATTTCGAGCCCAGTGCAGTGATGAGACTCTCAGCCTCAATAAAA
>CM059206.1:1062500-1402500 GCA_030347435.1 Clarias fuscus | reverse complement strand
GTCTGTCTGCGCTGTTTCTTTGATTTTGCGACAAATTTTCATTCATTGTTTTCTGAGTCATGTTTGTATAGTTGGTTAAAATGAACTAAAATTCAGTTCATCATATTACCCAGCTTATGCTAAAAAGAATATTACTCTCAATACTGCACAATCCTGAGCCATATATATATATATATATATATATATATATATATATATATATATATATATATATATATATATATATACGTTTACCAGCAAAACAAATAAAGCTTTAAGGTTATTCCTCTTCACATTAAGGCTTGAAAGTGCTGTCCCTGTTGTTGAATGCATAATTCAATTCGTTTAGTCATGTTGTCAACGACACGTTATAACACACCATGTAATGGAAGCAGTGTAAGCGGAGAGGACGCTTTAACTCAGATGATCCTCATAAGCAGCTCCTTTTTGCTGCACCTCAAAAGTAAAAGTCAGGTGGAGCCTCTTTAACATTATGTGATCACCAAAGACATCTACAGGTATATCAGAGCCAAAATTCCCCAAAGCAATTTGATCTGAATTGAAAAAAAAAAAAAAAAAACACTTTCAGAGCAAGGCCGACGCGCTCTTTCGTTCGAACGCGAGAGCGATGGGTGCAGTCACATTCAGTAACAAGGTGGGATTCATTTCTTCAACAGCAGCACCAACAAACATGCTGTTTACAGATTATTACGTTTGTATTGCTTATAAATAAATGTAACAGTAAAAACTTTGTAATGAAGACGAAAAGTGCGGACAGTACAATGTTTTAATGTCAGTCTGATTTTTTTTTTTTAAAAACTTGACAATCATACTAAGAATAATTTGTTATTTTATGCAAACCAAATTGCTCTACAACGTTTAGTTTCAATTTAGTATTTAGTATGAAGTCATAAGTATTTGAACGATTACAGTAACACCATTCACACTGTCGCTTGTCACATATACAATGGCTGTGATTTATATTCTTTATTTGTACACTTTTTATATACAGTAGTTTTTGTCTAGCACTAGTACCTCTGGTCAGTTCCCACATTACTCTGTGTGTACGGACTGAATGTAACATACAGTGTGTAATCACACCTACAACCTGTCTCAATGCTACTGTCTCTATTGCTGATATCTGAAATATCTATCTATCTATTTATATTTAGTCTTTGCCTTGATGCGTCTGCGCACAGAGACAGTCAGACGTCTGCAGTACTCTGGTGTCACTCCCTGCCCCCCCCAACCCCCCCCCCCCCCCCCCCCCCCCCCACTCACCCCACCCCTCACTTTCAGAATAGCATCATTCTTATTGTGTAGCGTTTGTAAAGAATATGGGAAATTGCGATCCAAACTCCGATTTTCCTGTGGTTCCTCATGGATTTCCTGCGCTCCACATTCGAGAATTTGGTATGTTTCTGTTGCCCGATTAATGAAACCAAGCTTCAACAGAAAAAAATGTTTCATTAAGCATGTCGGCTCAATTTTGGTGTATGAAATTACTGAACCACTTACAATACCGCCGTCTCTTAACACAATCCGTTTCCTCAATAACTTGTACGCGCTTGCTATCATCTTATCAGAAACATTGAGAAGTTTATCCTCACACAAAGCACGTGTAGGTCGACCTCTCCTCTGTACATCTGCAACAGAACCTGTACTTCAAAATGTATTTATTAAATCTTTGCAAAATCTGCTTGAAACTTTTTACGTACTAAGTCGGTGCATTTATCTCCAGCTTTGAAAACGTGCTCCACTAGAAAAACATGTTCTTCTATGGTTAACATTTTCATACAAAACTACATGGCTGATGTTGAGTGAAGAACTCCTCAGATACAACAGACAGGTGGCACCAAATAACGCGTCAACGCACTACTACTACTACTACTCTAAGTACATGGCCGCTGTGGAGAGATTTTCGGAACGCACTGTATAACAGCCATAACATTATAACTCAAGATATTAAGCCCAGAAATGTGTGGGTTCCCCTTGTGTCACCTGGGCAGACCTGGCCCACTGGTGTCATGGCTCCACAGTGCCTCTTGGGGGTGCTCTGGTGTCTGGCACCAGGATATTAGCAGTGAATCCTTTGGGTGCTGTGGGTCCTGGGGTCGGGCCTCTGTGGATCAGACAGATGCATGTCATGGGCACTTGATTGGATTGGGATCTGGGAAAAGTGACCGTGGGATCGGGGGCCTAGGGCTCTTTGCTTGCTGGAGTCCATGAACGGTGGGTTGTGGTGCCCTGGAAGTCCTGGTGCTTTCCATTACAGCTAGCATTGACCTATTTAGTGATTTGTGAGGGAGGAAGGCCAGTTCAGCACCCGACAGGCTGGCCTTTAAGTGGTGAGCCTTGGGTACCCGAGATCCTGTCACCAGTTGTTAATGTTATGGTTGATTGGTGTGTGTATATAGGTTTTTGTGTAAAAGCTTAGCTATTTCTAAGATAAAGCGTCTTTGTCCGACCACTGGCACCTGTCTGTCCTCTTGTGACACTCACATGTAGTAAAACTCAATATAAAGACAATAAGCAGGATTAGAGCACAAGAGCAGAAAAAAGCAACATCCACATGTAAGGACACACATGGACACATCTACATCTACATCTGTCGTCTGTACATATTGACTTAATGATGACCTTCAAATAAAAGCACATATTTTTGTGCTTCAGTGTGAAGGAATAGTTTTCTTTACATCTCTCTACATCTAGGCATTTGGCAGACGCTCTTTTCCAGAGCAACTTACTTTTATTTTTTATCTCATTACATCTGAGCAAATGAGGGTTAAGGGCCTCGCTCAAGGGCCCAACAGTGGCAACTTGGTGGTTGTGAGGTTTGAACCTGGGATCTTCTGAACCATAGTCCAATGCCTTAACCACTGAGCTACCCCTACCCTCACTCTCTCTCTCTCTCTCTCTCTTGTCTTCCAGAACTTCTCCCGGCTCCAACTTTTGTGTTCGATGTTAATGTGAACCAGAGTGCCATTAAGCTCTACTCAGCTGTGAAGTTTGTTTGCACGCTTCCAAACGGGGCAAAGACACCTGCAGAAATGCATCTGTCTCAAGCAAACACTCTGAACAACTCGTCGCCCGTGCTGTCCTTTACCCTGAATAGAGAGGACACGGTGGTCTTCACGCTCATCATCAAGCCAGAAAGGGAGACAGCGTTCGTCTGCTGGTACAGAGACATCCAGACCACAGTGCAGTCTCAATTTAGCTCGCCCATCAGCATAGTTATATGTAAGTAAGAGCATGGGGTGGGTTATAAAGTGATTATATCCATTATAAAGTAATCTACAGCTTGTTTAAGAAAACAAGGAGCTCATGAAGAAAAGTGCAAGATTGTCAGTTGAAGGATGCTTTTGATAAAATTTTTGCCTTAATTTTTCAACAGTTTTAAAACTTAAATTTCAACTGATTTTAAAACTTAATTATTTAATTATAATAATTATTTAATTATTATTGAATTATAAATTAAAAATTTGTGATGTATCAAGAGCCGCGGTATCCAGGGTAACGTCAGCACACCACCAAGAAGGACGAACCACATCCAACAGGAGTAACTGTGGACGGGAGAGGAAGGCGTCTGAAAGGCAGTGTATCCAAAAAACATAAAACCACAGCTGCCCAACTCACTGCAGAATTAAATGTGCACCTCAACTCTCCTGTTTCCACCAAAACTGTTCATATGGAGCTCCACAGGGTCGATGCACACGGCCGGGTTGCTATAGACAAACCTTTGGTCACAAGTGCCGATGCCAAACGTCGCTTTCAATGGTGCCAGCAGCAGAAATCTCGAGCTGTGGACAATGTGAAACATGTATTGGTCTCTGATGAGGCCACCTTCACTGTCTTTCCCACATCCGGGAGAGTTACGGTGTGGAGACGCCCCAGAGAAGCGACTGTATCACCCAGACTGCTGCATGTCCAGAGTGAAACATGGGGGCGGATCAGTGATGGTTTGGGCTGCGATATCATGACATTCCCGAGGCCCAATACTTGTGCTAGATGGGCGTCACTGCCAAGCACTACCGAACCATTCTGGAGGACCATGTGACCCGATGGTCCAAACATTGTATCCTGAAGGCGGTGCCGTGTATCAGGATGATAATACACCAATACACACAGCAAGACTGGTGACAGAGTGGTTTGATGAACATGAAAGTTGAACATCTCACATGGCCTGCACACTCACCAGATCTAAATATTATTGAGACACTTTGGGTTTTTTTTTTGTAGGAGCGAGTCAGGAAACGTTTTCCTCCAGCAGCATCACGTAGTGACCTGGACATGATAGTAGATGTTTTAGACTATATATAGACAGATTAAACTGTATGGAACCAATCTCTGAGACAGCTACGTTTATGAACTTACTGTTCCTATGATTATTTTGAACCTAAAAACTCATCTGTAAATCAGTTATATCCAATTTTTTAAAAACCTGCTTAAAATGTTTTCTCTCTCTGTTCCTCTGTTTGCCTCTGATAGCTGCTCTGTTAGACCCCATCATTATCCTCAATCCGCCCCTGTTTGCTGTTGGGGGGAACTACAGCGTGCACATTTATATCCCAGTTGATGCCTACACAAATGCCACTCTGATTCTTTACTTCCGTCGCGCCAGCAACAAGTCCTTCGAAATATATGGATCACGAGTTGTCGGTCCAGGAGAACAAGGAGGTGTAGTCACGATAACAAACGCCACAGAAACGAATGAGTTTCTGTGTGAAATGGAGGTGTTCTTTAACGGGAGAACCTTACGCTCCAGATCCAAACCTGTTACAGCCATCCCGGGTAACAATAACACTCCAAATCCCACCCTGACTCAGTATCACGCCTGATCGACAGTACAGTAATTCTAACACGAGTGCTCTTTTATTTCAGAGGCGCTCCAGGTACGTTTGGGTCCGAAAGGCTCTGGTTCTGATTCCTGTTACGGAGATGCCTATGTGAACGTGAGCGGCAACTGGGCACCCGTTTGTTTTTCTTCCAAAGACAGCAATGGTTTTTCAGTGGCTGGAGTCATATGCCGAGAGCTGGGCTGCGGACGCGCGATAGACTTTACCGCAGTCAGTTACACACCTTACAACGATGTAGGAACAAACTGCACAGGATCCGAGAAGAAGGTTGCAGAGTGTCCCCTAATTTCGACAAATCTTTGTGACATGGGACTACGCGACATCATCTGCTCAAGTCAGCAACACACACGCACACACACACACACACACACACACACACACACACACACACACACTCCAGAACATATTAAAAGTGTAGCATCGAGACGCAGTTTGAAATATCTCAGATCTCAGATGCTTATGGACATTGCATGATCTACATCATTGCTAGGGCAAAAGTTCTTTGCAATCAGTGTTTCTGCATCATAATGTTGCAACCTGCATGTAAGGAAATTTGCACTTAGTCAGAAGCTGTGACATTTTATAGCTCTTAATCTATTTTTATATGAAATGAAGGTTGTGGATGTTTCTTCCCAAAGCTATAACAACGTTTAAGTTTTTAATCAATGTTCCATGAGGTTTCCTGTTTTTATAAAAAAAAATTCCCCAAATTTTCTTGTATCCAACTCCTCCCCGTCACTAGGGGGCTCCCACAATAAGGCTACTACGATCACTCAGCTCATGCACCATTGGGGGCGGCGTAACACACTCGGAGGACAGCGCTATCCAGTCCTACCGCTCGCGCGAGCTCACAGACGCCCCTGATTGGCTGTAGAGCCGTGATTCATGTGGGAGCACTAAGTACCTCTCGTCCCTCCCCTCTGAGAGAGCTCGGCCAATCAGCTCTCTCTAGACCTCCGGCTGCGAGAGGTTACAGCACCACCCGGGAATCGAACTAGCGATCAAATATTAACCCTTTCCCTAATCCTAGCCATGATTAGCAGAACACATTTTATGTTTTTGGATCCTAGAAAAATGATTTAGCTAAGCTTAAATCTTAAAACGTTACCGTAATAATTTTTGGTTTGTTTAGTTTTATTTGATAACGCTTTTGACACAACTGTCATTTTTTTGTTATTCTTGTTTCCATCTCTCTTTTTCTCCAGTTGACATTATCCTCAGCCAACTCTACAGCGCCCTCTGCTGCTGCTCAACAACTCAAAAATAGAAGCAGTTTGAGATATTTCAAACTGCTTGCCTTTTTTTTTTTTTTCAGAAATGCTTCTCTCATTTTTAAAGTCAAATAAAATAATGAAAGTCACAGATATGAACCTAATGCAGAATCCTAGCCCATATCTATTAGTTCCACACTAGGCAAAGGTTAGCTGTACAAAAGTCCGGTTTTCATTCTTGATCGTCCCGTTTATTTTCCATTGGGCTCTGAAAACATCTATAGATGCACCTTATAAATATTCCTTTAACATTACATATTGTTATTTTTATAGTGTGTACTCAAGTGTGTTTAAAGCTAAATCCTGTTTCTGATGTGTTGCTCCTGCTCTCTGGCAGAGGCCCTTCCTCCTCCGAAGCTTTCGGTGGAAAACCATGACACGGCTTCACGTGTGTACGTCAGGTCCACGGAGGACGTGCATCTCCAATGCATTTTTTACTCGCCCCGTCATGAATTTGTAAGAAGGTTTTCTCAGTTTTCCTTAAAACATTTGCTTGGATCTCAGTATTCTGACATGTTTCAAGTCCTATTCTTTTCCAGGCTTACATCACCTTCACATACAATGGGAATGATCTTGCCTATTCCAACTCAAGAGTCCTACCTGGTTACAGTAATACTCGGTTATTAAGGGCCCCGGTGCCTGAGGGAGAGTATGCCTGCTACGTACATCCACAATCATCCACGATTCCGAAGACAGAAAACAGCAACGTGATAGGCATCTACAGTAAGTCCTGTTTGATACAGCAGGTGACAGCAACTTTTAACCCAATAACAAGACAAACATCTAAAACTAGCCAAAAACTCCAGGTATTGGGATTGAGAGCATCGGGAACGGCCGAGTAATTTTGACACTAATCCAACTTATTGCAAAATCTGTATTTGTGACACCATTGTCAGCTGCTCCAAACCTGAGTGCACATTCCTGTCTCATTGGCCCTCTATTAATTAGTGTTTGTTGCAGTTGCAATTTTTTCACACAAACCTGGAACACAGCATGGAAAATAAATGAATGAAAATGGATAAAGCTGTAAATGTTGGCTAAGAAGGTCAATATTAGTTGGAGCTCTCTGATCGATCTGCCTGGATGGAGAAGGTTGACGGTGCACATGAACAAATCAAACCAAGGCTACAGTTATATTTCTGTGGAAAGAGGAATATCTGCTGTTACATGCGGATAAGGAGATTAAGTAAAGATTTCACATGCTGATGATATTTGATCACATCAGATCAGCAGTAAAGTGGTATTTGGTAAAATGGTGGTACAGTACTTAGTATCTAATCTGATAGATATGCAGCATGACTTTTACTAAAACAACATTTCTGATTTCTCTTTATCTAGTAAGAATAACGTCTGGACGTAGCCCTTAAAGCTCAGAGTGTTTAGCCATTATTTGTTTTGCTGTTTTTGTCATTAAAATATAGACTTTAGTGCTCAGGATTGTGCAGCATAAAATGACCAAATAGGCACACGTTTATTTTTGTTAATTTTAACCAAATACTGTATATAAACCTGACTGAGAGCAAAAAAAAAAAAACAACAAAAAAAAAGAATTTATACTTTATAAAATAATGATAACTTTATTTCTACTTGACGTATCCAAAAATCCAAGTACACCGTTTGTTGTCAGAAGCCTCTTTATTAACACTGGCAAGGTTTCCAAATAAGCACATAGATTTTTTTTATTGTCACTGACCTGCGCTTTGTTGCTGGCACATACAGTCTTATGCAAAAGTTTAGACACCCCTTGATAAATAACAGATTTCTGTGATTTTTTAACTGAAAAGATGTGAACACAGTCTCTCTTGGAAATGGAAAAAAATGCACAATATCTTCACCAAACATTGGTACATAGTTACTTCTTATGCCATAAATTGAACAAAGATAAAAAATAAAAACATTATTGTGACACTGGGTAAAAGTTTGGGCACCCTACATAATCAGTACTCAGTAACGCCTCCTCTGGCAGATATCACAGTCTGCAAAGGCTTTTTATAGCCGCTAAAAGTCTTTCAGTTCTTGTACTTGGGATTTTCTCCCATTTTTCCTTGCTAAAGGCTTCTAGTTCTGTAATATTCTTTGGTGGTCTTGCATGCACAGCTCTTTTAAGATCTACACACAAATGTTCGATGATGTTTAAATCAGGGGACTGTGATGGCCGTTCCAAAACCTTCAGCTTGCGTCTCTTGAGGTTTTCCACAGTGGATTTCGAGGTGTGTTTAGGATCATTGTCCTGTTGTAGAAGTCATCCTCTTTTCAGCTTCAGCGTCTTTACAGATGGTGTGATGTTTGCTTCCAGAATTGGCTGGTATTTAGTGGAATCCACTCTTCCCTCCACCCAGCAATGCTTCCTGTGCCACTGGCTGCAACACAACCCCAAAGCATGATAGATCCACCACCATGCTTAATAGTTGGCAAGGTGTTCTTTTAATGCCTTTGCTGATTGTGGCCAAAGAGTTCTAATTTAACTTCATCAGTCCACAGCACTTGTTTCCAAAACGCATCAGCCTTCTGTAGATGTTCTGTTACAGACTTCTGACGTTGGAGTTTATGATAGAGATGCAGGTGAGGTTTTCTTCTGCTGACTCTTCCATGAAGGTCTTGTGGAACGCTGCACCACCACTCCTGAGTCTGCCGAATCTTCCTGCAGGTTTTTTGCAGTCAAATTGGGGTTTTGATTTGTCTTTCTGACCAGCATACGAGCAGGGTTTTCTTGGTCTTCCAGATCTCATCTTGACCTCCACAGTTCCCCTGAACTGACATCTCTTAATTGCATTTCTCACTGTGGAACCTGCAAGCTGACAACACTTTGCTATCTTCTTGTAGCTTCTCCTGCATTGTGGACATCGATAACTTTCAGTCTTACACAGCTGCTTAGAGGAACCCATGGTTGTTGAGTGTCCGCAAGTGCGTACACAAGGGTTGAAGAGTCAAAGTATTTGTAAAGCTTTGAAATTAGGATTTACTAATGACAACTGTTGCCAGGCATCAGATCTAACGAGCTGATTAAGAGCTGAAACCTTGTAAAAAGAATCGGAGACTCTGGAACTCCCCATTTACACTGCAGGTCTCGATGCCCAATTCTAATTTGTTGCCTATATCTGATTTTTCTGACCGTCTGTTTACACGTTCTTTCAACTACGACCCATATCCGATTCAAGTGTTTACACTTGCCATACCGTCTGAAACATCGCGCATACTGTACTTAGGTTCTTGCACTACACACTAGCCAAGTTGGACGAAGGCGAAATATGCTTGACGCTAGCGCTGCGATATATGCAAAGTTCATGAAATGGAGAAGGAGGAAAAGGGCCATCATTCCAGCCTGCGCATACGCTTCATTTATTGTGTCCTCAACCATTCAGAGGAAAGTCTGGCCGCGAGACGTGTCGGGTCGCTCTCTGGTGGCTTGCAACAGGTGCGGGCTACCGCACACTGACGCATCTGTTTGGGATGAGCAGCGCCTCGGTGTGCCTGATTACGTCATTAAACTGTAAAGAAGTCGCAGTTTTAATGACGCACAGAACGCAATGCCTCAGAAAATCCGATCTGTCTGTTTACACGACAATCACATTAGCACATATCTGATTTAGATCTGATTTATTTCCACATATGAAGGAGGCCTGAAACCGATCTCGAAATATCGGAATGCATGCGTTTTTTCCCTGTTTACACAGACATAGAACATATCCGATATGTGTCACATACAGTATGAGCAAAAAATCGGAATTGGGTCACATTTAACTGACAGTGTAAACGTAGCTTTAGAGTGCCCAAACTTTTGCACAGTGCCACAATAATGTTTTTTTTTTTTTTGTTCAATTTAAGTAGTAAGTTTTTTTCCATTTCCATGAGAGACTGTGTTAACATCTTTTCAATTAAGAAATAACACCACAATCTGTTATTTAACAAGGGGTGCCTAAACTTTGGCATAAGACTGTATCTGTGCCACTTGGGTTTTAAGGAAATGTTTTCAGATGTTGTTCGCTTCTTTATGAGGGATGTCATGCATGTTTTGTTACGTTATATAATCTCTTCCCCTTGTTCTTCTCATCTTTTTGCAGTTTATGATCCTCCTCCTCCTGGAGCAATCGCTGCCGGGGTCATAACCACAGTGCTAGGTGTGATAATCCTCGTACTGCTCTGTGTTTATGGTGGGTGTTAATAAAATGTACATTTCACTGATCCAGGATCATCACAGAGAAGAGCAATACCACAGCTACACCAAATGGGGCGCTGGAGAGCACAGGGGCAAATATTCTCCAAGAGTTATGCAGGAGTTCATGATTATCAGTGTCATTACATTTAGAAATCTGTATGTAAAGCTAAAGACAATATTGCAAACAGGAGGAATGGTTTTATTATAACAACCCGTACTGAAAATGAACTTTTATTAATCAGTGCTAATTAATAAATATGAATTAAACCTCATCTACTGTACATCCAAACTAACCACAAATTGTGTGTATTTTCAAATGTGGTCTTCTGATATTTTCCTTCTCTACAGATAATAAAAAATGTCAGTTTTTTCCTGTTACCCCTAGAAGAGAGATACTGTATTCTGTATTGGGAATAACTCAACTTTGTTTAACAGGAAGTTGCTTTAGAACATGCAAAAAGACGATGTCATGATATGGACTCTTTTTAAAGTACATCTATAAATCCCCAATTTTTGACAAATGTTATAGAATAATTTGTAAATAATTCATGTCCTTATGCCACTAATGCATTTAGCATAAATGCTAGATGCTAGTAATTTTTTTATACAAAATATCATAATAAAACCTTGAAAGGGTTGCTATAATATACTGTAATGTAACAGTGCAAAATCAATAAACTTAGAATATTATAATAAAACTATATTAAAGTATAATGTATTTACATTAATGTTCAATAAATACTACTAAGTAATAAGTAACAATCAAAGCTAATTAATATAATGGTACTTTATTAGTGGTAGTGGTATTTTTTATTTCAGTTTCAATGCTGATAAATTTGCACCTGGAATGTATTTTAGGTTTGCTCAATAAAACTTTTTTTCAATTACATTTTTTTTCAAAATTATTTAGATAAAAAAAAAAAAACATTTTGTTTCATTTGTATGATTTTGTTATGTTTTAAATATCAATTATCTGTAAATTAAGAGAATAAGATCATGGTTTGTTTGTCAGTGTAACAAAATGTCGGTGCTATCTTTTTTACTTTTAATACTACAGTATTTAGGTTTATATATTTATAAATCTATCAAATTAAAAATATTAAACATTTCCGTCATTACATTTTATTGCCTGTAATTTCTTTCTGTTCCGGGTTGTACCATGTAGTACACTGATTGCAGGAATGAAAAGTCTCACACAGTGACTATAGTCCTCAGATTTATTGAGTTCAGGTTTTGATGATGTCACAAGCTCATTTCACACTCGATAAACCTGGTCCTATCGTCCACTTTTTGTTTGCATTTTTTTTTTTGTCTGAGAAGAAAAGATGAAAACAGATCTGGGACAGCCTGAGAACGAGGGATTGTAATCCTCAATTGTACTCTAAAAGCAAAGTCGAGTCTATGAGGAGGACAAAAGCTTGTTTAGTTGGTCAGGATGGTGAGTTAGCAAACAGCTGCCAAATTAGCAAGTGAAAAAGCAGATGTTGTGGAGAGGATCATCACAGGAACCCATGTGTGATGTAGTTTACACCACAACAGGTCTGCTCACAGTGTTAGCGCACCCGTCCATCTTATATAAAATACAGTGATATTGTTCATCACTGGAAACAGATCTGTTGTGGGTGGAAACTTCTCTCACGATGAAACACCTTCTGCATTAACACTCATGTTCCTGTTCTACGTTTAGCTTCAGTGGCTTCAGTTTTAACGCACAGCTTTGGTCTTTAAAATTTTTATACCTATCAAGTCTGGCTTTTCCCCAGAACATATCAGTGCAGAAAATTTCAGCAGGGTAAAACAGAATCAAGCATTTCCCTTTACATTCCTCTTGGTTTCCTTTTGTGTCAACTACCTAGCAAAATCTCTTCCTTATCTTTTTATCTAGTAAAAAAAAAATGTAGAAAATGGTTGGATGATGCGAATTGGGCTGGTCGCTAAGATTTTAACATTTTAACTCTGCCAATGACATGTTGATGAAGATGCAGGAAAAAGAAGTTGGGAAGCTTATGCTTAGAAACGCCTTTGGCTGACGCTGGACATGGAGGATCTGCTGATGCTTGAGCCACCGCCAAAGCCACTGCTCATGCCGCCACCCATGCCCATGCCGCCACCCATGCCCATGCCGCCGCCTCCGCCCATGCCCATGCCCCCACCCATGCCGCTACCGAATCCTCCTCCGAATCCGCCTGATGATCCGCCTCCATAGCCGAATCCTGCATAAGACAGTTCCAAGATATCATATCAACAAAAGAACAAGCAAATAAAAATGAGTAGAGCATAATGTTCGGAAGGAGACTTCACTTACCACCACCACCACCACCACTGCTTGAGGTGGACTGCTGCACGTGGATGGTGGCATGGGCTCCACCAGCAGAGAGTCTGAAAAGAACCATGATCAAAATTAGTTCATTCTGAAGCCTTCTGAACATCACAGGAATCACAGTAGACCACCAGAAGCTGCTTACCTGGTTTCCTCTCCTTCCAGGAGTTTCCTGTAGGTGGCGATCTCGATGTCCAGAGCCAGCTTGACGTTCATGAGCTCCTGGTACTCACGCACCTGCCTTGCCATGTCCTGCTTAGCTCTCTGGAGAGCCTCTTCCAGTTCCTTGATGCGGAGCTTGGCATCCTTAACGGCCAGCTCTCCACGCTCCTCTGCCTCGGCAATCTGGGACTCCAGGTTGGCACGCTGAAAATGAAAAGAAGAAGAGGTTAAATCAGGATTTTTGCTAATAAATACAATCATTCAAAAACAAAACAACTTCCATCTCAGCTACCTGTCCCTTGACGGCCTCGATCTCGTTCTGGAGACGAGAGATCATTCTGTTCAGCTCAGCGATCTCAGCCTTGCTAGAGCGCAGGTCCTCACCATAATTACCAGCAGAGGACTTCAACTCCTCATACTGAAACAGAAATTGAGAAATATCAAACCTCCAAATCCAGCATTCTGGAAACATGCTCAAGAAATAAATATTTCTTCTAAAATCCCACACCTTCTGTTTGTACCAGCCCTCAGCATCCTCCCGATTCTTTCTAGCGACCTCCTCATATTGAGCGCGGACTTCAGCCACAATGGAATCCATGTCCAGGTCCCTGCTGTTGTCCATCTCCACAATGACTGATGTGTCCTTGACCTGAGACTGCAGCTCACGCAGCTCCTGCAATGGTCACTCTGGTCAGGTTTCTCTATCGACCACAATACTAATGCGAATAAAAGAAATTTTCAAATATAAAAGTCACTCACAGCCTCATAGACAGCCCTGAGGAAGTTGATTTCATCCTGAAGAGCATCAACCTTGGCCTCAAGCTCAATCTTGTTCATGTAGGCTGCATCAACATCCTGAGAAGATCAGCAAAGATGAGCTTTTGGTTTCATCATTGGCAAGTGTAGCATTTTAAAATGATTTTAATAAACATGCAGTACCTTTTTCAGGAGGACAAATTCGTTCTCTGCAGCGGCACGCTTGTTGATCTCGTCCTCATACCTGCAAACAGAGAAGAAGAATGAACAGATGAAGAATTAAGATAACTTTTGCAATATTCACATATTTTACCACAAACATATTTGTGGTGTGGTCTTACTTCTTCTTGAAGTCCTCAACAAGAATCTGCATGTTCTTCAGTTCTCCCTCCAGCTTGACCTTCTCATTGCCCAGGCCATCAAGCTGTCTGCGCAGGTTGGCGATGTAGGCCTCGAACATGGCGTCAATGTTGGAGCGGGTGGTAGTCTGTTCCTGCAGGAGGCTCCACTTGGTCTCCAGCATTTTGTTCTGCTGCTCCAGGAAGCGCACCTATGAAGGAATGGGGAGGGGGGGGGGGGACGACCGACAACAACAGATTTTAATTCTTTCATCCTGTTTAAAGTTGCATGTTGGGAAAATGAAGAAAATGTGTAATTGTGTTGGCTTGTATTTGTTGGCCCTTTTGTATTTCTGCCTTCTTTTATGTTTCCTCTTGAATTATTGTCAGGAATCATAAACGGCCCATGAGTCATCCCAACCATGAATTTTTCCGCAGGGTGGGGTGAAGGAGGGAGAGGAAGGGAGTGAAAAAGAGTAGACTAACAGGGTGTGTCCATGAGGCATGAACCATGATCTCCCAAAAGAACGGAGAGCTAAGGAAAAAAAAAAAAAAAGCCCTCATGGCCTGGGGCTACGCCTAGACCTGCATCGCTGCACAGATGGAAGCATATAACACAGATCAGACAGGTAGGTTTACCGACCACACCCTGGTGCAGGCGGATGAAGGGTCATGCAATAATGTGAAACACACCCTGTCCACGTCGCCTGACTTTTTACAAGCATGTTGCGAGCTGTTCACAGAAAGCAGTGTTAAATATCTTTGGCATTTTGATTCGACTTTAGACTTTGTAAAAAAGCTGTGGATTAAGGATTGTGTGTGTGTGTGTGTGTGTGTGTGTGTGTGTGTATGCATATGTGTGTTTGCCTGTGTGTGGATGTGTAATGTCTACAACCCAGATAACTCCAGCAAGTCACACTGTTTCCTACAGCCACATAAAATACAGGTGTGTATGTGTGTGTGTATGTGTCTGTGTGTGTGCTGGCTCTGTGCTCTGCAGATATTTAGGTGTGTCCTCTCTCCACACTCTGTCTGTTTGGTTAGCTAACAAACTAAACTCTTTTCACTCACTCACACATACACCTACAACAGTGTTGATTTCTATCCTCCATCCATAATGTTGAAACTGAGACATGTACGATAGTTATTGGTTCAATCCTGCAACAAGCCTGGATATGATTGGTTGTTCTATCTTTCTTTTGTTTTACTTTTACAGCTGGTCATTAACAGGGAAACTGATCCAAAGGCCTTCCTGGTGACACGTCAGAGTGTAAAGTAGGACAGAAACGTTGCAGGATGAGAAAGTACTTTACAATTGTGCGAAAATAAAACCTTTAAGAGGAGTTGTGAAATGCTTTATGAGGAAAATGAGTCGAGAATGAAATTTTAAAGGAGATGAAGGTTTGAAGTTGAGTCTCACCTTATCGATGAAAGAAGCGAAGCGGTTGTTGAGGGTCTTGATCTGCTCCTTCTCCTGAGTGCGGACGACCTGGATGTTGGGGTCGATCTCCAGGTTGAGTGGCTGGAGCAGGCTCTGGTTGACTGTCACAGCAGAGATAGTAGGTGGGATGCCACCACCGAAGCCTCCTGCGCCACCACCGAAGCCTCCTGCGCCGCCACCGAAGCCGAAGCCTCCTGCGCCGCCACCGAAGCCTCCTGCGCCACCACCGAAGCCTCCTGCGCCACCACCGAAGCCACTACCATAACCCCCACCGCTGCCGAACCCCATGCCATAGCCTCCACCCATTCCTCCAGCACCTCCACTGACGCTGCTGCTGCTGAAGCTGTAGCTACCTCCACCACCACCACCACCACCAGAGCCGAACCCAGCGCCGAGACCAGAGCGGCGTGTGCTGCTCATCATGCTTCCCCCCCTGGGTGGGATGGAATATGCCGACTGGCTGGAGTAGGTCTTCTTCATGTGTCTGACTGACATCTTTGGTGGATAAGCGAGAAAGTTTCAGAAGAGCTGAGTGGAGGAGTAGGAGGAGGTCGCTCACAAAGGAGAGTCGAAAGTCCCTCTGTGTGCTCTTCTGAGGCTGGCTCCTTCCTTTTATACAGTTGCACCGCCTGCAGGAGGGGCAGCCCGTTCTCAGACACACCCTACCTGTCAAACAGGTATAGAGTGAGAGTGGAAAGATAAGAAGAGTTACACCCTGCCTCAGGCCTCGCTGCAAGCACAGGCACAGAGAAACACACCGGTCCAGCAGAGAAGCGGGATTCCACTTGTGCTTTTTAGCACATAAAAAAAAAAAAAGAAAGAAAGGAAGAAAAAAAAGGAATGCAGCCGTAAACACATGCCAGTGGGTGGTGCTGCGCCTGCGAGTCTGGTTGGTTGGGCGAAAGTCAGAGCAGAAGCAGAAGGAGGGAATGAGTTCACCCTTTGCTCTGCTCAGTAGGGTGGGGCCGTGCAGCGCTCCTCTTACACTTACTGTATGAATGACTTTTTTCCATGAGCTCCAGCCACTGTAGAAAGGGGGAAAAAAACACACTGTAAAGAGGACATGCTGCATTTAAGGCTTTTAACACCATTTTCAACTACTACTATAATATTATTTTTATCATTATTATTATGATTATTATTATTATTATTACACTTAATGTTTCCAGACACACTGGTGCATGTTAAAACACTACATGATATCTCAACATGCCTTAAAAAAGCCTAAAAGCTTTTTTTTTTCAACTGCCTTCCATCATTTTTTTATTTAACTGCACTGTGTGCTATTCACACTTTTTATGGTATTGATTTTACATTAAAGGTTAGACAGGCATTAGAAGTTCACAGAAAAAATGAGGAATCAGAGCAGTAACACAAAGGAACGCTTTCTAAATGCTAGAGTTATAACGTTGAATTAACATGCATGCTTTCGTTCAAAATAAAAACGTTTAGTCTGATTTTTAATGGCCTTATCATGAAAATGGATGAGAAGTTGTGAAGGGCGGGGTGTGCATGTGTGTGTGTGTGTGTGTGTAAGAGTGAGAGCGAGAGAGAGAGAGCGAGCTTGTCATAAGTGATATTTAAAGATGCAAAAGCGATTAGATCTCTGGACACACACTGTAGGAATGTTTCATTTTCTCTTCTTCATCAGTGGGATTCCTGAGATTTCCTGTAGAATCTGTATTGCATGTTATTCATGTCTCAGCATTGGGCTTGGTGCACAGATCAGCGCACACTTGACCTCAAAGCCCGGTACATATGAGCGCTTGGGTCCGCTTAATAAAGGTAGTGTCAAGCCCGGTACTGCGCTCTCGGGGAGGGTTGGAATCAAATATGAAAGCTAAATGCTTCAAAAACAACTGTTTAACCGCTGCGTGTATGCAGGAGAGCGGGTTGCTCTAAACATTTTATCCAAAGTATCAATCGTTTTAAGCATCCTGTGGAAGACGACTGTTTCGGTGCTGCCACCTGCTGCATCGGAGGATGTACGGTAGATGCGAAAGTGTACTCGTGCACTAAACAATATTAGTACACTGAAACCAGATTGGCAAAGGAGTGGGGAGAGGGGCAAGTATAAAACAATCATGATAAGTGTGAAAAAGTTTTCAACTAAGAGTTTGGAAAGAAAAAGTACGTTTCTGTAATGTTCTTCATGCACAAGGTTTGGAAGAAAACAGATCTACGAATAAAAGGAATTCATTTAAATAACAGCTCGGCCTCTAGAAGGATTTAATGGTTTCGGCCACCTCGATGTGGACGCACTTTGTTTTAGGCCTCAGCATTAAAACTGCTTATGACCTGGCGAGCTTGATTTGATCTCAGCTAGTCCAGGGTTTGGTCTTAACGGTGCTGCGCCTGATTATCCAACCCAAGCCATGAGAACAATTCTGACCCTGAGGTGTGAAATCTGCACACACATGAAAATTCAAGCATGGCAATGTTTCTGTAAGGGGTGTTCCACTAGTGGGCGTAGTTCCTTGTGTGTCGATGCATGTAAACTTTCTCCGATGATGTCAGTAATGATGTGAAAGGTCTGAAATGAGGCATGGTGAATCAGTTTTCGTGCTCGCATTGTGAAACGTCTGTGGTGACGAGCGCGTCTGTGTCGAGTCTCCTCTTGCTAGTCTTGCTCGTGTCTTTTTATTTTCTAACGATGAGCAAACACAGGTCTCAGGCTGAAGCTGCGAGTCTGGACTGGCTCCTCGGGTCAGTGCGGAGAGAGAGAGAGTGAGCGGTGAGATCATCGTGCCTGTCGTTCTGCACATAAGCTCATGTCTGAGAGCTAGGTTACGCCATTATACTAAACACAACCTGTCCTGCAGTGACAATCAGGGTTGGGTTATTTGTCCTGTGGATAACGTGCACATGCATTTCATGTGGTGAAACAGTATAGCATGGAAAAAAAATACAAACGTGTTCAATACAACACATGAAAACATAAAAAAACAAACATGCGCTTTGGACAATAATTCAAAATATGTGGGTGTGTAACGTCTTCCTTTACTCTGCCTACTAAGGTTATAATTAAGGTATGAATTAGGTGTAGCTTTAATTAAATAGCTGCAATAATAATTAAGTCAAGATCCTTACAAGGAACGTAAGTGGGTATATTTTTGTAACTATTTGTCGAGCTACAGGATTCCCCCTGAATGCTGCTTGCAGATGCGATTTCCCGACCCTGATCATTTTTAATTGTGTAGATAATAGTTCCTATATGAACCTGCACTGTGACCTTGACATGACAGTCACGATAATCATGAAACATTAAAACAGGTCAGTGCTTTCATCACAAATCTCTTCGTCACATTTGATGAAAATAAAGCAGCTGCAGATTTTTCGGATTCCGATTCACTCCTGGCCACGCCGGTGAGACATTTCTCTCAGGTTTAATTGCACTTGCATGCTCACCTGAGCCAGAAATGTGGTCCGACCAGGAGTCCGTCGTGGAAAGATTTAAATTCCTCAGCTCTCTCTGTGACTTTAAATGGCCACACCCACCATGCATCACTTTAAATATTTGATTTGTGTGAGAAAATGTAAAACATGCTAGAAATATGCGCAAGTATAACAACGAGACACGTTCAGGTAAGACATACTGTAACTCTTTAATGGAGAAATTTCTGGACACTTAGTGAACGCTCATGATGTTTAACCACCGACACCAAAAACACTGAATCTAAGGAGACTTCAATACGTCCAGTTGGGTGGGATTCAGTCAGGGCTCTGTGCAGGTCACTCGAGTCCTTCCAGTCCGGGGATCTCTCCATGGAGTTAGGCTTTGAGGATCTCACAGGAGCATTGTCATGCTGGAACAGGTTCAAATCTAGTTCAGTCAAGGCAAATTGTAACAGGAAGAGTTTGGCCACGAACCACATACAGTATGGGCGGACGGTCAGGAGTGCAAATACTTTCGGTCTTTCTTAACTTACATGCATTAGGGTGCGAATTAAACAGGGCAGAGATTAAAGTGTTTAAAGATAGGGACTGAGTGTTTAGATGCTGTTCTGAAGAGGACAGCTAACAACGCTTCAGATTGCAATGCTATACCAAGAATTGCCAAAAGGGGGCCCCATCTCACTAGCATGTGTATGTTTATTTTGAGCTAGCATGTTTTTTTAAACTTATGACAACACACCCGGCTGAAAGTCCGAAAAGACAAATATTTCAAGAAAATAATAGAAAAAAAAAGCTTATAGATTTACACTCGGGGAAAGTAGCTAGCCTGGATTTGGTGCTCAGCTAGAAGCACCCAATGCTAACCCTTTAGCTAGCTTCCTTGGTTATCATTTAGCAGATAACAATGCTTCATGGTACTTGGTAGTATTCTAGCCTACATAATGGAAGCATAGCTTTTGAATTGTTCAGCTCCAGATCTCCAGAGCGCTGCATCTTAAACACGATTATCCTTTACACCTGGGTCTTGAATGTACTTGCAAGAAAGATGTAAAAATTCCAGACAGCCCATGAGGACGTTTCTAAAATCTCCTGGTTGTGGATGCCACGCCTCTTTTTTTCCCTGTCCTACATGATCCCAGGCCTGAGGCACAGCGATACACCCGGACCCGTCATCACGCATGAAAGTGTACAAGTCTGTATATGTGCATCACCATTATGAGCTCATGTTTCGCTCACTGGTGGAGCTTTGAGATGGTGGTTTTATGAGACTCGACCGAGAAAGCGTGTGTGTGTGTGTTTAACAATCACACATTTAGCAGAGTTTGATTGACAGCTGGAGTGGAGTTGTTGTTTTAGGTCTCTCCAAGTCCTCCACTTGGCACGGGCTCAACAATGCTTAAGGGGTGAAACGAGTGCACGATAACATCGATATTTAACTGCATTTAATAGCGATACGATAAACCTCAACATTTATGCGTCATTGATGATGTCAACATTAAAATTACCATTAAAATAAATAATAATAATAATAAGTTTATTCTATGTTTAAACAAACCTAATCTCTTATCAGCCAGTATAAACTGTAACCTTGATTATTACGAATTATTAACTACTTCTAAAGATTAACTTCCTTTAGGGTTTCTAATGAACACTTATTGATCATAAGTGTTTGGCACCATTGATGGAGTGCTCCTGTTCAGTTCTGGATTCTAACTGGCTGATTATAACAGCGGCTCTGACGGTAGTAGTTATGTATAATGTGGCTATGAGGTCATGCAGCGTGTTACTGTTTTCTGTAAGGAGTCTCCAGTGTCAGTTCTTTGCTCCAATTTGAGGCAAAGATTCCTTCTGTTTTTCAGAGAGTTTCAGGACTGAGGTGGATTTAGAATGCTTTGTAGATAACAAGCTACTTTATTTATTTTAATAACTTTAAAAGAGAAAGAAAATGCAGCGATGCTGGTGAGGAAAGGAGGGTTTATAGACTGCCTTCTCACTGCATTTTCGTTTATGGTTGCATACCTGTCTATGTCTCCAAAAGCATTATCAAGTCTGTAGATGACAGTGTGGAGATCCAGCACTTCGTGTGGTCTTCAGACAATAACCTGGAAGTCAACACCATCAAGACAAAGGAGGTCCTTCTGGATTTCAAACAAGCTGGCTATCACACTCGCGCTCCCATTCACATCAATGGAGCTATTGTTAAGCATGTAGCCAGCTTTAAGTTCACTGGAGTCCACATCTCTGAGGACCTCATCTGGTCCTTGACATATTGTCTTCTGATTAGGAACGCACAATAGCGCCTGTATTTTCTGAGTAGACTTAAAACCTACCTAACCCTAACCCTAACCCTAAATCCCACCTGTGCTCCAGGATACGGGAAAACGTTTACCGCTGCACCATCCTAACAATCTACATCTCAGTGTGCTCTGGCATCTGCACCTCTTCAGACCTTAAAACCCCCCAGAGGGGGTAAAATAGGGTTAGTACATATGTATATCATTCTCAGGATGTTATCTTCTTGACATGTCTCCTCCACTGCAAAATTAATGTCTGCACAGTTATACTGTACATTACTATATATACTCTATCCTCTTTACCTACTGTACCTTCTGTACATACTGTAAGTCACTCTTACTCCGGTACATATGAACCCATACACTCATTACATTTACATTTACTGTTTATTGTAAATAGGCCACATAGATGCTAAGTGCATCACATTGCATTTATACATATACATTTATACATGAACTTTGCAGAATGACAATGAAGTTGAACCTAGTCTAATATAAGTGCATCAGCAACCCTGTTTGGTAAAAACTTTTATACCTACGTTCATATAACTTTACAAGATGTTTGCATTAAAATGCATCCTGAAGCCGAAGCTGCTTTCATAAACCCGCTGTCTCTGGGTGCTTACTGTACTGTACACTTGCATCCTGTATACATAACCCCTGTGTATCTATACTGACAGATAAAAAGTAAAGACGTACCACATTACTTATTATGACAACTTTATTTGTACATTTAACACACAAAATAGGCGTTTAGCAAATAAGGTGTATTTGCTACTACATGATGGTTTGGCTTTAAGAGCAACACTGGCCCAGGCATCGTCCCGAGTGTGTGTGTGTGTGTTGTTCAGCACTAAGACGTCTTTCAGAAAGCGCAGGATTCGACCAGCTCGTGATTCACGATGATAATGTTTAAGCCTTTACTTTAAATTGAAGTATAATTATGTTTACTGTAGAACGATTCATAGCTGTGTGTTCTTTGTCAGACTGACCAACAATTCAACTTTTTTGAAAATCTGACATTTTTGCTTTTACACATAAGCAAAGATGTGAAACAAACAGCTCATAATACCGAGAATTAATTTTCGTGCGTAGATTTTATCATTAAACTACTGTACAGGTGTCTTGCATGTCTAGTGTGTTTCCCTGTGTGTGTGTGTGTGTGTGTGTGTGTGTACTCTGTTCTCCTGAGGCAGAATACAGATCACGCCGGACTCGTTCGACAGGATCCCGGTCACATGCCTGCACACAACCTGCTCTGTACTCCAGGGTGTGGTCAGAGTCATAAAGTTGTAACTCAGCCATCGCACCTGAACGTGTGATCTTATTACGACAGGCTTGAACACAGCAGCCCAGAAAGTAATGGCACCCCATCTGTCCCATGCATGTCACTCAAGGAGAAATAAAATGATGTCATCATTGAATGCACACATGATTTATTATAGAGTCTTGCCCATCCCCCCCACACACAACCCTGGTTAAATTTTATGTGCAATTTTTGTGTAAAAACATAATACAAATCATCTGATCAGATGAACAACAACATGTAACTTTTCCCACCATGCCATTATTAATTTTACCTAGAAAAAAAAATCATGTGAACAATACTACTGTAAGTACCCCTTACTGCTTCCACGGGAAGAGTACAAGTTGCAGTCTGGTGCTGCTGATCATCAGCCCTTGATTAACTGATCATTAGCAGGTGTGCAGAGCTCTATAAAAGCAGAAATTTGCTGCTTTGGAGCATTCAGGTATATGTTAACACAATACCAAGAAGGTAAGACATGAGCACTGGCCTTAGAGAAGTAGTTGTTGCTGGACATCAATGTGGAAAGTGTTATAAAACCATTTCCAAACAAATTGGAGATTTCTCTCTCTCACTCACTCACTCATCATCTACACCGCTTAATATTCAGGGTCACAGGGGCCTGGAGCCTATCCCAGGAGACTTAGGGCACAAGCGGGGTACACCCTGGACAGGGTGCCAATCTATCGCAGAATCCCCCACACTCACACACAGACTACAGCCAATTTGGGAACGCCAATTAACCTAACCTACGTGTCTTTGGACTGTGGGAGGAAACCCACCAAGCACGGGAGAACATGCAAACGGGAATGGAACTCGGCCGGGAATCGAACCCGACCCTGAAGGTGTGAGGCAACAGTGCTAACCACTACACCACCACGTGCCACCTAATTGGAGTTTTCTGAGAAAGATTATTCACAAGCGCACAGCATTCAAGACAGTCACCAATCTTCCCAGGAGTGGACGTCCCAGCACATTCACCCCAAGGTCAGACCATGCAATGCTCAGAGAAATACAATAAAACCCCAAGAGCTACATCTCAGACCCTACTGGCCTCACGGAGCATGTTAAAATAAGAAAATACTATGATTGGCTCAATAAAAAAAAGTTTTTTGAATGGGTACAATTTCCCCCTGATGTTTTAAATTTGTACCCCATTATGCTAAATCAACCCATAAAAGGCGATTTCACATTGGAGTTTGTTTCCCGAGACGACAACCGTTCAATAATAATAATAAATAAGCCAAAATTCTGCTCAGGTACAGGGACTGGACTGAAAAATGTCTGAGAGACAAAAACTCCAAAATCTGAGCCAGCAGCCTGGAGAACTATTCCTCAAGACTACATAAAAAATATAAATCTGGCACTTGCGAAGCAAAATATGAAGAAATGAGCAGGGTCAAAACTTTTGCACAGGAACTATGTTAAATTTTTGTAATAAGAATAAATCTTGACATTTTTGTTTAGCTTTATGACTCATTAAGGTCTTTTAGTGACTAGACTTTTATGCTAGTTTTAAGATTTTTTTTTTTTTTAGCCAAAGAAAATTTGTTTACCTCATTGTCAGATTTTTTTTATACAGTACAAAAAAGTCAAAGATTATTTGTTTACATTTAATAATATTTGGCTCCTGTCCAAGAGTGCTGTATTTACCATGTGGCTAGAGTGGGTTTGACTGAGAGATGACAAATAAATACAATTATCCACTCTGATATTGTGAGGGAAGGAAATAACCCTCAATCTTGACTGGTTGCCATGAATATTTTGGGGGAAACCACATGCTAAAGCACTTACAGTATCTGACCACAAACAGGACGTCCTGTAGCTAAGTATAAACATTCATGAGGAAAGCATTGCTGTAGAAGTTCTCTCCATGCAATTAATCCCAGCTAATGTGTCAGTTTTCTCTTCGAAATCATTTAATTTGTAGCAGCATGGCGAGCCAGAGGTTTAGGTATAAATATACAACAAAAATGCGAAAAATAATCACAGTGCAGAGCAGAAAAAGCAGGATATCTAAATGTAAGACCATGGTTCAGTACATTGCTCCGCCCACTTCAACTCACCTCCTGCAGAATTGGGAGACATCATTAAAAATAATTGCTTTGCTTCGTTGCATCAAATGTTTACAGAGGTATGCAAACATAATTAGACAGAAAATATCATTCATTCCTAAGAAAGTCAAGTCTGGCCTATATATGATCATACCACTGGTTTATAGCGTGTCGCTACATAATCTGTGTTGCAGTATATTTGTATGGATCAGTCGCAAGTCAAGGGAATCCCAAGGTAATGTAATAATGATTAATAGAATCCTCCAGGTGGTGTCAGGTACCTGGAGTCGACCCAACAGCAGGTTGTGAAACAGATGTTAAACATGGAGGGACTCCAGTCTGAGCTCTTTAAGAATCCTGACTGGGAAAATTGGATTCCAGTATTTAAAAATGATGAGGTGATTGCTACTATCACGTCAATGCTGTATTTGCCTCCTACAGTACAAGCATGGCTACCATGGACTCCAACACCAGATTTACTACTGATTGCACAGTTCTGGTCTCAATCACCACATGTGAATTCAAATAAGCAAATACTTGTTTAAGTCTAGGCTAAAAACCTATTTATTTAGCGCAGCATTTTTGTAAATAGATTAACCTTAGGTAAAGGAGCAGATCTGGGGGACTCATGGACGTAGAGTATTCTGGTGAACTGGTATGTTTAGATGCTGTCCTCCCCACTCTCATTGATCACTCAGGTTTGTTGATGGTGAGGTGATTGGTTGCTTTACATCTCAGTTCCCCCTCATGTCTGTGTTTCCTTCTGGCTCCTCCCTTTTAGTTATGATGTCATAGTTAGTCCTGCTGGAGTCCCTGCTTGCAGTCTGCACTAAATATACATTCACCTTATACATTATGTCACTGTGACCAGACCTAACTGTTACCATACCACTCCTTCTCTTCTTTCCCTCTTTCTCTCTCACTACACATGTTTCTCCTGAGCTGCCAGTGATCCAGACTCCCTCTGTCCTCTGGACCTGTCTTACTCGTCCTGGTGTCCCTCTTCTGGTTGGAGATCTGGTCACATGGAGAATGTGGGAGGCGTGTGGTGACTGGGGACGGTTCCACTTCACCATGAAGACCCTCCTGTCCTCGGCTGATGCACACAGCTGTTCTCTGAGGACTCGTGACTGCAGTCTCTCGATAGTTCAGGACTGGAGTCTCCTACAGTCTACCTGAGGCTCCAATAATGAACTGGACTCCATATGAACTTAAACACGTCTCCTGTTATACTGAACTTCCAGCCTCCTAACACACAGTATGAGTGCAGATCAAATCCCTGCTCTCCGTTATCACCCAGATGAGGATGGGTTCCCTGTTGAGTCCGGTTCCTCTCAAGGTTTCTTCCTACTGCCATCTCAGGGAGTTTTTCTTGACACCGTTGCTATATAATTTGAATTGAATTAGATACTTAAGAGGCTGCAGTGATTAATATGGTTCCACCGGCAAGTTTATTTAACCTTAATTGATGCCTCATTTGATTGAGTAGATTCTCATCTCATTCCCACATTTCTACTATGTTTCTACATTTCTACACATTTCTACTGTGTGTTGTTGTCCCGTCATCAGAAGAGTCAATTATTGTTCTTCATCAAAGAAAACAACTAAGTAAATTACAAAAATGATTGAAATTGGGTTAAGAACATTATTCATCCCTGGAAGGATACTGCTGAACTCTCAACGTCACAGAAGAAATGTGGTCAGAAAAAAAAAGGTAATAAATAATTGTGAATGGAGGTCACTTAAACGCTAGGAGAAATTAGATGGTAAAGAACAGCAAGTAGAAACCAGAGCGATGTTAAATTGTGAAAGTAAGAGCATTTCCACACACACACACACTCAATCTGATGAGGACTCACAGGATCGGGACTAAACAGCTGTGTTTTTATAAGAAAAAAACACTCGTTAGTGAGACTCATCAGGAAAAAGTCTTCAGTTTGTTAGTGATCATAAAGACTGGACTTTGGAGCGATGGATAAAAGTCATGTGACCTGATGAGTCCAGACTGAGTCTATTCCAGAGTGATGGGCGTGTCAGGGTGAGAAGGGAAGCGCGTGAAGCGATGCTCCCATCATGCATAGCGTCCACTGTACAAGCCTCTGGAGACAGTGTTATGATCTGGGGTCGCTCAGGTCGAGACTCAGCAACGTTATGTGGAGATAAAATGAAGTCACATGACCACCTGAATGTACTGAATCACCAGCGCATCACATCTATGGAGCTTATCTTCCCTGTTTCTCCATAATTGCCCCTGTGTTTCAAAGGAATGCTTTTGCTCGTTAAGCCACACAGTGCCCTATTAATTATTAAAGATAAAAAAAAAAATTCTAACTTACAGTACAGTACGGCATAACCCAGTGAAAAACAGATGCAGACGACAACACCCTTTATTACTACTAAAGGAATGACAAACATTCAACAGAGGATAAGGATACCTGCAGAGGATGAAGAACGACTATATATGCAATAATATAATAATGAGCACATTTCTTTATGATAAAAAGGGAGTGTGAGCGAATATTGAACAGCTGTGAGTCAATTCAAACCCTGAGACACAGACAGAACATGAACGGAATCATTAAGGTGTGTCAATTAACAGCTGCGACGAGCATGACCAAGGGCTGGAGAAATAAATCACCTGCCATGTGACATCGTTCTTAGTCCTCTTTGTTCATTTGCAGTTTGGACACTTCACTGTCACACACTCTCGTCAAATCAGGGCTTTTAGTGTTTTGCAGAGAACCTACCACTTACAAAGTTATTTTGCTGTAAGGCAAGTAATTAATGAAACATTTGAAGACTTTCTGGTATCTGGTGAAAACCAAATCAGTGTGTGTGTTCCTGGATAACTGTGGGCATGGGAATTGTGCTTATGTGTTTAATTAATGCTCATTGCTTGATTTATATCCAAGAATGGCATGAATTTCAACATACAAAATAGCGTATTTTTTTGGGCACATCAGCCAATTGGAGCTCTTGGATTGTAGGTTCATTCCTCAGCTCTACTGCACTGCAAATAATTACATCTTAGCAAGTGAAATATTCTGGAATCTAGCCATAATCATCTATAATCTCTTAAAATAAGTTTACAGTAAATCAAATATATGATTACTAAGCTTATCTGTAATCAAATCTTACTGAAACGGTAAGCGAAAAACCTCTTGTTCTACTGGCAGATAATTTTGCTTCTTTCAAGAAATGAACTCTGCCAAATTAAAACATGATATTTTTCACTTCACAATTTAAGAATCATTCAAAGTATATTTCACTTGCTAAGATTTTTGCAGTGCATGTTGTGTATGAAATTCACAGGCTCTCCAGTTTTCTACATGGGTTTCCTTAAGGTTCTCTGCTTGTCCAAGAGGAACTGATGGTGCTGTAATGCCCTTAACCGTGAATGAGTGTGTGAGCGTTGGTGTATTCCCGACATCGACTCCGGCTTCAAAACCACCCTCTTTAGATAAATAATAGGTGTTGTTTTTTTGTTGCTGTTGTTTTTAACAGACTTCATATTTAATTTTGTGTTTGTGTAATGTGTGTATTTATTTATTTTGTTATTTATTTATTTATTTTTTATAACTGTTGAATCATTGAGACCAGTTTTGAATTCGCTGACTTTGATTTCAATCTCAGAATTACAATATTGACACAGATTATGTTCTTTCAGGAACCTGGTCCTGGATGCCAGTGGATATTAAACAATTATGAGAAAAGTGTAGAGAATAATTATCCTGTGACTCAGAGGGTGCAGCAATACAAAGTGGAAATATTTGGTGAAAGCCTGCCCGTTGTGTGAAAGGAGACTTCGACTTCGGCAAACCAAGCCAAAAAATGGTGACACGAGATCTTGTCATAACAGCGCTGATATGCCAGGGGTGTGGTCACGACCAACCCTTCAAACGCAGTCACTTTTATTGGGGATGATTAAGAGCAGCACAACAGTTCAGGTGTATTTATTGCTCGGAGCACGGGCGTGCCTCAAACACTCTTACATTATCTGTTAATTAAACAAAAGCTCAATTCGGGTTGCTCTGATGATCTCAAAATCCCATTTGCTACTGCCAGAGGAGACTTACATCACTTTTGCTATGAAATGAAACAGCAGCTTGGCATGAGACAGAAACTTTGGTCCAACATCCAATAAAAAAAAAATTTTTTTTTTTTTAAACAGAAAGGGTGATATGAATATTGAGAACGATTGATCCTGCTGTCATTTTCTCCCAGAGATGAGCACAGAGAGTGTTACCGTGCTCTTGGTTAATCCGCTCAGTTTAGTTTGCCTGCCTGCACAACTTCTTGTAAATGTTGGTGCTAAATGTAAAATGATCATTTATGGTCTAATTTATGCTTTCATGCAGAGCAACTTGTACATTTCTTTCATCCAATGGGTGGCATTCAAGTCAAAGCGGGACATTAGATTGTGCAGAATAACAGAACACAGTTCTGAAAGTAAACACTCCCTTTATTTCTCTAAATAATCCCCTGCTACATTAATGCACTTATCCCAGCGTCTCACGAGCGCTTGGACACCGTCAAGGTAGAAAGTTCTCTCAGTACGCCAGAGCCACTGCTCGGGCCAGAGCTGGACTGTCTGCTTCACTTCTAAAACACTGGTCTCCTTTAGTGGGACTCCTTTAATGCCGCTTCCAAATATATGGAAATGTCTTGGAGCGAGGTCAGGACTGTACGGGGGACGTGGCGATAACTCCCAGTTCCTGAGTTCCTGTAATGTGCGAGTGGTGTTGGTGAATGAGTGTGTGTACAGTTCTCATAGACAAGATTCATTTCTTCCAAAAGTTGCCAACACGATATTTATCACCTTTCAAGGATCACTGAATGTTCACGAGAAATGGAATGTGTTTGCAGTGGCCTCCAAACCACCCCGGCAACTCGTGGACATACAGCCAGAGCTAATGAAGTAGAAAGGTTACCGAGATTATTGATCTTGACATTTAAAAAAAAAAAAAAAATAATAATAATAATAATAATATATATATATATATATATATATAAGATTAGATTAAGTTCCTCATTCTCTTCTTCTCTTTGTGTTTACTGCCAGCTCACAAATCAACGAGGTGCATATTGCCACCTGCTGCACCACAGAGTGTAAATGTACAAGTTTATTCAGATAAGGGCAATATTAATAATGTGAACACTGGACAGTGGGGAGGAGGGACGGGGGAGCAACCATTCACGGGTATGGTACAAATCAATCATGCCTCAAACAAACAGCAATGGCCTCCGAGTGGCGCAGTGGTTAAAGCGCTCGCCCTATCATCCGGAGATCGCTAGTTCGAATCCCGGGTGGTGCTGTAACCTCTCGCAGCCGGAGGTCTAGAGAGAGCTGATTGGCCGAGCTCTCTCAGAGGGGAGGGATGAGAGGTACTTAGTGCTCCCACATTAATCACGGCTCTACAGCCAATCAGGGGCGTCTGTGAGCTCGCGCAACGGAGGGAGCGGATAGCGCTGTCCTCCGAGTGTGTTACGCCGCCCCCAACGGTGCGCGAGCGAGCAGTTCGAAAAGATGCGGTCGGCTGGCGTCACGTGGTTCGGAGGAAACACGTGATAGTCTTCGGCCCTCCCGGCTGAGTGGTAGTAGTAGCCTTAATGTGGGAGCCCCCTAGTGACGGGGAGGAATTGGACACGACTAAATTAGGGAGAAAATCGGGGAAAAATCCAAAAAAAAAAAAAAAAAAACAGCAATGAATGAAAATTTAATCGCTTAAATTTTCTTAAATGGAAATTGGCTGCGTATAAGGAAACATGATCAGATTCCCAATTAGAATCTAGAACTAATATGTCTAACATGTTTATCCATAAACAACAAATGAGTGTATGGGTTTTTTTTTATTTTTTTTAAAGTTTTTGGAGATTACACTTCCATGGTTAGTGCTGCCACCTTTAAATGTTAAGTCGTTGCCCATCTGCTCGTACAGACTTTCATGATTGTCGGTGCACATAGAAGAAAAACTGACATAGGAGGTTATTTAAGGTTCAAGGAGAAGTTACTGTAATTCACCATGTTCATTGTACAGTGAGTAACGATCCCTTCAGTAAAAGTACAATTTACATTAGAGTATAGTGTCAAAGCCTATGCAGTAGGTTTGCTACATAACCCACATTTCCTAATCTATACTTATAACTTGGCATGATTTAACCTGCACCGTACAATCAGTGCCTTTGTGTGTGTTCGTGGGTGTTTCCGAAAAAAAAAAAAAAAGCGCCCTGTTTGCCAGAATGAGTTGAAAGCACTTTGTCATTGTCAATCACTGAAATGCTTCAAAAAAATAAAAAAATAAAAAATCAAACAAACTTTGAGTCGGAAAGAGAGAGAGAGAGAGAGAGAGAGAGAGAGAGGAGCAACAAAGACGCTCTAATATGATTCAGACTGGACGAGCGGTGCAATTACAGAAACGCATGCTTTCACCACTTTTGCTGTTGCTTTCATTGTTTGGCCTCCATAGCAACTGCCTAGTATGGGAGTGTGTGCGTGTGTGTACGTGTGTGTAAGAGACTTCCTGTACAGAGTAACACAGTGAGCTTTCATCCAGTCTGTGTTTATACTCTCTGTGGAATTATATCTCAGGACTTCCAGAGTGACTCACCCTCGAAAGATCCCACAAATCCAGCGCTCCAGTTAGCACAGGCATGTTCTGCTCTTCAGCTACATTTCCTGAATTTCCTTTTTTTTTTTATTTAAAAGATCTGAGATCAGACCGTCATTTGGAATGTCAAAGGGTGCAGGGAATACTGAAGTCAAGTTAGAGGCACAGTTCCAACACGCCATGCTAGCTGTTTGGTGAATGTTTAATCGAGTGTGTTCAGGATGTTTGGGTGTGGCCTCATCACAACTTTTCACTTCTCTACACCAGCAGAGGTGCAACCGATCTATTCTTTCCTTAGAAGTAGGCTAATTGTTTATTCTGAACTTGCTTTAAAAAAGAAAACAAACAAAAAAACAAAACAAGAAGGGCATTTCTAAGGGGTTCCGCCGCATTATGTGAATTGTCTTAATGGTCTCCATTAGAATTTTTGTGGTTATCATTAAATGCCATCAGAACACAACAGCTCATTATCAATACAATACGGTGACATAAGCCACTTCAAGATACAGGATTTACGGTTTGTGGTGTCTTTAAGAAATGAAAATCTGCATATAATTTTATGTTTTGTTTATATTCATGTTAAGAAAGAGAACAAAAGAGTGGCTGGTGAGAGAAGCGCTATAACGTGACTGACAATAGGAACTAACTCATCACATACAGTATTGCTTTTTAAAATATAAAGGATTAAAATCAAGGTCTAAACGGTTCAGCTGTGTGGCAGGATCTCAACAACATCTCTGCTTCATCACACCACCCTGTCGTGTAACAGCACGTCCTGTCATGCATTATTGTTTTCGCTTTGTATGATATATTGTGGGATGAGTGGAGAGTCAGAGAGCTTTAAACTTGTTGGATCAGATGGGGTGGAGACTTTTGAGAAGTATTAAAGTTCTCTCTTAATAAGAGCACTTTCACTCTCTCTTATAGTGTAGACTTCACTGGACTCCTGAGAAAAGCAAACAAAATCTCCAACCTCACTTACAATGGACATTTGAGGGCAGCTGTGATGAGAGTTTGAAATCCTGTTGCATGAAGCTGATCATAACCCTGCCTCCAGTGGCCGCTATGCATGATGGGTGCATCGTTTCATGTGCTTCCCTTCTTACATTTATCCTGTGAAGCTGAGGGTTCAGCACTATCAGTCCAGGGTTTAATCAGGCGTTTATACATTTGGAAACCCAATTCCAGGCATTTCAGCTTCATCCCCTAGTCTGACCAAAGGCTCTTAAGGACTTGATTATTTAAATCCAAACAGTGAATTTTGTTTAGGCCAGACAGTACGGACTTTTACTTCGACACGGGAACAATACAGTAAAAACGCCACTCTCTAATGACTCTCCCTCCTACTCTCACCTTCTCCATTGTTCACCCAACGAGGCGTTTCTGACAGGGGTGGACACGTTGACGCTGGAGGATACGAATATGTGGAATTTCAATTTCCCTCACACTGAAGAAGCTACAGTACTTGGAAAGGTGTTGAAACATTTTACCTAACCTACTGTAAAAGAAGCCCTTTTTACACGACTCAACTCCTAGATAACCTCACCTGGACGACTGAGAATCGGCACAGATACAACAGGAAAAAGTCTTGTTTCTCGAAGGTTTTGATGTATCCATTCCTCATTAGAGACACACAATTGAGACACTTTTATTGTGGTGTATGGAAAAGTCCCTATATGTTGTACACGCAAGCACGTAAGCTTAAAGAGTAAATAGTCTCTGAAAGGTCCATTATTGGAAAAAAAAAACGCAAAGCAAATGCTTTTGCAAAATCAGACAGCTGGGGATAAGATTTTACATTAAAAAAAAACGAACACTTTTGGAATCCTGGAATTTGTGTCTTCAATGAATATTCCGTAGATTCACAATGTTTAAAAAGATACTTCATAATCCACTTTAGCCCACCTCCAACATTCAACTCATTCACACACTTGACAGTTTACTTGCTTATGGGTGCACGCACACACACACACACACACACACACACACACACACACACACACACACACACACACACACACACACACAATACCTGACAGGATTAAGATTTCACTCAAGGCTCAACTCAAAAGCAGATTTATGTGACAAACTGGTAATAAGGCCTTCAGCTTTTGAACATCTGTGCTGACGACAAATTGCAACCTCTTCTAGAATGTTCAGTATGTCAGCGCCATAATTGTAGAAATTATTGCTGTCATTGTTATTTAATGTGGATTTTACAACAGTTAGTTCTGACCGAGCAACCTGATTGAAGGACAGGAGTTCCACCAGTAACAATAGACAGTAACAGCGCTGTGACGTGTAACTATATGTATGTCCGGGCGTGGCCTATTGTACAGTGGTTAAAACTGTGGGTCGCAGCATGGGTGAGAGTAGGTCACGCAGTACTGAGGAGAGAGCAGATGCCTGCCAAAACCTACATTCACAACCAGTCACAGAAGCACTTTCAGCAACAACACACATCTGATAAGGTTATGTCATCGGAAACAGCACATTCCACATCGCCTCTGAACCGTCCGTCTTCTTTTATCCATGGCTACAAAACTAACTAGCTTATGACACAAGACTAAAGACCCAAATCCCTCTTTAACCCCTGAAACAGGGCACTACTTGGTGTAATCTGGAGAAATCTATGGGTAATTTCTGTTACGAGTATGTGACTTTTTTTTTTTTTTATCTTTGTATTGGGGTGGATAAAGGGGGCTTGAACTGGAGGTGTCAGCCCAGTGTTTCTTTGGTACAAATTGGGATGCATTCATGAGTGCATTTAAGTTCAGATTTTGGAGGTCAGCTTGTACAAATGTTGACCCTAATCCTGTACTTGTGTGTATTGATAAGTCTCGATGGTCTTGAATTCTTTTCATGGTATTGAAGATAGGAAAAGCCCAAGCCCTGATGGTATTCATGGTAAGTTTTTGAAAACTTTACTGATATTTTCTGCTGTACTGTTCAGGTTTTTTTTTTTACAACTACATAATGGAAAGATAAAGAAGAACAAAATTCCAAAGATGCTCAATGATTTCACTCTAGTGGCACTAACCTCTCTTGTCATGAAAACCATCTCCATCCGCCGTAATTACTATATTCAAAGCAAAACTCTCTCTCTTTCATTCAAACGTGAGAGCAATGGGTTTCCTTCACTGATTACGGCAGATAGGGAATTTAAACGCGTAACACAATTACGATCTTAGTGTATCACAGCAATCTCTTCCTGTGATATCCCGGATGTGAAGACCTGAATGTTTTCTACCTGAATTTTCTTGACCTGAATTTGTGAGGTAACTTGAATATTTTTGCATTGAATTTTAAATTCTTGGATTACATTTTTATTTGAAACATCCAACCACAATAAATTGCAGTGCCAAAAATTTTCAATTTGTAAATGCTGTAAAGTGTTTTTCAATTCAGATCAAATTGTAGTGCAGAAATGTGTTTTTTTTTTTTTCATGTTTAATAAAAAAAAAAATTTCTTCATACTAAATCCTGATAGTTGTATGGCAATTTAATTGCATAAAAAATGAGTTATTCTGATTTTCTGTAATGTCATTATTTAAATGTTTGAGACTGTCATGAAACTCATGTGACTTTCGCTTTTGTCCACCACTTATATAGATTTATTATAAAAGATATAATGATGTTGAACCTATGTGTGTGTGGGTATATAATGCCTGAGGACAACTTGATGTAGTCGCTGATTGTTTGTGATTTCAGTATTGTTTTTTTCCAGCACATCATCTGACCTCACAATGGAGATGAGGATTACGATTGTTCCCTTGATGCAAAATGCCGTATGTCAGGCTATCATCATCAGTTCATCAAAACGTTTATATAGGTGATTTATGTGGATTTTTTTTTTCTTCTGGAATATGTTGTACCTTATGTAAATCTGTGTGGCTATTACTTAAACATATTAAAGACATGTCCAGTAATCAGTTCTGGGGTTGTTATTCATAAAAATTACCATCATTAGATGGAGTCCAACTAAAAATAAAATTGCAAAATAACTGCATGGCCCAAAAGTGCAGCAGTTATAACTCATGAGGAGGAGGAGTTTCTCTAATCATTTGTCAAACAAACGGTTCCTCCTTGGAATCAGCTCTTCACTGCCGAGGCATACCGCGTCTGCACAGGTCTTACTGCTGATTTCCATCTATATAAACTTATAAACTGTAGGGAAATGGCTCAGGATCTCCATTTGACTTTAAACATTCAGTCACCTCAGTGACAAATTTGAGAGAAGCTGTATTCTCCTCATCTAAAGCAAGTAAGTCATTCTCACTGCTGAAGTGTTGCATCCTACAGCCCAGTGTGGTGAGGAATCAATTCACCCAGCAGTCAGCAGAGACCATTATGCAGATAATTGAAGAAGCCATGTAAAGCAAATTCCTTGCTTATTACCTAATGTAAATACTGAATTTGGGAAAATTAATGCATTATATTACTCCCGTACAAATAAACGTCTACAACTCATTACAATAATGTACTACTTGGTACAGTATGTTACCCCAACACTGCTTGCATTTGTAAAAATGTAAGTGTAGTAAATATACAGATTATATACACAGTAGGAAGAATGTAGACCTACAGGGGTTAGTCATGGTTAAAATATTGCATATCCATACAGTATTTGGGAGCAACAGTTAATTCTAGCGCTGACCAGGGCTGCTAGAGCATTAAACATTTTTTACTCTGTATGTTAGAAACACATCCATTCACATACAAATTAAAACAAACAACTGTTGCATCACAGATGCAACCATTTCACAATACACATTTAGCACAATATTTAGCATCGGCTCCCAATAGTTAATAACATTAACAGCAAAAATCATAAAACAGCAGCTACATTTTGTAAACTCCATTTTAAGTATGGACAAAGTCAAACAGCCACAAATATTACTCGTTGTTTAAAAGATTCACAAGGTTGAATCGCAGCAATGTAAATGTCACACCCAAAGGACTGGCATGCAGCACTTGGATGTACAGCCCTTTTACTGTTACTGTAAAATTGCCCATCGGTGGGTTGGATTCCCAGACTCGGGACACAGCACGGGAGTGGTCAGAAAGAGGTATTACACTGTCAATCCACCGTCAATCAGCAGATTGTTTAGAGCCTTAAAAACCATGATGAATAAGTTGATTGAACATCACATGCAATGCCAATCTAACATACAGCCAGTATATATATATATATATATATATATATATATATATATATATATATATATATATATATATATAATGTTTTTGTGTTTGGCCTCTGTAAACCACCATATTGAATTTGAAATGAAACATTCAAAATGTCAGTGAAATCAAAGCAAGTGTGGCATTAACCATTCAGGAATTACAGACACGCCTCCATTTTGGGGGTTCATAAATATTGGAAAAAAATAATAATAAACTCAAGGATTGCCTTTAATACTCGGATGAGAATCCTTTGCAGTCAAAACCTGCCTGAAGTCTGAAACCCCTGGACATGATGACCAGTGCTGAGTTTCCTTCCTCAAGACCTTTACTGCTGCTTGTTTGTGAGCGTTTCTGCCTAGAGCTTTGTCTTCACTTAGTGAAAAACATGTTTTACTTTTATTGACTTGCAACTTTTGTGACAGTTTAAAATTTCTAGACAAACATTTAGCCTGACAGTTAGCGTAAGATCACATTTGCAGGTAAGTCAGTTCAGAATCATCACTTTGATAAATTCTTCTGCGGAACATTTTCAGTGAAATAATACTGGTACGTCACAGTCTAGACTGTATTCCTCAATGCTGAAGTTCCTTTTAAAACACAGAAAGATAAAAGTTTTAGGCACTTTAGTAGCAGATTCTGCATTTATGACTACATTCATGACGTGTCTCACCTGCTGGTCTCATTAGATTTGGCCGGATGTAAGACCACGAAGATCATGTTCACAAATTTTCCACAGAGGTTTCACTTGAAAACTCCTGAGGCATTTTGTACAGAGGTGGACACCCCGGTGTGTGTGTGTGTGTGTGTGTGTGTGTGTGTGTGTGTGTGTGTGTGTGTGAGAGAGAGAGAGAGAGAGAGAGAGAGAGAGAGACAACCATCAGTCTGGGTCTCGTGCTCACTAGCTCAACTAAACTTTGACTAAATTCCTTTATCACAGTAAAATGACTAGAGCGTCTGACAGTATATAATGAGTGTAACACACTGCATGTGCACTGAGCGGGCCGCTGCCCTCCGCCATCACAGTGAAGCACTTTCTCCTGCAGGAGTGTCCGGACTTCTACACATCATTTGGAGCCTGTATCAAAGATGTCCACTGTCCTGGGTCACATGACTGACGGTCGGATCCCGTTCTGGCTCGATTGCTTTTCCTGTATTGGATTTTACTCTTTCAATTTCAGAATATTAAATTAAATCTATATTGAAATCAAGACTTTGAAATTTCACAGCATGTGACCTTCAGAGCACTTAAATTCAAAGATATTGCTTTTTAAAGTCCTTCATCTTCAGTTGTATTTATATAGCGCTTTTAACAACGGTCATGGTCTCAAAGCAGCTTCGCAAAATTAAAAGTCTAATGTTTCAGTTTATATATGTATTATATTATATAATAAATATTTATATTAATATAAATTTTGCAGTATTCACATTTCAAAATTAATAATTCAAGAGTGCTTAAATAAATGTTTTTCAAGGGCAGATATAATTCAAACAATGATTATGCTAATTTGCTTCCATAGCAAAGCAGCATTACAGAATCAAAAAGAAAATTGTGGAAATTTTGAAACCAGCTTGAATCACCTTCATGATTTGCCCTTGAAGAAAGGTCAATCTCAAACTTTGTGGTATGAATTCAGGCTGATGCCATAAGGGCGCCACGATGCAGAACAAACAAGTTGCTATCAGTTTTATTTAATGACAAGTTGTAATTATATATTGTGTGTGTCTGATATACTATATGTTGCAGATGGCTGTGAACCAAAACTCTACCCTCTGTGGATAATACATTTAACCTTGAATCAACCTTAATTAATAATGTATGAATGAAACAATTTTGAGTGACCTTAACATTAATTTGCATATTCGTATGTAAACACACACAGGCACGCGCACACACACACACACAAAACATTAACAGGTCAGACAGGCCTTTACACGGCTGTACAGAGCAGGAATGTCAGTAACACCTGCAGGGGTCTCAGCTTTCACTTCTGAGGCCCACGTGGTCGTGTTTAGAGGTCCATCATGCTTATTGTTTAGTTGTAAACCTGACACAAGTTTATCTGTCACACACACACACACACACACACACACACACACACACACACACACACGGCTCTGATGTGTACAACAACCCTGCAGGAGGTCTGGGGTGTGACATAGGCAAGAATGTGACAAGTGTTTTTAAGTCACAACTACAAAATGCTCACCTGTGAATCTTAATCCTGACTCTTAGAGCAAACATGTGCCAATCTTCACACACTTTAACACAAACTGAAAGCTGGAGCAACTGGGATTATTCTTTTAATTCCTTTGCTCAATTATTAAACAGTAGCCCAAAGCTGTCAAAATATTTCAGGGTTAGCATGACAACCTTGAGGGACTAGCGTGCAGAATTAGCTAGTTATTTAGGTAAATACACTTCTGCTGTGGAATTCCGCATGTACTGGATGTCCTTGTACAATGTTGAGCTTGTGATATTGTGACATCAGAAATATCAGAAAAGTGTAAGAGGAACTGATGAAATCTGTATTTTATATACAGTCATGTGTAAAAGTTAGTGCCTCCCCTTGTAACTCTAAGGTCTTTGGTGTAAAAGCATAATAAACATCATGTGATCAAAACGGGTCTCAGTATTAGACAAATGCAACCTCCAACGAAAAAAAAAAAAACAAGACATTTTTCAACATGATAATTTATTTAACAGAAATGAAACTAAAAAGAAACAAAGTGTGTGATATTACGTAAGTACCCCCATGATTTAATGACTTGAAGATCCACTTTTAGCAGAAATTGTTCCTTACAACAATGCTTCATTCAGTTCTTTGAGGTTTTTGGGTGTTCACTTATACACAGCTCTCTTTAGGTCCAGCCAGTGCATTTCAGTTTTTTCACTGGACTTTGTCTGCGCTATCCCAAAACCTCATTTCTTTTAATTTTTCAGCCAATCTGATGTGAATGCATGACCAAGTTTTAGCTGTCGGAAAGATGGTCCCATATTTGCCTCTAGAATACTCAGTATACAGAGGAGCAATGGAGCCCAGGTCTTGTTGCTGCAAAAACAAGCCTAAATTATCACCCCTTCACCGCCATGCTTGACAGTGGGTATGAGCTGTTTCTGATGAAATGCTGTTTGGTTTTCACCAAACATGGAGTTGAGCATTAAGGTCAATCAACTCCACTTTGGTCACATTAGTCCATTGGACATTCTTCCACTGGTCTTGTGCTTTTGTTCCATGCAGCTTTGTGAACCTCAGTCGTGCTTCCATCTTCTTTTTATACAGAAGAGGTTTTATCCTGCCAACTGTACTTGTTCAGTCTTCTTCTAATTGTGATGTCATGGACTTTAATATTTAATATGAGGCCAGTAGGGTCTGAGATGAGGCTCTTGGGGTTTTATTGTATTTCTCTGAGCAGTGCTGCATGGTCTGACCTTGGGGTGAAGGTGCTGGAACGTCCACTCCTGGGAAGATTGGTGAATGTCTTGAATGCTTGATCTTTCTCACTGTAGAATGTTAAACTCCAAATTGTTGAAAAATGTTTTTTATAACCTTTTACAGATTGACGTGCAGCAACAATAGTTTCGTTAAGGCCATTGATTCTGTCTTTTCCTCTTGACATTGTGTATCAGACACCTGAAAGAGTCCTGGTCATTTTAGCAGTGGGTTAACTGGCATCTAAAAAAATGACTGCAAAATGAATTCAGAAAATGTACTACTGTATGTGTGACATAATACTTTCACTACAATAAATATGCACAACATGCATACACACACACGCGCGCACACACACACACATATAATATATATAAATATATATATATATATATATATATATATATATATATATATATATATATATATATATATATATATATATATATGCACACACGTACACACACACACACATACACACACACACACACACACACACACACCCATTGGGTGTGTCACATTTTTGTTAAACAGCTCCCTCCCTTTATTAAAAAACCACAAACCTGCTCTTTCAACAGAGTTCAGTTTAATAGTAAACTTCTTCACTATGACATGACCTGTGATATTTATTGATAAACTCTGCACATTGCAAACACCATGACATGTTTCCAGTAAAGATTATGTTTCTAAGCTTCTGTGTCCGTTCATGTGTTTAGAAATTAGAATAATTGCAAAACACCCATGCAGGCTGAATAATTAAACACACACATTAGTCCAACTTTCTATTATTACCCCAAGTGCATGCAGCAGAGATTTTTTTTCTCTTTTCTTTTCTCTATTTTTGTGCATGTCAGCATCGGAACGACTGTTGAGTTGGAAAAGTGTGAGAATATGGACCTGTGCCGAGTCGAAATACCTGCTTTCATTGTTAGTTACAACTTAAGGGAACAAGGCACACCCATGCGAAGCATCTTGAAGACGGAGGGGGGGAGCGAGGGGGGGAGCCAGTTGCGCAATTCTCATTCATGTGGTTTCACTACACTTTTTCAAGAATTCCAGAGTAGGGAGTCATGAAAATAAAAATGAAATAAGTGATAAACAGGTGTAAAAAGAGATAGATAGAGATAGATAGAGAGAGAGAGAGAGAGAGAGAGAGAGAGAGAGAGAGAGAGAGAGAGATCTAATGTGGGGAAGAAGAGTGAAAACAACCAACTAAAAAAGAATGAGATCGCAGCATTTTTTAAAGGATTCAGCTAATTGCATTCCTGCAGTCTTTTACAAATATCTGCTGCAACTGAACCGGAACGTTTCAGCAACGTTGTGTGAGAGTTTATAAACATTGCATAAAGACGTTCTCAGAAACAGGTGCAGCTGGATAAGAAGAATTAGCCTTTGTTTGTCATATATACATTACAGCCATTTATGTGCTTATTCCAGCTTGGTTAATAAACTGGGGTCAGGGGTCAGGGTCAGATATCATACAGGAGCAGAGAGGGATAAGGGCCTTGCTCAAGGGCCCGACAGTTGCAGTGTGCTGGTGTTGGCCTTTCGAATCGCGTCCTTCCGATCATTAACCCTGCGAGTGCTGTGCAAAGAATAGTTTAGAAAATTTGGGGGACTTTAAAAAGTTTAGGAAAGAAAAAAACAGTTCTCCACAGCTACAAATCTCAATAAACAGGAAGGCACTTTATGATTTTATGCAAATATATATTAGCTTTTACACATGTAACATAATTTTATGCAAAAGTGCAGGAAAGAAAGAATGTTCTGAGTGCAAGTGAAACTAATTACCAACTGCTTTCAGGGCACGAGCCACAAAACCTCCAGGGGCTTCTACTCTTATGCAACCACATGCAATATGCAAACACACACACACACACACACACACACACACACACACACACACACACTGCAATAAATTATATTCAAGAACAAAGAACAATGAAAATATCAGTTAAAGAAATTTAAGTAGAAATCCGTTCACGGTTGTTCTAAAATCTGCCTCAAAAGATTATATATATATATAATTTTTTTTTTTCGTAACTTTCCATGCTGCTCGCACATCTTGTTTGCTTTCCTGTTCTACATTCATGTGATGGTGTTATGTTAGCAAGCAAGATCTGAGGTCTTTTAATGTGTATGCGTGGAGATTCACTGCAAAGTGAGATAAATCCATTCTCAAGAAAAACAAGAATATCATTCTATACACAGTATAAACAGGTATTTTTACGTTTCCCATTTATATAACCTTTGTTATGACATAATTGAGCGATTGAACTTTGGTGCTTCCTAATCAGTTGTCATTGAGATGCTTCTACAGCATGATGAAGTCCATATAAATGAATTCGTAAGACAGATGTAGGAAAGGCATGCATCTGTCTATATATGGTCTCACGGTAGGTTCTAGTTATAATTGACTAAATTCGGTTACATTTTTATTTAATTGTGCACTGGTACAGGAGCCGGACACAAGCCCCTGAAGGACTCTCAGAACACGAGAAACAAGTCCTTTGGCCCGATTATTAAAACCATCCCTGCAGTCAGAAACGGTGGTGTGGGAATCTGTTTTTTGCTTTGTCAGATTTTGACTTGTCAGTATAGAGGAGGGGAAAAGGCCGCAGAAAAATAAAGAGCAATGCTGAGTGAAACCCTTCTCTCTATTGCTCAGGATCTCAGGCTGGGGCGACGGTTTACATTTCAACAAGACAACGACCAAGAAAGCGCAGGAGTGGCTTCAGGACAACTCTGGGAAAATCCTGGAGTGGCCCGGCCCGAGTCTGGACCTGAACCAGAATCCTGTTGGTTGAATTTGAATTCAAATAAATAAATAAATAAATAAATAAATAGAGCTACAGGAAACTCATGCTTTGCTTGTGTTTTAGTGAGTCACTGGCAACACTTTGAAAAAAGAAAGACAATGTTTAGTTTGAACATTGCACACAAAAATATTTCAATGTCTAATTAAATTTTAAATAACATTTTTTAATATATAATAAGATTTTTTTCCATGTAATGTGCAGGTGGTGTTGGAGAATGATTGTGCACAGTGCGCAGTTCACACAGACAGATGGGGCTCTTCTGCAAATCTTTTTCAAGGATCAAGCGTTTCACTCGCTGAATGTTCACGAACGACTGGAGTGGGATGCATCATTCACAGCCTTCTTTAAAAAGTTCACACCGTTCGAATGTGTCTCTCCTGAGTCTCATCACTTGAAGTCTTCTTCAATTTCTTTTACACCTTTTCACCAGAAATTTCAACACAAGTTTGACTTGAAATATTCAATTCAATTAAATAATAAATATACGCCTGGGTGTGAAAGACAGAATGTTTCAGAAAATCCTTAGGGATTTCAGCACATATACATGTGTGATATATACACACATGATATGATATACACATATACTTGTATGATATGATTCTTTTTTCTTTTTTTTTTTGTGATAAATCAAACCAACCTGGGATCAGAACGATCATTTCAATGTGCCATTTTTTTTTTTTTTTTATAACAGAGTGCCAATTCTGCAGAAGTTGGTTCATGTGGAAAGTTCTTTATTCTTGCCATAAAGATCTGTGAAACAAGCTGATGGTAATAAAAGATTTAAAGGTCATTCCAGAAACACAACAACAACACCGTTTACTTTCTTTAACTGGAAAAAAAAAAAAATGTTTCTAAATGTCACTTTACTAGTTTTTCCTTTCGGGAAGTTTTCACAAGTTGTCCACTGTGTGTTAGGGCTGAAAAATGTATGTGCACACTGTGCCAAGTTAGAAAGCAGAGCAACTAATCCCCAGAGTTTCTGTTAGTGCTGCTGAAGGGAGGATTAAACCTGTCGACACTTGCTCCGTGAAAGGAGAGGGACAAAAAAAAAAAAACACAAAAAAAGAGAGATAGATAGATAGAGAGGGTGGGGTGGATTTGAGGTGGAGCTGGATGAAATGCTCAAGGCAAACATCTGTCACTCTTCAGCACAATCTCAGCAGCTCTGCCCAGTTATGGCAATGAGAAGAATGTGTATATATTTTTATTGGTTCATATTCTCTGTCCGTTCGTTCCAGTTTGAATTGTTTCAGTAATAATAATACTCATCAGCATCAGTGTGGCTCATCTGAGCTCATAAACACCAACACAGTGTAATGATCATTTCTACAGAACATGTAGCAGCATGCACCTCGTGCTCCGCTGCACTGCTTTTCACCTGCGCGGAACTTCAGCTGCACATTTCGCTTCATCTTTTTCAGTTGCAGAAAGAAACAACGGCAAAGTGTGAAGTGTTGAAATGTCTCGAAAGAAGTTTTGACTTTTTGCACATTGTGATCTGTTGCACAAAACATTTTAAAACCTCCTACAAAACCCTGGATGTGGCTAGGGATGATTAAGCAATGAATTCACATTTCATGGAAAAACATACAGTACCCCCCCCCCACCCCCCACCCCTCATTATTTCTCTATATTAATTTAAGGAGATTAAAGAAAATAGAACAAAAGTTTTACTGTGACAGGCTGAAAAGTGACCAAAGATACAATTTTGGTTGTCTAGTTAAATTACTCAGCAGCGACTTCTTTTCCCCGCCCGTCTGGGGCACCACTCAACATTCAGCATCAGCAGTATACTACACACCGACCTGATCGTCTGTCATGATCTGCACCTGTTTCTCACTGTTTTCATGCCTTAAGTTGTTTTTATGCTTGAATGATCCATAGGTCACTTAATGGCTTAAAAAATCAATTAAATTCCTCTTTAACTGCTCAGGTACAGGGTCAGGGTACAGGTCCCTCAGAAAGCCTGGGGAACTATTCCCCAAGACTAGATTAGAAATTAAAAAAATGTTAAGAAATGAGGGGGGTCAAGAATTTTGCATGCACAGGATATCATTTCATATCATTTCTCATGTAGATAACATTACACTAATAGTATTCTTTCATCGCTGACATTTTGCCAAGATAAGGAATATCTTAAGGAGTATCTGTCACTATACACGATACAGAAAAACTAGTTCATGCTTTTATCACCTCTAGGTTGGACTATTGTAACACTTTACTGTCTGGTTGTTCAACTACTGTAGGTGCATAAACAAGCTTCAGTTAGTCCAGATTGCAGCAGCGAGAGTATCTGAGTGAACTGCTAGTGTCTTACAATCCGCCACGCCTACTTCGATCAAAGGATGCAGGCTGCTTGTCAGTCCCGCGTATTATTAAAACTACAGAAGGAGCAAAGCTTTTTCTTACAAAGCCCCAAAGTTATGGAATAGTCTTCCTATTAATGTTCGGGACTCAGACACAGTCTCAGTGTTTAAGTTTAGGCTAAAAATCTATTTATTTAGCGCAGCATTTTTGTGAATAGATTTGCGTTACGTACAGGATCAGATCTGGGGGACTCATGACTGAGAAGACGGTCCTGGCCTCAGCTGATGCAGACAGATGTTCTCTGAGGACTTGTGACTGCAGTCGCTCAATAGTGCAGAACTGAAATTCTTACTAACAGTTTTGTAACTGAGCCTCCAATAATGACCTGGACTCCATATTAATCTAAACACGTCTCCTGTTCTACTGAACTTCCAGCCTCCTAACACACAGTATGAGTGCTGATCAATCCCTGCTCTCCGTTATCACCCAGATGAGGATGGGTTCCCTGTTGAGTCTGGTTCCTCTCAAGGTTTCTTCCTATTTTTTAATCACCATTGTCAACCCTGGCTTTCTAATCAGAGAAAAACTGATAACTATAATTAATAAACATTTACAATTGACAATACTTTTCAAATATATATATTTTTATTTTGTAAAGCTACTGTGCGACACTGGCCATTGTTAAAAGTGGTATATAAATAAACCTGAATTAAATTAATTTGTTTTTTGTGGTCATTATTAAGTCCACAAGTTAAAAAATTTGTATGTTTAAAAAGGCTAATAGATTATGTTTTTTTTCCTAGAAGTTGTTTTATGCGTCATCTTGTGGCAGTATAGGTAACATAATAATAATAATAATAAGAAGAAGAAGAAGAAGAAGAAGAACAAAAGGCATATCAGCACCTAGAAATCATATTGAATATTAGCATATTAAACAACTTTTTTTATCTTCAGCTAATTTCAACACATATTTGAACATAAATGCTGGGATCAATCATTACATTAGTTTTAAAAATTCTAGCAACATGCCTGTGTGTCCTCTACTAATTCTTCATATTTATTAATAAATCTAAACATACAAAATGAAAACCATAAAAGGGTTTCATTGATGTGAGGTTTTGCATATATATATTTTTTTAATACAGTTGCAAAAGGAAGCTGAGGAATATGCTGCTAGCGCCACCTTGTGGCTCCAGTGTGGGATTGTCTTCATTCATTCATTCATTCATTCAACCATTCACTTAACATTAACCATTAACATTTTATCTTGTAAGTGTAAGTGTTTTAGAAATGCCACTTCACTGCTTGAGCATATACAGTATGTGGTCTGATGTAGTCTGCTAAAATGGCAGCTACAGATAGATTACTTTGCATTTACTTTTGCACAAAATCTTCAAATTGTACTTTTATATAAATAAGTGCTTGTGTCATGGATGCTTCAATAAATATCTGATGACACACCTAGTATAAACATCTGGATTTACAGAATATACAAGCTGCTGAAAACTCCCATTTTTTGTGGGAAACCTTTTCCTTTTCGGATGTGAGATTCATTTGCAGAAGGCCCTCTGATAAACGAATCAAACCTGAATATGGCTATATACACTTAACTAGCTTTAAATAACTAAATGTACCCAGCTAATTTGCATGGTCATAATATCTACTTTATCCTTTTACACCAGAAAATCAGACTGGAAAGCAATTTCTAGTCAAATAACACTTTCAATGGTAGAGTAACTAATGGGTGCTTAAAAAGTCACTAAATGACATTATATGCTCTATATAGTATATTTTATACATTGTTTGAATGACATGGCAAGGACCATTTGCATATTTAAATGCAACAGGAAATAGAAGGGGAAAATAAATAAAAGGGGGTGAATTAGCAAATCCCCCAAAAAGGTGTCTGGGAGCTTCAGAAGCTTACAAGGCCAAAATAATAAACAAAATTCCCTCTAGCTAGTCCTGAAGTGAAACACCTAATTGCACCAAAAGAAAAGAAACAGAAATACAAAAAACACACTACACCTACTTCCTGACTGAGCAAAACCAGGAGAAAATAAAGTATAAACAAAATGGCACAGACTTCCTACTAAGCCACTATATACAGAATTATATACACATTTGTACAAAATGTATTTACAAATCAAAGCAACCAAACCAAAGTAGAGCAAATAAAAAATACGGTCAAAACAAGCAAATGGTCGTACACGGAAAAGTCTAGCAAATATCAATCAACATCCAAAGTGGGAAAATCAGAGTGTAGTCAGAAAACGTAGCAAGGGGTCACACACAGTATCTCTTTCACATCAATCACAATATAAGCAGTAAGAAAAAACACAGTCTGCAGAAGTCTAGCCTGAAGCGCTTAAGTAGGTCTCTGGGTATCCCAATCGTCAGGCAAGAGGCGCGATCGACTAGGGTAGAACAGGTGACCGACCAACCTATTGCAGGAACCAACTGGTTGCAGTGGGCAGGATCTGAAAGAATAAGAGACACACCCCATCCACCCACCAGCAGAGACAGAAACAAAGCACAAGCAGAGACACAAAAAAGAAAATACAAATACAAAATACAAAGAACTAAATATCGTAGCAAGAGCAGAACCATTAAAACCATTTAAAAAGTAGAACAGGAAGAAGTCTTCTTAACGATGAAGTCATTCAGCGGCTAAATCTCAAATATTACGAATGAGACAAAATGAGAAACACAAACATCTCTAATTTGCAAAATAGTTCTTATATTTGTCAACATGTTGAATGTGGTAATTTCCTCAGTTCTTCTTGCCAGCTTTGCAGAAACTCTGCTCACACTGGTGGTAAGCCATCGGGGGTGTGATGATGCTGCTCACCAGCATGTGAGGCTGAGAGATAAAGTGAGTTTAATATAACGATTAAACAGCAGAGATAGGATTAGAGAGAAACACACAGTGAGACTAATGGATCTGTCTGGAGATGCTGATGGTCTGGACACCACACACCAGTCTGTGTTTCTGCCAAAGCGGTTCTGAGAGCAGAAACTCTCTTTATTTCTCCATATAATCCCCTGCTACACTAATGCACTTATCCCTGCATTTTACTAGTGCTCAGATTCTTGAGAGTCCTGCATTTTAGCATTGATGCTGCTGCTGCTGCTGATGATGATTATGTGAAGCAGGTAGTCATATAATTGAACATAAATCCCCAACCCTGGAGGTGCCAGGTGCACCATCCTACCTTCTTTCTTCCAGCATTTTGTCTATTCGGCAGTCTAAATGACCAGGCCCAGGTTGATGTTCATGAGTGACTGGTAGTTGTGCATTGTTGAGCCATGTCATGTTTAGCACTCTGAAGAGCCTCCTGTACATGAATATATGATAAAGATGAGATAAAATTCCACTTTTTGCACAGTAGCTTCACATTTATCATTATTCTCTTACCCTAATAAAAACAGCAAAAGAGCCAATTGCCATATTAAACTTATTATTCCAACTCAGTTACTACAGCTTATATGAGTAACATTCTGGCATGTGTTCTTTGAGGAGGATTTCTGTTTATGACTGAAATCTTTTGATGCAGGGTAGACTTAACTAACATTAAACTAACATCAGTTAATATTGGCAGTTGTTGAATGTTTCCATATTTTGCAGTATCTTGCACTAATTTTCTTGACCTAAAGACATGCCAATGTCTTAAATCTCCACTGAGTCTAACAATATGTTGATCTACTTGGATGTTTTTGCATACAGCTTGATGTCATTTATGTAAAGAAGATGGCTAATCAAATGACCATGGCCTTTGATCTTGTATCCTGCCCTGTTGTGTGCATCATGATGGTAAAGAGTATGTTAAGTCCAAGGAAGAAGAGGAGAGGTGATGGAGAATCTCCTTGGAAGAGAATACAATTTATTTTGATGAGGGTCATCCCATCACCCTCATCATTGACCAACACAAAGAAGAAATCCGCTTTCACCTCACCTCCATTTCCTCACCACCCATCATCTTAGGATACCCCTGGTTATTACAGCATGACCCTCTCATCTCCTGGTCTCAAAACCGGATCCTGCAATGGGGCCCGACCTGCCTCGAACGCTGCCTACAAACGCCGGCTGGGAGATGCTCTAGGGAGTCCGAGGCCCCCGATGATGACACCAACGCCATCCCTCCTGCATATCGAGACCTGGCTGAGGTCTTTTGTAAGAGACGTGCCAACCATCTTCCTCCGCATCGCCCCTACGACCTGGCTATTGAGATCCAGCCAGGTTCCACTCCACCCCGCGGCCGTCTATACTCTCTCTCTTCCACCGAGACGCGGGCGATGGAGGAGTATGTGTCCTCCACTCTCCGTCAGGGTACCATCCGACCCCCTTCCTCGCGGGGTTTTTCTTCGTAAAGAAGAGTTCGGGCAAATTACGTCCTTGTGTTCACTATCGGGGGCTAAAAAACATCACCATAAAAAACCGACACCCGCTACCTCTTCCCAACTCAGCCCTGGACGCCCTCTCTGGTGCCACCATTTTTACAAAGTTGGACCTCCGGAGCGCCTACAACTTAGTGCGTATCAGAGAGGGCGATGAGTGGAAGACAGCCTTCATCACCCCTAATGTACATTACGAAAGCCTTGTTATCCCCTTCGGACTCTGTAATGCCCCCGCAGCTTTTCAGCAGTTTATGAACGATGTTCTCCGGGACATGTTGGGAAAATGGGTATTCATCTACCTAGACGATATACTCATCTACTCACGCACCGCCGAAGAACACATCCGACACGTCAGGGCCGACCTTAAGAGATTGCTCGCCCACCGAATGCACTGTAAGTTGGAGAAGTACGCTTTTCACAAGCGCTCCACCACGTTCCTGGGCTTTGTCATCTCGTCCCAGGGTGTGGCCATGGACCCACAGAAGCTTGGGGTTTGTACGTCATTGGCCCCTACACAAGACTCTGAAACAGCTTCAACGGTTTTTTGGGTTTGCGAACTTCTATCGTTGCTTTATCCAGGGCTACAGTACAGTCGCAGCACCCCTAACCGCACTAACTCGCCCCTCATCTCATCCCTTCCAACTCGACTCCACTGCCATCAGCGCATTCTCCAAACTCTGCCATCTATTCACCACCGCTCCAATTCTCCTCCATCCAGATGCCGACCAACAATTCGTTGTGGAGGTGGACGCCTCAGAGGTGGGCGCTAGGGCTGTTCTCTCCCAGCGGGGTCCAGACCAGAAACTACACCCTTGTAGTTTCTTCTCCAAAAAATTTTACCCCACTCAGCAGCGATACGGGGTAGGGGACCGCGAGCTGCTGGCCATAAAGTGGGCTTTGGAAGAATGGCGACACTGGCTCCAGGGCGCCAGAGAACCATTTATCGTCTGGACCAACCACCAAAACCTCATTACCATCAAGAACCTAAAACAACTCAACCCCAGGCAGGCGCGGTGGGTTCTATTTTTCGAGTCTTTTGATTTCCACCTATCCTATCGCCCGGGGTCAAAGAACATCAAAGCCGACGCCCTCTCCCGACAACATGAGGGGGACGTCCCCCGGGCAGACTCCGCATCTGTCCTGCCACCTTCCAGAGTCATTGCCCCGCTCCACTGGGAACTGGAGACGAGGGTTCGCCAGGCACAGGCCACGGAGACCGAAACCGGCAGGGGCCCCGTCTGGATGACTCTTCATACCCAGGAACATCAAGGTCAACGTCATCAAATGGGGTCACTCCTCGCCGCTGTCGGGGCACCCAGGCACGCAGCGCACCCTCAAATACATCCAGCGCACTTTCTGGTGGCCCTCAATGGCTAAGGACATCGAGGAGTTCGTTCGGGCGTGCCCAGTGTGCGCCAGGGCCAAGACCTCCAATCAACCAACACCGGGGGAACTCCAACCACGCCGAGTCCCCCGTCGACCCTGGACGCACATTGCCCTCGACTTCATCACGGGCCTGCCGGCATCCGAAGGGAAAATCATCATCACGACCATAGTGGATCGGTTCTCCACAGCTGTGCACCTGGTGGCCCTCACCGGACTCCCGTCAGCTAAAAGGACAGCCGAGCTGATATTAGAGCACGTAGTCCATCTGCATGGGTTCCCTAAGGACATCGTCTCGGACAGGGGGCCCCAGTTCACTGCACGGTTCTGGAAGGCCTTCTGCCATCTGATCGATTCTACCTGCAGTCTCTTCTCAGGCTACCACCCCCAAACGAATGGTCAGACGGAACGGGCCAACCAACAACTGGAGCGCTACCTAAGATGTTTCGTTGCCGACCGCCAGCGCTCCTGGGCTCGCTACCTCATTTGGGCGGAGCTCTCACACAACCTCCATGTTTCCTCCGCCACGAAGCTGAGTCCATTTGAGGTATGCCAGGGTTTCCAACCTCTGATATTCGAACAACAAGAACCGGAGGTTGAAGTACCCTCGGCCCAACAGTTGGTCCGAAGGTGTCGACGGTCCCGGATTCAAGCCAAGGAGGGCATCCAGCATGCAAACACTCGCTACACCTTCGCACGGAGTCCAAAAAGCTTTCACCCAGATTCATCGGTCCATATCGCATCACCCTCCGTGTCAATCCTGTCACCTACCGGCTCCAGCTGCCTGCAGCGCTCCGGATCCACCCGATATTCCACATCTCCCAGCTCAAACCCTTCATCACTTCACCAAGGGTTCCACCCACCCACCCTACTCCCCCTCCCCGAATCATCGAGGGTAGTCCTGCCTATACTGTACGCCGGATCCTCGACTCACGTCCTCGGGGCAGAGGTATGCAGTACCTAGTTGACTGGGAGGGCTATGGCCCCGAGGAACAGTCTTGGATTCCGGCCCGGTTCATCCTTGACCCCGAGCTCATACGGGACTACCGTCGTCGGGTATCTTCCACCCCTGGACCGTCGAGAGGCGGTCCTGGACAGGGGAGTACTGTCATACACACTCGCACCGCGACCAGCACGAGGACCCGGAAGTAAAACGGTCGCGCTTTCAGAAAGCATAAAAGGAAACAAGGTGGCGCTTCACATCATTCATTCATGCCTTCGCTATCGCTTCACCAACTATTTTGTGAGTACTCACCTATTCAAGTTGTTTCCTTGATTGAGTGTGTGTTGCTAGAACGCGGGTTTATTTGTGTAGATCCTTGCTCTTTTTATAAGAGAGTTCTAAGAGTAAACGCGTGGTTATCCTGCCTGCTCGCGCTGCTTCTGCATTTGGGTTTACCGTCCACGCAACACGGGCTAACTGCTAAGGCTGCTGTGTTCGTTCCTCGGTTGCTCGTAACATTGAGGGTTCTGAAAACTGCATCATAGTATAAAATAATGTGTTGTGAGTGTTAGTTGATGATACTGATGGGAGTATTAGTTTCCACCAGAAAGTCATGCTCAGTCGCTGAAATCCTTATACTGATAAAGTATTAATAAAAACATTAAATCTTTGAGATACTGGAATTGTGGATTTTGAAAAGTGTTTCCAGTCTTGCCAGGTAGCCAGGTCATCCGGCTTTTACTGCATAATGACAAAACTTGAGCTCTTGCATCCTTTTCATCCTACAACACCTTCTCGTATTCACAGGCATGTTATTGTGCTCAGTGCCTGGTGGTCAAGATGTGTCGACAGACATCTTTATTTGAGGCGGAAGCCTGTTTGGGCTCTCAAAAGTAGCATCTCCTTTACCCCACCCAGGATGAGTGGGATCACTTCTTTCTGAGGGCTCAGTTTTTTTTTTTTATTGCTCAGTTGAGTGGCCTGAGTGGATAGTTGTAATGCCTGATTCTGCTAGGCTTTATCAATAGCCATACTCCAGTGTTGCTTGAGGTCAATATGTTTTGAATGAGGCTACCTGCCTAAGCCTAGGATGTATACCTTGATAACCCGTGTGATGAACAATACGATTTTGCATTTCTACATTCCCAAAGGGAGGTAGCTGTGTACTTTGGGGACAGACTAAATGAAGAAGACCTGAGCATTGATTACAAGAAGGCATCTGATTCAGTTCCACACAAATGGCTAAACAAAGTCCTTAAAATTTGTACAGATTCTTTGCCAATAATGAACATGGCAATGGACAAATGACAATGACAATTGACCCTCAGCAAAATAAATTGTATTCTCTTCCAAGGAGATTCTCCGTCACCTCTCCTCTTCTTCCTTGGACTTAACATACTCTTTACCATTAGCACCCACAAAGCTGCCACTGTTGGGACAGTAGTGAACTTGAAGGCCCTCAATTTATTATTATTATTTTTATCATCATAATGTAAACAAAGGATTTTTACATTACACATGACAACAGCACGATGTAGTGTACAATGTAGTGTGTGTGTGTGCATATGCAACTGTGTGTGCCACCCAAACCTACCCACCACTCAGGACACTCTCCACCCCGGGCCATCATACACACACCTCAAGTATATTTTTTGTTTATCTGTTTGTTTGTTTGTTTTTGGGCTCTTAATACATATACAGTGGAACCTCGGATTGCGAGTAATGTGGTTTACAAGTGTTCTGCAAACCGAGCAAAGATTTTTAATAATTTTTTATTCGGAAACCGAGCAAGTATTAGTTTACGAGCGCCGAGTATCATGCTTCACACATGCGACTCTTATTTTGACACTGAGCTTCACTCTCTCACCTTCACTCCCCCCCCCCCACGGCTTCGCAAACACACAGAAACTCTGCTCGTGCGCGCGCAATTTGACACTGACACACACGCACAGACGCTCTCTCCCCTTTTCACCCCCTCCCCGGCTTCACAAACACACAGAAACTCTGCTCTGTCACGATTCTTTTCAAAGGTAAGGTGCTGGTTCATTTGTTTGTTTGTTTTTTTTACTTTACAGCAGTGATTCCCTTAGTATGCGCTCACACCAGGTCAGAGAGATTTCTTTTTTTTCCTGTTAAAATGGTGTTTCCGTGTTTGTGTGTGTCCGTTTGTTGTGAAACTTAAATGATTCCTTTAGTATGCGCTCATGCCAGTCTTGCTTTTTTCCGTTAAAAACGGTGTTTCCGCTGTGTTTATGCGCTTGTAGTGAAACTTAAAAAGTGAGTCTGTTAATATACGCTCATGCCAGTCTCAGAAAGATTTCTTTTTTTCCTGTTAAAACGGTATTTCCGTTGTGTGTGTGTTTGTTGTGAATCTTAAAAAGCAAGGTGGGGAGAAGGAGGAGGAGTGTTACTGTGTAAAACGAGGCGAGGGAAGGGGCTAATTCCACACACACACACACACACGGCGCCTGCGCGCACCAACGGAAACACTTATCTGTCAGGATTTATTTGTACTTTTTTTAAAGGTAAAGTGCAGATTAATTTGTTTTTATGTATTTATTTTTTGGGGCTGTGGAATGAATAATTTGAGTTTTCATTATTTCTTATGGGAAATGATGATTTGGTTTACGAGTGTTTTGGAATACGAGCCCACTTCCGGAACGAATTATGCTCGTAATCCAAGGTTCCATTGTATGTGTATCTCACCTGGTGTCTGATGCATTACAAAGGTGAGACGTGCCATGTAGACCCAGTCCAGGGCAGAAGATCAGATCTATCGGAAATAGGGATACAGCAGGGATACAGCAGGAAGGCGTGAGCCCCAGAATGTTTTAACTGGGGGTGTGTAAAAAAGGTTCAGTAATGGTAAATGTTATTTTTATGGAGAGCCTTTTATTTTAATTGTGCTTCTTCTATTTTTCCACCCTTCATAAGATAAGATAATAACATAGATAAAACATTAAGTGCCTAGCTTGAGTAGGAACAGGGTAATCGCACAGATTCATGACTGCATTCAGTGATGTAATTCAGCTGGTTTGGTGCTAAAGTGTTTAAATTGGTTGCTGTTGTAATAGTCATGTTAATGTCAGCTTGAGACACTCTGCTTAAATAAATGGTGATAATGTTAATGGTGGTAATAGCAGCTTTCTACCCATTCTTAGGTTTATCTTATAAGTTATCTCGGGACAATATTTGGATTAATGTCTGTATGAAAGGTTAATATAGTGTTAAAGTGTTTTGATCTGTGTTTTGTGTTCTTGTGTTCATACTCTCTTACACTCTTACTGTTTTTAAGAGATATGGCGAATGAATGAACATAAATGAATGCTTTTGGAAACATCAATAAGCTTTGCCATTGCTTGTCACACTACAAGAGCGCTAGTGATATTTATGATGTGATTTACGTGGAACTCTTCTTTGCAATGGAGTATTTTTATTGTCAGTATGTTCTTATGATCTTCAGTTTTTCTTCCCAGCATGGGCGGAACCTTCGGACCAGCACTGTCCTACTGATGTACTGATCTACTTGGTGTGAACAACGGTCGTCTCACTGCTCACACTGGTGACCTGAGCCATCTTGGGTGTGATGATCCTGCTGTCCAGCTGGTGTGGCCGATAAGTAACAGCTGAGAGAAAAAATGAGTTTAATATAAAGTTTAAACAGCAGAGCTAGGATTAGAGAGAAACACAGGGTGAGACTCACGGCTCTGTCTGGAGATGTTGATGGTTTGGACACCACGCACCAGTCTGTGGGGAAAATTTTTAATTTTTATTAGTTACATATTTTTAAAAGTATAAGATTTAAGCTTCTAAATAGATATTGGTGTCAATTGTAAGCATGGCTTGTCCAGATATTTAATTTTTCGGATGAAAAACGTTATGGCTCTATATATTATCCCAGGAGGTATATACTGTACCCTCGATGGGGTGCTCACACATCCAGTTGTATAAGGTGGGCAATTTGGAAACACCAATCGGCCAGCACTGCATGTCTTTGAATGAAACCCACCAAGCACAGGGAGAAGAGCTTTGTCCTACCTGCTTTCCTCTCCCTCCAGCAGTTTCCTGTAGGTGGCGATCTCAATGTCCAGGGCCAGTTTAATGTTCATTAGTGACTGGTACTGGCGCACTTGGCGGGCCATGTCATGTTTAGCTCTCTGAAGAGCCTCTTCAAGCTCCTGTACACGGAGTCTCGCCTCCTTCACTGCTTTTTCACCACGTTCCTCAGCCTCTTTGACCTGAAGGTCCTGACTGGTGCGCTGGAACCATATGGAAAGAAAAGCATGCAGTATAGTCAAGATCAAATTCAACATATTGAACTTAATTGTAGTCTCTGATGTTAAATAACACCTGTTAATGTGATTAAAAGGGACTAGGTTTTACAAAGCTGAAAAAGTTTACATACACACTTTCTTGTGTGTGGCAAGAAGTTCTCCAAGTATTAAAGCGGTCTTAAAGGTGGAGAGGTGGATCTTACCAGGCCCTTGACGGCATCGAGCTCGGACTGCAGGCGGAGGATGCGGCGGTTATATTCAGTGATTTCAGCTTTAGTCGTTTTTACATTTTCTCCTTGCTGTGTGGCGGTTACTTGAAGCTCTTCATACTAACACACACACACACACACACACACACACACATGAATGAGGATGATCTATACTTTTCTACAGGTGAACCTGTTTCTACCAGAAGACGAGCATTAAGGTAAATCTGGAACAGAAGCAGCAAATTATTATTACATTTGAAATCCGATCTTCTCTGAACAGCTTAAAATGTTTTTGTAACTTGCCTTGAAGAAAACATATTGCTGCTTTATCTGAACCCGTGTTATGGATATTATTGTACTTCTTCTTCTAATAAATATAGTATATGTGACGTACACCATGACTACTTTCTTTTTTTTTTTTTTTTTGGAGATTTGCACAAAAAGGCACACTAGCGCCCCCACCTTGTGTTTGTACCAGCTCTCAGCCTCGGCTTGATTGCATTTGGCGATTTCCTCGTACTGCGCTCTCACTTCAGCCACAATAGCATCCATATCCAGGTCCCTTCTGTTGTCCATCTCCACAACCACTGACGTGTCTCCGATCAGAGATTTCAGCTCCATCAGCTCCTGTGAACGAAGACACAGCTCTAGGGTTAAACATTAAGAAGTGCTGTAAAGGTGCTTAAAAATCTCACTGTTGCTTCTTGTTTGTCTAAAAGTAGCCAATAAATATAAAAATATAAAAATGAATGAATGAATGAATGAATGAATAATATATCCGTATATGTGTGTAGGAATTCAACACTCATGGAGGTGCTGCGCCAGGAAAAGAATTGACTTGGCATGGCAACATGAACTCAGGATTCATCTCACAACCCTGTTGCTCAGTATTTTTAACATATACATAGTGACAGAGTTCTTCACTACAGTAAGGAACAATCAGAACCACACCTGCTCGTGGATCCGAGTTAAAAACATAATCTCATCGTTGAGGTTCTTCAGTGATGTTTCCAGCTCGACCGTATTCATGAAAGCCTGATCAGCATCCTGAAAAAAAACACACCACACAGAACACTCTAATTGAGATACACTATATAATAAACTTCATGTCATTGTAGTGCAGTATGCTGTATAGTAAATGTAGACTTCTTCACCTTTTTTATGAGCACGAAGGTGTTCTCGGCGTCTGTACGCTTGTTGTTGATCTCATCTTCGTACCTGTAAAAGACACTCTTAAATATAAAATAAAATAGGAAGAGAATTCTAGAATAATGGGCGTTTGCCTGCTGGGTGATGCTAAATCAAGAAGTGGTTTCATTGTTAAATGATGTATGTACAGTACAGCCTCATAACACAGGTTATCCAAAGAACCACTGAAAACCTAGCCCTTAAAAGCTTGCCTAAAATCTGAGAAGGAAAATGAGTTCCTCAAATGTTTCTTCTACAGTAGATGTTTGAGTTTTAGTTTGAAGGGAGACTTTTTGTCGTATGGTTTTTCTTTTACTGTTGCCCCATGGGGGATGAATTAAATGTGCATTTTAAGCTTCAAAATCTACACACGTGGACAAAATTGTTGGTACCCTTCGGTCAATGAAAGAAAAACTCACAATGGTCACAGAAATAACTTTAATCTGACAAAAGTAATAATAAATACGAATTCTATGAATGTTAACCAATGAAAGTCAGACATTGCTTTTCAACCATGCTTCAACAGAATTATTTAAAAAAAAATGAACTCATGGAACAGGCCTGGACAAAAATGATGGTACCCCTAACTTAATAGTTTGTTGCACAACCTTTTGAGGCAATCACTGCAATCAAACGATTCCTGTAACTGTCAATGAGACTTCTGCACCTCTCTGCAGGTATTTTGGCCCACTCCTCATGAGCAAGCTGCTTCAGCTGTTTCCGGTTTGAAGGGCGCCTTTTCCAGACAGCATGTTTCAGCTCCTTCCAAAGATGCTCAATAGCATTGAGGTCAGGGCTCATAGAAGGCCACTTTAGAATAGTCCAATGTTTTCCTCTTAGCCATTCTTGGGTGTTTTTAGCTGTGTGTTTTGGGTCATTGTCCTGTTGCAAGACCCATGACCTGCGACTGAGACCCAGCTTTCTGACACTGGCCAGCACATTTCTCTCTAGAATCCCTTGATAGTCTTGAGATTTCATTGTACCCTGCACAGATTCAAGACACCCTGTGCCAGATGCAGCAAAGCAGCCCCAGAACATAACAGAGCCTCCTCCATGTTTCACAGTAGGGACAGTGCTCTTTTCTTGATATGCTTCATTTTTCCGTCTGTGAACATAGAGCTGATGTGCCTTGGTAAAAAGTTCCATTTTTGTCTCATCTGTCCATAGGACACCTTTGTGGCTTGTCAACATGTAGTTTGGCATATTCCAGTCTGGCTTTTTTATGATTTGTTTTCAACAATGGTGTCCTCCTTGGTCGTCTCCCATGTAGTCCACTTTGGCTCAAACAACGACGGATGGTGCGATCTGACACTGATGTTCCTTGAGCATGAAGTTCACCTTGGATCTCTTTAGAAGTCTTTCTGGACTGTTTTGTTACCATTCGGATTATCCGTCTCTTTGATTTGTCATCAATTTTCCTCCTGCGGCCATGTCCAGGGAGGTTGGCTACAGTCCCATGGATCTTAAATTTCTGAATAATATGTGCAACTGTAGTCACAGGAACATCTAGCTGCTTGGAAATGGTCTTATAGCCTTTACCTTTAACATGCTTGTCTATAATTTTCTCTCGAATCTCCTGAGACAACTCTTTCCTTCGCTTCCTCTGGTCCATGTTGAGTGTGGTACATACCATGTCACCAAACAACACAGTGACGACCTGGAGCCCTATATATAGGCCCACTGACTGATTACAAGATTGTAGACACCTGTGATGCTAATTAGTGGACACACCTTGAATTAACATGTCCCTTTGGTCACATTATTTTCAGTATTTTCTAGGGGTACCATCATTTTTGTCCAGGCCTGTTCCATGAGTTTATTTTTTTAAATAATTCTGTTGAAGCATGGTTGAAAAGCAATGTCTGACTTTCAATGGTTAACATTCATAGGATTTTTTTTTATTATTACTTTTGTCAGATTAAAGTTATTTATGTGACCATTGTGAGTTTTTCTTTCATTGACCGAAGGGTACCAACAATTTTGTCCACGTGTGTATTAATGGTGACTTTTTTCATACTTCTTTTTGAGGTCCTCCACTAGAGCCACCATGCTGCTGAGTTCACTCTCCAGGTGGCACTTTCTGTTGCCCATGCCATCCAGGTCTCTGCGCAGTTCAGCAATGTGGTTCTCGAAGATGGTGTTGATTTTAGAGTGGGGGGCAGATTGTTCTTGCAGAATGCTCCACTGGGTCTCCAAACGTTTGTTCTCCTGCTCCAGAAAGCGTACCTACATCAGGGGATTAGACATTTAAAATGAGCATTTAAGCGTTTATCATTGTGATTACTGAGTCTTTCCTTGATTGCTCTGCCCACCTGTGTTTTATTTACCAAAGAACTCAATGCATGTGCTTTGAATAGTTTTCAAAACAACATAGTGGTGAAACACCCTTGTTTTTATTTAGATGCTTAATTATGTATAATTGATTTTATTATATCTAAATTTGTGATCTTTGCCTCACTCTCACATTTCAGTCATTCTATTCTAATCAAGTCAATTATCCTAAATCATTCACTTACACACCCATACCACACCCTATCACACTGTCTTCCAGGTTATTCTACACATTATGCACACATTCCTGAAGAGAGATTTCTCATCAGTTTCACTGGTGTAAACAGTTTACTCATTAACACTCACACTGCTACACTATCTCTCAGTCACTCTTTATTTTTATTTGATAAAAGGCTGAGGTTTGAGGATGGGAGCGGTTTTATTCGCTGCATGTACAGGAGGACAGGTGTGTCAGTTATTTAAAGCTGATAACTGTTGTGGTGAAGGATGTACTGTTTGGAGGTTATGACTGGAAGTAAACATTAACCTGTTGAGAAGGTCGTCCGACTGTGTGGATGTGAAGCAATTACAGAATAACAGCTAACTTATTAACAAGCAACAAACTGTGATAAGAATAGATAATACACAGTTCCCACTAAGAATATCACCATTTTATGATGTACTGTATATACACAAAAACCGGGCAAGGGGCAGGAAAAATCTCTCCATACTGTCCCCCTCACACCCTGGACACAACCTGTTTCACTCCTGGCAGGAACTACAGAACACTGTACACCAAATCTACTCAGGCAAAGAACGAAAACCTCTTTCGTTCCTCAAGCCATCATGCTTACAAACAGTTGAACTTCTTACTGTTACAATAATCAAATAACTGTTGTTGTAGTTGTGGAGAAGTTCAAAGTAGTGTTAGGTTATGAAAAACATCCCAAGCTTTGAACATCCCATGGAGTGCTGTGGAATACATCTTTCAAAAATGGAAAGCGTACGCACAACTGCAAATCCACCAAAAAGGCCCATGGAGTCTGCAAAAGACTTGAGACTGAGGCAATGGTTCACCTTAGAGTGGGACAACAACCCTAAACATACAGGCAGAGCTACAATGGTTTAAATGGTTTCGATCAAAGTATATTCATGTGTTAGAATGGCCCAATCAAAGTCTAAATCCAGTTGAGAATTTGTGGCGAGACTTGAAAACGCTCTCTGTCCAATCTGACTGAAGTTTAACTGTTCTGCAAGAAGAATGGGCAAAAAATTTTCACTTTCTAGATGTGCAAAAGACTTTCATCTGTAATTACAGCAAAAGTTGGTTCTACAAAGTATTAACTCAGAGGAGTTGAACACAAATGCATGTCACACTTTTCAAATATTAGAGAATTTATAAGAGAATTTAAAAAACATTTATCATTTTCCTTTCACTTCACAATTATATGCCACTATAGATAGATAGATAGAGAGAGAGAGAGAGAGAGAGAGAGAGAGAGAGAGAGAGAGAGATTTCAGCAGGTCAAACCTGTCTAAGATATTTAAGGGTATTTTAACCCATAAGAACCCAAACACATTTCTCCTTTAAAGGGAAACTATGGACGTGTTTGAACTCAGATCACATGGAACATTTTGAAAGATATCACATAGCAGTTTAGGGTTTGCCTAACAATTTTAGGGTTAAAAGCCCTTTGTGTCACATCTCATAGTGATATTTTCTTAATTTGTTTTATATCAACTTTTTCAACAGTTACAGTCTGAACAGGGTAAATATAAAATATAACATTTTTATATTTGTAAATCATTACAATTTTTAATAGAAAATGGCTACACAAATTCACAGATTGTCACATGACTGCACCAATATATGCATTAGATGTCAGTTAAGAACTGAGGAAACCCAGCAAACACACAGGCCTGGAGGTGCGAGGCCACAGTGCAAACCACTTATAAAAGTGTATTTTATCACTACTGTAAATACTATTAATACTACGCATGCTGCTCCTGAGCTCCCAGTGATCCAGACCCCATCTGCCCCCTGAACCTGCTGACTGCTAACTTGGACATTTTCTGTTATACTGAAATTTCAGCAACCTAACACACATGATATTCTACAATTTCTGTTATCCGTTATCACCCAGATGAGGATGGGCTCCCTGTTGAGTCTGGTTCCTCTCAAGGTTTCTTCCTATTACCATCTCAGGGAGTTTTTCCTTGCCACCGTCGCCGTCACCCTTGGCTTGCAAATCAGGGACAATCTCATTATCTAGACACTTTTTTTTTTTACTCATACACACTTCCATAAATGTTCTTTTCATTTTGTGAAGCTGTTTTGAGACAAAGACCGTCGTTAAAAGCGCTATAGAAATGAATTTGAATTTAATTTAATTAAAACCTCCTTGTGGATACCAGGGTTGCCAGATTGGTGACTATTTACAATAATTGTTACTGTAATTGTGCACATTTAAACTGTTTGTACTTTCGGAAAACAGGATTCTATTTTATTTATTTATTTTTAACCTGAAAATAGTATAATCATGACTTTAATTTCTGCTTATCTGTCATCTGGGAGAAATTAGATTTAAGACTTAATGAAAGCATAACATACTTAAGTTTGTATGCAATTGACCTTTTAATCTCCAGAACAAGAAATGTAGAAAATCAGAATAATGTCCTACTTTATCAATAAAGGAGGCAAATTGGTTGTTCAGGGTCTTGATCTGTTCTTTCTCCTCAACTCTGATGGCTTGAACATTAGGGTCAATCTCCAGGTTCAGAGGTGTCAGGAGGCTCTTGTTGACAGTCACAGCAGTCATTGGGGGACACACGACGCGACCCAAGCCCACGCCTGAACCCATCCCTGTTCTATGCATATAATCCAGACTCCCACCATACACTCCTGAGTTGACAAGCTGCCCTCCGACCATCCTAACTGCACCCCCGGTGCCCCCATACGAGCTGCGCACGGAGTAACTCTTTTTGACGGTGTTGACCACCGGGCCGGTGTAGGAGCTACTGCTGTAGGAACGTTCAGCTGTCGTCCTGAGCGTCTTGTCCATGGCGGAGCTGAGGCAGGCGGGAATGGAGATCGATTGAGCTGGGATGGAGATGGTGGATGTTCTGCTCTTTACTCAGTTTTATAGGAGAACACAGGGAGGTGATTTGTTGGTTGTAAAGCTGTTGCATGGCTGAATGTCACACATTAACCAAGTCTGGAATGACTGAGAGGAGCAGCACAGACCAGGTTATCTCAACTGTTATGTGATATCTATTTTTATTTGATTTATGTACATTTACAGCTGAATTAGGTAAATCTTACACCTTCAGTAAACGCCCTTCGCCATGCCTCAGTTAATCAGCGTTCCTGCTGTATCAGTATCTTCAGTATCACATATTATTTGTTTTATCATACCCTTTTGCCTTTTCTTCCTCCACCCTCTGTATATTACTGTACTCTGGACAGATCTGTAGATATGAGCTTGCAATGACTACCCACACACACACACACACACACACAGCTGTAAAGATAACACCTGATGTCTCCAGGTGTATTGCTCAATCATATATATTGTTAAAGGTCGTAACTATGCTGTTCACACAAAACATATATTTTGTGGAATTTGCCTGCAGTTGTACTTTGACAGCAATGATTATCTTGTACAGGTCAGGTTAAAGCTTCCAAGCAGCAAATGAGTGATAATCCAACGTATGTGATTATGAACAGTCATGTTTGAGAATTTTTTTAATGAATGCAATTTGCAACAGTTATTCTTTTTTTAAAATAAATTAAACAACAATTTTTTTTTATTATTTGATGTATTTATTTATTTGCCTTTAAAGTTATATTTGATGTGTTTAACCATCTGCAAAAAAACAGTCCTTCCCTTACCAGTCTCTCTCTCTCTCTCTCTCTCTGACTGTTATAAAATTCTGGCACTGGAGACTCCTTCCATAAACATTAAATTAAATGTAAATATTTATACATTTATACATTTTTGTTTATTTTGTTTGGAAGGGTTGCCAGGAGAAACTTGTCTAAAAAGAACATGGAAACATAACTGAGGTTTGCAAAACTGCATCTGAACAAAACACAAGACTTCTGGAACAAATGATAAACCAAAGTGGAGTTGTTTGGCCTTAATGCCAAATGCCATATTTGGCAAAAACTAAACAACATTTCAGCAGAAACACCTCATACGCACTGCCAAGCATGGAGTTGGATGGTTGATGATTTGGGCTTGTTTTTGTAGTCTATTTTTTGTATTTTATAAGCAAATGTGAGGCCACCTGTCTGACAGCTAAAACATGGTTAAAATTGGGTCATGCAACATGACAATGACCTGAAGCACGCCAGTAAATCTACATCAGGATGGCTGAAAAATAAAGGAATTTTGGCATAGAAACCAATTGAAATGCTGTGGCAGGACCTAAAGAGAGCTGTGCAAAAGTGAATGCCCAAAAACCTCAATGAACTGAAGCAACATTCCAAAGAAGAATTCTCCAAAATGATGTGAGCGACTGTAAAGTCATACAGGAAATGATTACTTGGTTATTACAGTTTATTGGCACAGTGAAAAAAGTTGTGTTGTTTTCATCTCAAGTTGTATTTGCCTAATACTGTTATCGGCTTTCAAATATCAAGTAACACACCCAAGCTGAATAAAAATAATGAGAAAAAAAGTGGTTTGTTTATTTTAAACTCTTAAATGAAACTAGGTTATAAACTTATTTGATGTTAGTAAGTCACACATAATATCAATATGTAAAAGCTAAACAAGGTCAGAATAATTTAGTCATTTAGTTTGAGTTCGCCAAGAGGTTTGTAATAAGCCCTGGAAGGAGTGTTTAGCATCTAGAATGCCACAGAAATATGAGAAAGAAAGAAAAACTGCCCAAACAATCAACAGTATATTTGCTGCCAGATTTTAATGAAGTAATATAACACATGAGATCTGACTGGCAGAACTAACCAACTGCGACTGGCAGGCCTTGCGACCAACAGTTACTGAGCAACAGTTAGTGAAAGCAACTATTGGTGGAATTATTTAATGGCGTGAGATATATAGTTAAATGTCCCAGTGCAGTTACAGTCCAGATCATTGGTTCCCAAACACTAAGTCGCAGGAGATTTGATTTGATTTGTGTCTGCAGTACACTTTTCAGTCACACGGGGAGCTATTTTTTTGCTGTTGTTTTACATAGTATCTTCCATAGATCCACCTACAAGTAAAGTGAGAGTAGAGGAAATTAGATAGTCATTTAGATATTCTATGAACTATGTCTGTAAATGTTTTTATTTGGTATAAGTTGTAAAGTCTTGTAAAATCTTACTATTTACTTTAAAAAAAAAATTTCATGTGTATGAAATTACCATTTTGTGGTAAAGAATTATGAAAATAAAAATGATCAGTAATATTCATTTATTATTTATTTATTGTTATCTCTCCTCTACTGCTCCTCCCCCCCCCCCCTTTCTTTCCCTCTGTGTCGAGCTACACATGTCGTTCCTGAACTGCCATTGATCCCGACTCCCTCTGCCTTCTGGACCTGTCTGACTCGTCCTGGCGCCCCGCTTCTGGTTGGAGATCTTGTCACATGGATGCCCCGTGTGTCTCTTTGGGATGCGTCCGATGGCTGGGGACAGTTTCACTCTACTATGAAGACGGTTCTGGCCTCGACTGATGTTGACAGCTGTTTCTCTGAGGACTTGATTACAGTCACTCGATAGTTCAGGACTTCCTACAAGTCTACATGAGCCTCCAATAACTACCTGGACTTCATATTAACATCAATAAACATCTGCTATAACAACTATTATACTGAACTTCCAGCCTCCTAACACACAGTATGAGTGCAGATCAATCCCTGCTCTCCGTTATCACCCAGATGAGGATGGGTTCCCTGTTGAGTCTGGTTCCTCTCAAGGTTTCTTCCTATTGCCATCTCAGGGAGTTTTTCCTTTCCACTGTCGCCCTCGGCTCGTTCATCAGGGACCATCTGACTATCTGACCATTTTTTATTCATACACATTCACATTTCATACAAACTTAAATAATTCGATTTTGATTGTGTAAAGCTGCTTTGCGATGATGACAATTGTTAAAAGCGCTATACAAATAAAACTGAATTGAATTGAATTTATACATTCATACATATAAATATATTCATTATATATTCATAATCTATATACATAAAAGAAATGTTTTGTCTGTACATTGGTCAGGACTCTCTCTTTCAATTATATTTTTAAATTTCATACACTGAGGACTTACTGTGCATGTCCTCTTGTCCAATCATATTCTCAGTCAGAATGAACTGCAGTCTATGTATAAAAATGTATAACTAAAGAAAAGAATTAAAGAATTAAATGTATAATGTATATAATATAATAATATAATGTATAATGCATGTAAATGTTTAATGGTATCTTTAATGTACCATATATTCACATACATGGGAAAAGACATATAAAGATTCCAAAAAACATTTGGTAAACTTGGTACACTGTGGAACAAGGGTGGAAATGTGAAAAAGAACAATATAAGTATTTGACTTGTGTTCTTTAGAATGTCTAATAATAAAATAGAAATGCAAGGATACAGTTACACATGCTTAATTATACAATTCATGATAAAGTACAAATTCACAAAGCACATTTTCTCAGTAATAAATAACTACCAAGCTTATAGAACTACCAAGAACTACCAAACTACCAAGCTTACTCTAATTGGTGCACTGCAGATGTCTGTCCAGTAGATGGCAGTACACTTCAGACGCATGTCTACATACTACTACAGTACATTCAGTTTTCTGTTGTTTAAAGTACCTTAAATACTTAAAACAGTTTAAAAGATACAGTATAGAATTGTTCGTCTTCCAAAAAAAGGTAAAAAAAAAAAAAAAAGTATTGTTCAATTTACATCTAGTTTTAAGGTTTAATATTGTATTTTATTAATGCTGTCAGTTCTCATTTTTAAAGTGTTAAAATTACAGATATTGCCAGAAGCTTTTCTCCTGATGTACAAAATACGTTTAGTTTCACTGTAGTTTGTGAACACTAATCAGCACTTAACATGGGATGATGGGTTTTCTGGTGGCAGTTGTTGGCACTCACATAAAGGAAATGATATCACTTCCTTGCCACAGTCCTGTGCTGCACCATGCTGACCTGGAAACTGCATGCTTGTGTGTGTGTGTGTGTGTGTGTGTGTGTGTGTGTGTGTGTGTGTGTGTGTGTGTGTGTGTGTGTGTGTGTGTGTGTGTGTGTGTGTGTGTTAGTGTACACACTAAGTCTCGATCCTCACCTCAAGGCAGAATTCTGTAAAACAGGACAAAATAACACCAATATTACACAATGATCAGAATCTGCTCTCAGGTAACCATGAACCTGTGCCCTGCGATGGATTGGCAACCTGTCCAGGGTGTACCCCGCCTTGTGCCCTAAGTCTCCTGGGATAGGCTCCAGGCCCCCGTGACCCTGAATACAGGATTAAGCGGTATAGATGATGAGTGAGTGAGTGAGTGTTTTGGTTATATGTGTACTGTATGTTTATATTTTGTGTGACTTTTCAAAACACTCTAACTAAACCTCCCACATTTTTGTCCCAGTAGATAAATCTGCAGCTTTTACTTTAAGTATGTACTGTAGTTTAGTATCAATTGGTTTATCTTTACGAAAAATATAGCAAACTCATGTTTGTGTAAGGGACCACCCCTAGAGGGCTCTGTGTGCACGATTATTTTTAGTTTGTGTCGTTTTGTTTGTAGACTCAGTTTGCCAGAAGGCACCTCGGTCAGTTGATGACGGACCTCACCTGAACCGAGGTAGCTCATTAGATCTGTTATAAAAAGCTGTTAGTTCTGGGAAACTGGGTCGAGCATTAATTATGTCTAGTGGGCATTCTTTTAGTTTGGTTTGGTTTGGTTTTAGTTTAGTTTAGTTTAGTTTTGTTTTAAGTGGGCTCTGAATGGTTATGTTATAAGCGGTGTTGTGTCTAGTTAAGTGTACCTTTTAGTTTGTCCTTTGTTCTGTGTAAGTACTGTTCGGTGTGTCTATACTTCCTCTGGTCTCTGGTTTCCCCTGTCTCTGGTTTCCTCTGTCTCTCATGTCTCTAATTTCCCCTGTCTCTGGTCCTGTGTAAGCTCTAAGCCTGTGTTACGCTAAAGAGCCTGTGCTCAGAGTGTGAGTTTTGTTTGTTTAGTTTCTTTAGGATTTCCCGCTGTTTTTGTTTAAATAAAAGACTGTTTATGTTTGAAAAGCCTATGCTTGCCCTCTTATGCCCACGGCAACAACAACAGCCCGCGATAGCACCAACGTCATGACAGTTTGATTGTGATTTTTTTAGTAAGTCAAATCCTTATTAATTACAAAGATTCTTGAAGATCATGAAAAACATTAGAAACATTCAAAACCTCAAATGCCACTGTTGATCACTTTGATCCTAGCCTCCTAACAAAGCTGAAATATGAGAAATATTAAAAAATATTAAAAAATATTCACTATGCAGTAAAGTCTACGTGACAAATAATGGCTCGATTTAACTTTATTTTTTAAATAAAGTTAATTAAACAATGCATAGTGTGTGTTTGGAGTCATTTATCACGGCTGGAGTGTAAACCTCTTTTATTAGCTTAAATATTCTCCAAAAATCCTTAAAACGCATTCAAACCACTGACAGCAGCCACTGTGTGGCACAGTAAGCATCTTCACTTCAATGATCACATGACAAAAAGAAGCGACATGATAGGCTTTCACGACACATTGGCTTTTGCTAAAAAATCAGGTGTCTCATGCTTTGCTGAAAACCTGGAAGTTTAAGGCTTCTAAAATAAAGTTATATAGCAGTTGTCAAATTATGGTTTGGTATAGACAATCCTGTTGTGTCAGGGAATAATAATTTGCTAAAATGAGTAAAAGTCTGAAAATGGCATTGATAGCATTTTGCTGTGAAACTGTTTACATTCAGCCAGAAATTCACTACAGAATGATTTAGGGATTGTTTTAAACCCTTAAGGTAATGGGCTTCATTACTTATCTACACATGGCAATAGAATTTAATGGCCAAATATAGAATTATTAGAGTGTGTATGGACAAGGCAATTAAAAAGGCTGCATCTGTGCTAGGCTTGGAGCTTGACTCTGTGGATGTAGTAGCGAAGAGGAGGATTCTGTCCAAAGTACAATCCATTTTGAACAATCCTTCTCACCCGCTGTACAGTTTTTTTGCTGACCAGAGGAACAATTTCAGCCAGAGACTGATTACTATCAAGTGTTCCACAGAGCGTCACAGGAGATCTTTTCTCCCAACGTCAATAAAATTATACAACTCTTCTCTGTAACTCATACACTATGTGGGTATTCACTGTCAGTAACAGTAACACAATAAAACAATAATACTTACCTGTATTAATAATATGACAATTGCAATATTACATCTCAATAAAATATGTAATAAAATATTACATATAATAATACAATATTACATACATACTAGATTACTGTGCAACATTTACAAATGCTCTTGTATTAACTTAGTGTGCAATATGGTACTTTATATTTTATTTATTTATTTATTTATTTTTGTAGTTACAGTGGAACCTCGGATTGCGTGTTGTTTTGTTTATTTCTGTTATTATCAGGTAGAATCGGGTTTTTTTCCCAAGTATGTAGTAACATACAAGGAATTTGATTCCGGCAGATTCTGGCTCTCAAAGTCCAACATAAAACACGGTACATTTGTTATAGACAAAACACTATACACAGTCAGTACACAACATTTAATCACTGTACAGGTTAAATACAGACAAGGGGAAAATTTGAGTATGTAACAGATGAACAAAGTGTACAAGGTAGTGCAAGTAACCGTTTTGTGCGTCACCTACAGTATACTATAATAAATAGTGCAATAGTGCAACGTGATTTACGAGTGTTTCGCAAGACGAGCAAAGATTTTTAATACATGTTGAATTGGAAACCGAGCGAAAGTCTTGGTTTACAAGTGCCAAGTATCACGTATCACGCATGCCACTCTTATTTTGACACCGAGCGTCAAGTGATCACAACTGAGCCAATGATTTCCCCTGCTGAGCCAATGGTTCCCCTGCTGGGTCTTAGTGCTCGTCTCTTACTGGTATAATCAACATCTCCCTCTCCCTCCTGTGTGTGTGTGTGTGCACATAATTTGACACCGACACACGCACACATACTCTCTCGGCTTCACACACACGCTTTCTTTCCACAGAAAACTCTGCTCTGTCGCGATTCTTTTCAAAGGTAAGGTGCTGGTTCATTTGTTTGTTTTTTTTACTTTACAGCAGTGATTCCATTAGTATGCGCTCACGCGAGTGTCATTAGAGAGATTTCTTTTTTCCCCATTAAAACTGTGTTTCCATTGTGTGTGTTTGTTGTGAAACTTAAAAAAAGGTGGGGGAAGGGAGGAGGAGTTTTACTGTGTAAGACGAGGCGAGGGAAGAACCTAATTCTACGCACACACACGCGCACACACACGCGCACACACACACAAATACACTGCACGCACAAACAGAAACATTTATCTGTCAGGATTTTTTTAAATGTTAAGTGCATGTTAATTTGTTTTATTTTTACTTTATATATTGTATTAATTATTTTTATGTATTTATTGTTTTGAACTGTGGAACGAATAATTTGAGTTTTCATTATTTCGATTTGGTTTATGAGTGTTTTGGAATACGAGCCTGCTTCCGGGAACGAATAATGCTCGTAATCCAACGTTCCACTGTATTATTACTTTTCCTTTCTACTCGATAATAAGGGTGAGCAACTGTAACCAGGAATAAGCAATTTCCCACTAGGATTAATAAAGTTCTTTGAATCTTTGAACGCTGGGAACTCAGTGGTTAAAGCACGCTGGTACTGGGCTAGATTAAACAAGACCCTTACTACCTTAACTGCTCAGGTAGTGTCCATACTGTATACATCCTGTCTCAGCATCACCTAAATGTGTGTGTGTGTGTGTGTGTGTGTGTGTGTGTGTGTGTGTGTGTGTGTGTGTGTGTGTGTCTGTACAGTAGTTTACTTACTAAGCTTTTTACAGTTTACAGTTTCCACATGTTCAGAAAGCAGATACACTCCTGAGGTTCCTGGTTCGTTGCCATCCAGATACAGCTGTTTCAGATGTGTTAAGTGGTTTGATCTCAGAGCAGAGTCCAGAGCAAGAAAGCCTTCCTCTGTAATACCACATGACACCATACTGGAAAGAGACGAAACAACTTTTTACACTTACAGCTCAGAAAACAGGTTCAGGAACCTTTTGGAAAAAGAGAGCCAGCGGATGTGTGTTATAGTGAGCCTAACGACTAATGATCTCAAGCAATGCTCTCACCTCAGTGTCTCCAGTTCACAATCTTGGTTTTTCAGTCCAGCACAGAGCAGCTTGACTCCTGAATCCTTCACTTTATTGTGACTCAGGTCCATAACTTTAAGCCCAGATGAGGAAAGAACTGAGGACAGAAGTCTACAGCTTTCCTCTGTCAGTTTACATCTGTTCAACCTTGGGGAGAAATACATAACTTCCACACTTTCAGGACTTTTTCTTTTGTTCCTTGTGACATAATGTTAACAAAAGCCACCAACTTCTATACCTGTACCTCCTCTACTGGAGATGCAAGAGTTTGGAACAGAGTCTCATTGCATTTAGACAAATCAAATGATGCTGTATTTGTTGTTCATATTTTTTTTTATTTTATAATTTCATCTTAGCTTTTAAAATGATAGAGAACTGGTAATTAAATCATATTCTACATAATACATTCAATTAAAATGTACAACATTAAAACTTAATATATAAATGAAACAGAAAGTAATGTTTGTAGTACGGTATAGAAAGATTTGCAAATATGATCTCACCCAAGTTTCTCCAGTTTACAGGACGGACTCTTGAGCCCAGCAGAGAGAAACTTCACTCCTGAATCCTTCAGGTTGTTCTGACTCAGGTCCAGTTTTTTCAGAATGGAAAAGTTTGAGCTGAGAACTGAGGACAGAAGTCTGCAGCTTTCTTCTGTAAGATTACAACCCCACAGCCTAGGAGGGAATAAGACTATACTAGCACTTTGTATGTAGATACACACTCACTGAGAAAGAATAACTAGTCCAGCAACTATGAGTGCTAATACTTATACAGATGTGTGAAGACCAGTTTTCTAGTTTTGCCATCGCACCTCACGGCGACGGTATGCAGTTGCTGGCTTTGACCACTGAGTGGCGCTATATAACTCTAGACCGACGCGTCAGACCTTATTTCATTCTCTCAAGGATTAATGAGCCACAGCTCCTTTAGAGCTGCACGTAGTAGCGGATAAAATCTAGTGTAACATTGTACTTAAACGAATTCATAATAACAGTACTAAAATTACAGTACAAATGTAGAATTAAATTTTATTAGTATCGAATTTAAGCAAAGTAAATGTTAACACAGTGAGCCTCTAGATTTTATCATGTGTAATTAGAAAGCCTACGCATGTACAGTGTAAACCCTAATGCTCAAAGTAATTAAACACATTGATTACTGTTTACCTAAATAATTGTTTGAGTACGTAAGTAACAATAACTTAAGTAAAACTTCAGTTACCAGTATAATCTCTATAGAGCTCTCGTGGCGCAGTGGTTAAGTCAAGTCAAGTCAAGTCAATTTTATTTATATAGCGCTTTTAACAATTGACATTGTCGCAAAGCAGCTTTACACAATAAAAAGAAGTAAGTTTTTATGTTAAGTGTCTTGCCTTCCATGTGGAAGACCCCTGGTTTGATTCCTGCGCAGGATGGGCTGCAATATATATTTTTTTATTTGTTGAACAAAACAAAAATTTTACTTTTTTACTTTTTTTATTTTTATTTTAGGGACCCAAAACCCTACACTGCAAACCCGATTAAGTTGGCAAAACGCCAAATATTTGAGGTAATCAGTTAAATTTTTTTTTTATTAATTATGTTTCCAATTTTAAGTAAACAGAACTATCAATTTTTGAGTTTGTTGAACAAATAAATAAAAAAATATTGCAAACTGTCCAACACGGGAATCAAACCGGTGGTTTTCCACATGGCAAGCAAGACACATAACCACTGCGCCGCGAGAGATCTATAGAGTTTCCACTGGTGAAAGTTTTACTTAAGTTATTGTTACTTACGTACTCAAAATTATTATTCATTCAATTATTTAGGTTAACAGTACTCAATGTGTTTAATTACTTTGAGCATTAGGGTTTACAGTGTAGTGTACTTGTTTTAATGTTCAACTTCAATGTTTTTTTTACTCATTACACTATTGTACAGCAAATATCAATAGCTCTGATTAAGATTTTTCATGCTTGTTGTATAAAATATACAGATGTGGAAATTACCATTACTGTAGTATTTCTTCGATACAGCATATTGTTTTGACTTTTTTATGACTTAATTATTTTTTAAAAACCGAGATGACGGAAAATGTCACTTTGCGCCACCTGGCGGTCATTTCACGAATTGCCTTGAAATGCAACTGATTTATTTTGGCCGCTGTCGTTTTGTCGCGGCAGTGAGCGCGATGGTAATAGACATTCTCCTCTTCACACATCTGTAGCATATGGAGCAGAATGAAAAAAAAAATTTGGGGTGAAGTATTGAGGTGCTAAACATAACTCCTTTAAACAGTGACATTACTCTTGCTGGGATTAAATGGCTAGTCTTGTGTGTTTGCTGTAAGGTATAGGTTTGCTATGATATGTACAGGTATTGAGTTGTTTTGTTTATCAGGTAGAATCTGGTTTTATTCCCCAAGTATGTAGAAACATACAAAAAAGGAATTTGACTCAAAGTACAGACCATCATAAAACATGGTACATTTGTTATAGACAAAACACTATACACAGTCAGTACACAACATTTAATCACTGTATAGGTTAAATACAGACAAGGGGAAAAATTGAGTATGTAACAGATGAACAAAGTATACAAGGTAGTGCAAGTAACCGTCGTGTGCGTCACTTACAGTATACTATAATAAGTAGTGCAAATAGCAATAGCATGTACTAGTAGAAGTAGTATTATGTACTAATATAATTTGAAATAAACCTAAAAGAAAGACGATGATCTTACCGGAGTATTTCCACTTTGCATTCTTCATTATTCAATCCTGCACAGAGAAGCTTCAATCCAGAATCCTTCAGGTTATTGTCCCTCAGGTCCAGCAGTTTAAGGCTGGAGGAATTAACACTGAGAACTATACAGCTTTCCTCTGTGAGATTACAGCGACATAACCTAGGCATATGAACATTACACATATCAGACTGATAACATGTAAAAAGATTTCATTTTGGCTCTCCGTTTGCCTGTGTGTAGCAGCCTTTTTTCTTGCAACCATAGATTGCAAGCCACATTTGTACAGAATTATTGTTGTCACACGCACACAATGACTACTCTTAGTCATAAATTCCTGCAACTGATTCAGAGTTGCTGGAGGCCTCTTGGTATCCTCTCTGACCAGTTTCCTCCCGACTCTTTCATACAGTTTGGAGCAATGTCCTGATCCAGGGATGGTCTGTGTTGTACAAAACACCTTCCACTTCTTAATAATAGATGTAACAAAGACGGACTCCACAAGATGGTAAGTAACAAGATGAGTGATTTTATTCCAGTTCAGAGAACACGAAGTATATTACTAGCAGTTAGTGGCATGGAATGAATATGCATCAACAGAGGAGCTAGGATAAACAGAAGGGTTCACGTTTCTCCTTACGGCGAGAAGAAGGAATGTCGAGATGCCCAAACTGACGAGACCCAGAGAGGAGTATAACCCCACACCACGACGATACAGCAACAGGAGCTCAGAGACTATGACTGTAGCACCGTCTGGAAACACGTCTATGTTTTAAATATAATCTTCTTACGTGACGTAGGAAGTTGCGTCCACTTTCGTAAATACGAGCCCGGACACTGACTGAGGCACGGTATGTGGTTTTTATGGGCTGCTGCTGATTGGAGACAGGTGATCGTTGATTAGAACTCCGGAGATGAAGGGCGCGGTGTCTGACTGAGTTCAGAGCCTGGCCTGACTGTGACAATAGACTTCACTTTGCTTCTAGGCAGTGATAAAGCCTTGGAATTTCTTTTGTATCCTTCTCCTGACCAGTGCCTGTTTTACTTTCAGGGTGATTGTTTGCTTCAGTTACACTACGAGGGACTGAAATGCTCCAGCTTTTCATGCTGCGTTAATCAAAATGACCACAGCTGATCACAGTTGAATGCCAAAATGGCTTTGTGTGCCATTGAAAAGGTGATTAACTTCACCTAATCATTTTTAAGAGGTGGGTTGATCTTTTTCCAAATCAACATCAGTTTTTTTCTTTTTTTCTATATTATTTTCTGACTTGTTGGTGTATATATTGTGGCGACGGGCTCATAGCCAACGCGCACGGGACCGGAACAGCCTTAACCTCGTCCAGTAAAAAAGGGAAAAGATGCAGGTTCAGCACCACGGACAGCGCCATGGCATAATCAAAGAGGCGGAGCGCCGCCACCCACCGGCATTACCGGCAGCGAATCCTCTACCGTCTGCCTGTCGGTCGCTCCCTATAAAAGGACCGAGACGGCACCTGCCGGTGAGTAGGAAAGAATGTACGCAGGTTACTCACGTTACTCTCCTCTCCCCACAGACTTGGACTCGCAGGAACACTCGTCTGTGCATCCGCCGGCCGGAAGGCACCCGCGCACCAGCCATTCTGCGCCAGCGGCACCACCGACATCCGCTCCGATGAACCCATCAACTCCCAGCAATCCGATCAGACGCGGGTACAAAATCACCCGACCTCCTCCACGCCTTGGCACCAAGTATCCGCAGCACCTATCGCTAAATGTGTTTTGCCGCCTAGCACCTGTGCACTAATAAACGCACCGCACTGTTTGCACCACAGTTCTGTGTCTCTATGTCCGTGATTTCCTGAGCCCCTACAGCGCATTACATTGGTGGAGAATGCGAGCTGGAAACACGGGCCCAGAGGGCGGCCGCACCCAGGAACAGTACCTGGAGCACCTGCTGGAAACAACCCTACAACAACAGACGGTGTTGCAACAACTCGCACAAGTGCTCCAAACCGCTACGCAAGAGCTCACGCGGATGCAACAACGTGGAGGACGAGATGTGCCCCTCCCTGACCCTAGAAAAGATGCCCAACATCTGCTCCCGAAGCTAACCCCTCATGACGACATTGAGACCTACCTGCTAACCTTTGAACGGACAGCAGAGCTGGAAGGCTGGCCGAAGCGGGAATGGAGCGTCATCCTTGTGCCCCTCCTGTCAGGGAAAGCCCAGACAGCTTACTTCGCCCTCTCAGCAGATGACGCAGAGGATTACGACCTACTGAAAACGGAAATCCTCGCCCGCTGCGGGTTATCAAACACTCAGGCAGCGCTGGAGTTTCACCACTGGGTATATGAGCCACAACCCCCCCCCCCCCTCCCCCCCCCCGCTGGCTACAGCCGGAGTTGCTGTCTCCTATCACCTGTGTGCATGGTGACCGTTGGGAGGTGCCAGCGGCTCGTTTCACCGTGGAAGATCGCTGGGGCAGGTATTCAGTGGTCGCAGGGATCGTTCCTAATCTGCCTGTCCCTCTCATTTTAGGAAGGGATTGGCCTGGGAAGCTACCTGATGGAAGGGAGAAGAGGCGGAAGAAGCAAGAACCCCGCCAAAAAGAGCCGATGAAACTGAACCACGCCCAGCCAGCCTGGTTAGCCCGAACTGCGGAGGAAGAGGCCGATGCCGAAGGTGAGACACACTCTATGTCTAACCTCTTTATTCCACTATCTCAGCAGATTCGGAAAGACGGCAGTTTCGCACAGCTCCAGCACGAAGACGCGCGCCTCCGACACTGCTGGAGTCAGGTACAGGAAATTGAACGTGTAGCGGAAGACGGGCACAATGCGCGGCCGGCGGGGTACTTTGTGATAAAGAACGTATTACTGTATTACCACACGGACCGCCGAGGAGAACCCCGAGATCTCTTAGTCATTCCCCAGGGGAAGGTGGATACCGTGATGCACTTAGCTCACGCGTATCCCCTCGGTGGACATCTAGGAGAAAAAAATACTATTGCCAAGGTGAGGGACAGATTTCACTGGCCGGGGCTGGACGCCGAAGTAAGGAATTTTTGCCAACGTTGCCCCGAGTGCCAAAAAACCTCGCCGCGGAAACCGGCCCCCGCCCCCCTGATCCCCCTGCCCATCATCGGCGTGCCATTCGAGAGGATTGGGATGGATCTTGTGGGCCCGCTCCCAAAATTGGCAAAAGGACATGAGTACATGCTCGTCATTGTGGATTATGCCACCAGATACCCTGAGGCGGTGCCACTCCGAAAAGCTACTTCTAAAAATATAGCGAAAGAGCTAGTATTGCTCTTCAGTAGAGTGGGCTTGCCGAAAGAACTGTTAATGGACCAAGGCACGCCGTTTATGTCCCGGTAAATCAAAAGGCTGCGCACCTCCGTCTATCATCCACAGACGGACAGGTTGGTGGAAAGATTTAACCAGACCTTAAAACGCATGCTGCAGAAAATAGTGAATGAGACAGGGAGAAACTGGGACCAGCTAATCCCCTACGCACTATTCGCAGTGCGCGAGACTCCCCAAGCCTCCACGGTTTACACCGTTTGAATTGTTCTTCGGGAGACAGCCCCGCGGACTACTAGACGTCGCAAAGGAAGCATGGGAGGAACAACCATCCCCTTTTTGCTCGCTAATAGAGTATGTGAAGGACCTACAGGAGAAGATTGCGCAAGTCCTCCCTATAGTGCGCAAACATATGGAGAAAGCACAAACGGAGCAGCGCCGCGTCTATGACCGACCTACAGAACCTCGCGAGTTTCGCCCCAGGGATCGGGTGCTTCTCCTCCTACCAAGCGCCAAATGCAAATTCCTCGCACAATGGCAAGGGCCATATACGGTCATTGAACGGGTAGGCCAAGTAAACTACCGCCTGCAACAGTAGGGTAAGTGGAAGAACACTGAGCTATACCATGTTAATCTACTAAAACGGTGGATAGAACCGATGCCTCGCGTCTCAGCCCTTGCTATGCTTTCCCCGTCAGGTCGCGAGCAGGTGCAACAGGGAGAAAAAGGGTATTAAAACACCATCCGGCGTAATCATCCGACAAAGGCCATATCGTGCCCCGGAGTCACGTTGCCGTGCCATTGAAGCCGAGGTGAATAACATGCTGAGTAGTGGCATAATAGAGGAGTCCACAAGCCCCTGGTCTAGCCCTATAGTAACGGTACCTAAGGCCTACGGGTCGATCTGCTTATGTAATGACTTCAGCCAAATGAACCAGGTCACCCAATTGGATGCCTATCCACTGCCCAGAGTAGATGACCTAATAGATCGGCTCGGAAAAGCCCGCTTTATCTCGACGCTAGACCTCACTAAAGGTTACTGGCAGGTGGCCCTCATGCCGGAAGCCAGGGAAAAAAACGCCTTCAGTACAGAGCATGGACATTGGCAGTACCAAGTCCTTCCATTAGGGCTCCATTGAGCTCCGGCCACTTTTCAGCGGCTGATGGATGTGGTGTTACAGCGGCACCGCTCCTACGCAGCCGCATATTTAGATGATGTGGTAATACACTCATGCAGCTGGGTTGAGCACCTGCACCACCTCACGGAAGTCTTACGGGAACTGAGACAAGCCGGCCTGAACGCAAATCCAAAAAAATGTTTCCTAGGACTAATATCTCGGATATCGGATCGGCCGTGACCTCTTACAGCCACAAGAAAATAAAGTCAAAGCAGTACGTAAGTACCCACAGCCGACGTCAAAGAAACAGGTACGCGCTTTTTTGGGGCTAGCCAGTTATTATAGACGGTTTGTGCCTAACTTTTCCTCCATTTCAGCACCCCTCTCGAACCTCCTAAAAAAAGGACAACCGGAGAAACTGATATGGACACAGGAGACAGAAAACGCGTTCCAACAGCTGAAAGCCCACCTCACCAGCTCCCCCATTCTCCGAAACCCTGACTTCGATAAGCCATCTACGCTGCACACGGATGCATCAGAAACGGGGCTGGGGGCTGTCCTGTCGCAGCAAGGCACCAAGTATCCGCAGCACCTATCGCTAAGTGTGTGTTTTGCCGCCTAGCACCTGTGCACTAATAAACGCACCGCACTGTTTGCACCGCAGTTCTGTGTCTCTGTGTCCGTGATTTCCTGAGCCTTTACAGCGTGTTACAATATCTTCCACTTGAATGTTAAAAGTTGCTAAATACAGCTAGATAAATCAAAACTGCGTCCGGCTTCATTTCAGGCTGCAAAGCAACATAACGTGATTATTTTACAAAACCTTTCATCTATTGTATCGCTACAGATCAGTGTAGTCACCTGAGTTTCCTTGTTTTGCAGTCTGGATTCTTCAGCTCCTCAAAGAGTTGCTTTAATCCCGAATCCTGTAGGTTATTTTCATTTAGGTCCAGCTCTTTCAGTGCAGGGTTGGAGTTTAGAACTGAGGACAGAACCCTACAGCTTTCCATTGTGATATTACAATGATACAGCCTGAAGGAGAAATTATGATATATCAAAACCCTGACATCTCTCATCATGCACATACTATTGGTAATTAGTATAAAAAGTATAAATTGTACTTTTCCACCGTCTGCACTTGTGACCTTATTTTACAAGCCCAAACACATAACTTTTCAAAGTAATGCCAATGTGTTTGTACTCTCTTAGAAATATCAAAAACTGTGCATTGACTACACTACTTTGACTTTTATCATTCAATATTATTCAAGTTTACAATAATTATAATAAACAAACACTTCAGTATAACAGTCTAGCATGTGTTGTAGCTTCTATTTCTGGGATAGATTTTTGGGACAATTTCAAGTACAAAATAGTTACAGAATTAAAATAAATAAATAAATAAAAACACTGCAGCAATAAATTTACAAATTTAGCTACTTTACTTACACAGCTTTTCTGGATGCTTTCACAACTGGTAGCAGCTTCAGAAGACATTCCTCTGAAGGGTAATATTTACTCAAGTTAAACTCCAGCTCATGCAGCTCCTGTTCTGAGTTTAGTACCACAAACACCAGTGCTGACCACTGAGCAGGAGAGAGACTGACTCCACGGAGACGGCATGGACCTCCTCTTTTTAGGTACATTTGAACTTCCTGCTGTAGAGACTGATCATTCAGTTCATTCAGACAGTGGAATAGATTTATGGATTTCTCTACAGGGGTATCCTTCCTGATCTTCTCCTTGATGTACTCAACTATTACTCCCATGTTATAAGAACTCATTCCTTTCTGGGGCAGAAGACTTTGTAAAAGAGTCTGATTGGACTCCAGTGAGAGACCCAGAAGGAAGCGAAGGAATAGGTCGAAGTGTCCATTCTCACTCTGTAAAGCCATGTCTACTGCACATTTGAGGAAATCAGACATGCTCGAGTTTTTGAAAAGATCAGACAGGGCTGTGGTAGGTTGTTCTGTTTGATTTCTGTTGATGAAGGAGAGAAATGCATATAAAGCAGCCAAAAACTCCTGAACACTCAGATGTATAAAACTGAACACCTTCCCCAGATGAAGCTCAAACTCTTCCCTGAAGATTTGGGTACACACTCCTGAGTACACTGACACTTCTCTGTCACCAATGCCACACTCTCTCAGGTCTTCCTCATAGAAGATCAGGTTTCCGTTCTCCAGCTGTTGGAAAGCCAGTTTTCCCAGTGCCAGGATACTCTCTCTGGTCTGCTGAGGATCAGGGTCACATTTCTGATGGTACTTTTGGTCCTTATGTTTGATCTGAAAGATCAGGAAGTGTGTGAACATTTGAGTCAGAGTCTTGGGGATCTTGCCACTCTTTGCTTCACCCAACATTCTCTGTAGAACAGTGGCTGAGATCCAGCAGAAGACTGGGATGTGGCACATGATGTAGAGGCTTCTTGAAGTCTTCATGTGTGAGATGATTTCATTGGCCAGGCTCTGATTACTGATCCTCTTCCTGAAGTACTCCTCTTTCTGAGGATCACTAAACCCTCGTACCTCTGTTACCTGGTCTACACACTCAGGAGGGATCTGACTGGCTGCTCCTGGCCGAGAGGTGATCCAGAGAAGAGCAGAGGGAAGCAGGTTCCCCTTGATGAGGTTTGTCAGCAGCACATCCACTGAGGCTGACTTTGTCACATCACACAATCTCTCATTGTTCTGGAAATTTAGAGGAAGTCGATATTCATCCAGACCATCAAAGATGAACAGTATTTTATAGGCCTCGCCATTTAACTGTTCTTCATTTCTTTCTGGGAAAAAGTGATGAAGAAGTTCTATCAGACTGAGATTTTTCTGCTTCATCAGATTCAACTCTCTAAAGGCAAGTGGAAACATGAAGGTGATGTCTTGATTTGCTTTTCCTTCAGCCCAATCTAGAATGAACTTCTGCACAGAGACTGTTTTTCCAATTCCAGCAACTCCTTTAGTCAGCACACTTCTGATGGACGTGTCTTTAAAGAGATCATTACATTTAATAGGTATCTCCTTTGATGCCGGTCTCTTTGATGGCTTCTCAATCTGTCTCACCTCATGTTCTTTAATGACATCCCCATAAAAACCTTCAGTAATGTAGAGCTCTGTGTAGATCTTATTCAGAAGTTCTGGGGTTCCATGCCATGATACTCCTTCATTAATCCTGTTGCATTTCTTTTTTAGTTTCGATTTAAGTTTTTTTACGGAGCCCAGTTCCAACTCTGAAAAACAGAAGAATATGCAATTATTACACACGTGGACAAAATTGTTGGTACCCTTCGGTCAATGAAAGAAAAAATCAATGGTCACAGAAATAACTTTAATCTAACAAAAGTAATAATAAATAAGAATTCTATGAATGTTAATCAATGAAAGTCAGACATTGCTTTTCAACCATGCTTCAACGGAATTATAAAAAAAAATGAAATCATTGAAGTTCATGGAACAGGCCTGGACAAAAATGATGGTACCCCTAACTTAATAGTTTGTTGCACAACCTTTTGAGGCAATCACTGCAATCAAACGATTCCTGTAACTGTCAATGAGACTTCTGCACCTCTCTGCAGGTATTTTGGCCCACTCCTCATGAGCAAGCTGCTCCAGTTGTTTCCGGTTTGAAGGGCGCCTTTTCCAGACAGCATGTTTCAGCTCCTTCCAAAGATGCTCAATAGGATTGAGGTCAGGGCTCATAGAAGGCCACTTTAGAATAGTCCAATGTTTTCCTCTTAGCCATTCTTGGGTGTTTTTAGCTGTGTGTTTTGGGTCATTGTCCTGTTGCAAAACCCATGACCTGCGACTGAGACCCAGCTTTCTGACACTGGCCAGCACATTTCTCTCTAGAATCCCTTGATAGTCTTGAGATTTCATTGTACCCTGCACAGATTCAAGACACCCTGTGCCAGATGCAGCAAAGCAGCCCCAGAACATAACAGAGCCTCCTCCATGTTTCACAGTAGGGACAGTGTTCTTTTCTTCATATGCTTCATTTTTCCATCTGTGAACATAGAGCTGATGTGCCTTGGCAAAAAGTTCCATTTTTGTCTCATCTGTCCATAGGACATTCTCCCAGAAGCTTTGTGGCTTGTCAACATGTAGTTTGGCATATTCCAGTCTGGCTATTTTATGATTTGTTTTCAACAATGGTGTCCTCCTTGGTCGTCTCCCATGTAGTCCACTTTGGCTCAAACAACGACGGATGGTGCGATCTGACACTGATGTTCCTTGAGCATGAAGTTCACCTTGGATCTCTTTAGAAGTCTTTCTGGACTGTTTTGTTACCATTCGGATTATCCGTCTCTTTGATTTGTCATCAATTTTCCTCCTGCGGCCACGTCCAGGGAGGTCGGCTACAGTCCCATGGATCTTAAATTTCTGAATAATATGTGCAACTGTAGTCACAGGAACATCTAGCTGCTTGGAAATGGTCTTATAGCCTTTACCTTTAACATGCTTGTCTATAATTTTCTTTCGAATCTCCTGAGACAACTCCTTCCTTCGCTTCCTCTGGTCCATGTTGAGTGTGGTACATACCATGTCACCAAACAACACAGTGACTACCTGGAGCCCTATATATAGGCCCACTGACTGATTACAAGATTGTAGACACCTGTGATGCTAATTAGTGGACACACCTTGAATTAACATGTCCTTTTGGTCACATTATTGTCAGTATTTTCTAGGGGTACCATCATTTTTGTCCAGGCCTGTTCCATGAGTTTATTTTTTTAATAATTCTGTTGAAGCATGGTTGAAAAGCAATGTCTGACTTTCATTGGTTAACATTCATATAATTTTTTAAAATTATTACTTTTGTCAGATTAAAGTTATTTATGTGACCATTGTGAGTTTTTCTTTCATTGACCGAAGGGTACCAACACTTTTGTCCACGTGTGTATTATAAGTTTGGCTGCTAAGGGCAGAAAATCTGCAGAAATGTCCTTGAATTGTCATATTGATTAGTATGAACAACTGAAATTCTTGAAGCATCATTGTCAACTATTGATTTTGCACAGATACATGGCCTCATACTCATATAGCATCCCTGCTGTGTATACAGTACACTGACCGGTCAATAAAGTCGCTATTTCAGAAGGGTGAAATTATTGGACTTGATCAAGCAAAGAAAACAACTAAGAAGTTTTTATATTACTGGAACTGGGTTAAGAACGCTTCAATATACAGTTGGGTTCAAAACAATAGCAGTGTGTTGAAAAAAGTGAGTAAAGCTCCATATCCATACAATAACTTTTAATTTAAATCAACAAATGCATTGGACACCCTTCACGTTCTATTCTGAATCACAACATGCGCTAAGTGTATTATTAGCTTACAGAAAGTGAAGAAAAACAAATATTAGTCTGTTAAAAAAATAGCAGTATCATCATTCATCTTTCCAAAGTGATGAATTTACCATTTAAACAAAAATGCTTGAAGTTTAATCTTTCTTGTGCATCTCTGAAATAATATTTAGTTGTATAACCATGGTTTCTGAGAACTGCTTCACGTCTGTGCTGCATGGAGTCAACCAACTTCTGGCACCTTTGAACAGGTATTCGAGCCCAAGGCAATTGTACTACACGCCACAAGTCCTCTGCATTTCTTGGTTTTGCCTCAGAAACAGCATTTCTAATGTCTGCCCACAAGTTTTCTATTGGATTAAGGTCTGGGGATTGGGCATTTCCTCTTCGGAATAAGGCAACATGACCTCTTTAAGTATTTTGATGTTTTCAAATTGATCCATGATCCCTGAAATGTGATAAATAGGTCCAACACCATAGTACGAGATGCTGATGATTTTTGTGCCTCCATGCTTCACTGACTCCACAGTGTACTGTGGCTTGAATTCAGTGTTCGGGGGTTGCCTGACAAACTGTCTGCGGCCTCTAGACCCAAAAAGAACAATCTTGCTTTCATCAATCCACAAATATTGCTCCATTTCAACGTTTTCTTTACGTAACTGTAACCTCTTCAGCACATGTCTTTTTTTCAACAATGGGACTTTGTGGGGCTTCTTGCTGATAGCTTGGCTTCACATAGCCGTCTTCTAATAGTAACAGTACTCACAGGTAACTTTAGATGTTCTTTGATCATACTGGAACTGATCATTGGCTGAGTCTTTGCCAATTTTGTTATTCTTCCATCCATTCGAATGGTAGTTTTCCGTTTTTCTTCCACGTCTTTCTGGTTTTGGTCTCCATTTTAAAGCATTTGATAAAATTTTAATCAATCATTTGTGAACTCCACACTGCTATTATTTGTAACACGCCTCTTTTCAATTTTTTTTTTTCAAAAAGTGCATGCAAGTCATGACTGTTGGGTTTGTTGGTTTTCTATTACTCCACTACACCTACAAGTAAAATATTTACCATGAATAAATATAATTTCTCCCCAAAACAATTATTGATCTGATTACTGATGTTGGACTGCTATTATTTTGAACACAACTATATTAACCAAACCGGTAGGGATAGTGTTGAACCATCAACTCTGTGGAAGAAATGTGGTAATGACCAGGTTATCACATATATGGAATTTTTCTTTCATTTTGGCCCTGCAATGTTGAATAATTATAATGTAAGAGGCAAGTATTATGGTGGATAAATAAATTCGAAATGTATAGTTAATTGATCTTTGTATAAAGTTAGGGTAAAGGAGTAGTGCTTTGCATTCATACACTTACCCAGTGTGTTAGCGAGGTCTGTCTGGTTCATGTTCTTCAGGACATGCATTAAGATCTTCAACACTTCCTCTCGGACACTGTGCATATCTTGCACATCCTCCACCTCCTTCTCAGTGCATTCTTGATAATCTGGGTTCAGCAGATTCTTGAATCTCTTCAGCTCATTAGTTAACAAAGTGATGACTTTGTACTCCAGTTCCTGACAAGGCAACAGTAACAGACATAATCTGATATAAATTTACATAAATACCTTTGATATATAATCGTATTTATGCTTTTTAATATCACATTGTTTTTGAATGTAATATCATGTAATATCATTGGTTTACACCAATCAGTCACAACATTACAACACAAAACATTATGCCTTATATTGTGTATGTTCCCCTTGTGCCAGCTGTATAGCTCTGGCCTCTCGGGATGTGGCTTTGCAGGGCCTCTGGGCATGTGCTGTGCTATCTGGCACCCGGATGCCAGTGGATGCTTTAGATGCTGTGGTTTGTGGAGTGGATCACACTTGTTTGTCTGGTGCATCCCATGAGGTTCATTGAGATTGGGATCTGGTGAGTTTGGATACCAGGTCAGGGGCCTTGGGCTCTTTGCCTGTGGGGACCTGTGCATGGTGGCCTGTGATGCTCTGGGTACTCTAATGTCTTTCTGTCATTGCCAGCCTTGACTTTTTTGACAATATTTGCTTTTCTCTGGGATCAGACCCGATGGGTTGGCCTTTGGTCCCTTTGGCATGGGTGAGCCTTGGCTACCCATTATCCGGTCACCGGGTTGCTGGAATATAATTGCTAATTGATGCTATCTTGTTAATGTTATGGCTGATCAGGTTATAAGTGATATATATATATATATATATATATATATATATATATATATATATATATATATATATATATATATATTTTTTTTTTTTTTTTTTTTTTTTTTTTTTTTAACCACTGGAATTTTCTTAAACAAACCATTATACTGCTACAAAAAGAAAAAATAAATCTCTATATCATCAAATGTATTAAATAACCATATTTAAATATATATAAATTTAAATATTGATTGTGAATAATCAGACATTATCCATGTACCTTGAATATGGACTCCAGCTGATTCCTGCTTTTTGATTTCCTTTTTTTTATTCTGGGGACAAACAAATTAGAAATTATATACAGTAGTATTTTATCCCCCGAAGAACACAACCATCAATTCACACATTAGTTATAACATGACTGTATTGATAACATACATTATTTCAGTGTTCTCTTCTTACAAAAATGATGGAATATGAGAAAATAACTAAATGAACTTGAATTAATAAATTAGGCAGTTCTGTTTCAAAGCTTTTACATGTAGACAGATATTTACTACAGTTGCAGCATAACTGTTGCAGCTTAGAAAGATTTTCATACTGAACTAGTAGAGACTGACCTCTCATCAGAGCTGTCTTCATCTCTGAAATTCTCTTCTGGTTGCTTCATTGAACAGCCACTCTTCATGGATATATGGCTGGGTTCAGGCGATTTAGATCTCTCATACTCGACACTAGCTGTGCATAGACCTCCACTAGAGCACAGATATTAGTTAGAGTTTTAAAAATAATATTTTGGAATCCATTTCACTCAATTCAATTCAATTTTATTTGTATAGCGTTTTTAACAATTGCCATTGTCGCAAAGCAGCTTTACACAATCAAAAGAATTATTTTAAGAATTAATAATAATATTTAATTAATAATAATGTGTAGAATCATGTTCATTATATGAGAATGGCAAAAAAAGAAAAATGGATCAGTAATTACATAGAGAAAATGTAAGAGTTAGGTTAAAAAGCTGATTTAGTCCATTTTTGAGCTGAGATTATTAAAAACAGTGAGCATGTAGTTCACACTCCAACATTGTGAAATTTTTCTTTAGTATTGAGTCTTGAGTATGAGGCCAATATCTTTAGACATATGCACTTACTTTTAATCACCCAAAAGAGATGAAAATGTAGAGCAAACAAAAATCTTTTTTTTCTTTTCTTCCAAGTGTAATATTATTTATTACTTTTTTTATGAAAAATAAAAAGAATAATATGAAAAAATATAAAGAAGAGAGTGATGAGCAGTGATTTAAATCTAACAGTTGTCTCGTACATTACTGATATACTGTTGCTTGAATAATCTTAGATAAATATGTAATTATCTAATTTATTAACAGTATAACATGGCACTTGTTTCATTATAATTTTTTTCATTAACTGTACCACTCTTTCCACGATTGTGCCAATAGAAACTAAATGCAGATCGTACAATAATGTTTGTGCAATAAATGTGTTTTTTTTATTTATGGCAAATGAATTACGTGTAGACTACGTGTGCTCAAAAATATAAAAGGTTAATGATTTGATGTAATATTTATATTAATCATATTACAGAATGTTTTCATAATTCTCTCTGCTCTTGTCTGTCTTTCTGTCTTGTTCCTCAGAGGCGCTTATTCTGGAGGCCATGTCTCCTCCTACAGTTTACATGTACAAACCTGCACACATGCAAAGAAAAAAAGTTTTGTGGCATCTCTCGCCTCCCAGTACGAGTAAATTACACAATAATGTCAAGCCTTCTAGGTAAAACTACTTTTTTTATTATGCATTCACAAACTTTATATAGTAATGTTTTAAATCCAAATACTCACTGTGTTCTCCTGGGAGATGATTTATTGTACTCTCAGCTTGAAACAAAAGTATTACATACAGATAGTGAAAGTGGTTAGATGAGGAAGTGGACTGCTTTTTTTTTAATGATTATTTATGGCCTTTGAGCTTTGAAAAAGTCACACACTCTAATGTTTCATTGGACCATTTGCTTTGATAAGCTTATGCAATGATTTCTGTCCAGGGTCACGTTAATTTCCGCTTTCCTGATATCATCATCTTATAATATGGACGTAAGGAATGAAAGACCTTCATAGATGTGATAACCTGGTCATTCAATACATTCAGGCCATCAGCTGACTTCATTTTATTGCCACACAAGGTTGGTTAGAGTATAATTGACCAAAATAAGTAACCCCAGATCATAATACTGCCCCCTACAGGTTTGTATGGTAGTCACTAGGCATGATGGGTGCATGACTTTACCCACCTCTCTCCTTATTCCTATGTCCCCATCACTCTGGAAAAGGGTATATCTGGACTCCTCAGGACTTATGACCTTTTTCCATCACTCCAAAGTCCAATCTTTTTGCTCCCAAGCAAATTAAAGCCTTTTTTCTGATTAGCCTCACTGATGATTGCATACAATCTTGATCAATCCTTCTGACCCACTATACAGTGTTCTCTCCGACCAGAGTAGCAAATTCAGCCAGAGACTGATTATGACCAGGTGTTCTACAGAGCGCCACGGGAGATCTTTTCTCCCAATGGCCATACAATTATACAACTCGTCTCTCACTACACTACAGGATATGAACTGTCAGTAGTTACTGTACACTATTACATGAATACACAACTGTAACCAGTATCATTTGTGAAATTTCTTTCTTTTACATTTCCATTCCAAGTGCAATATCTGTATATGAATTATTTTTAATGCAATATGTAACTCAGCGTAACTAAAAAAAAATATATATTTTTAAAATAATTAAAATATACTTTAATTACTATTTTATTTCTTTATCTATTTTCTATTATTATTCTAGTTTTTATCTTATCTATTACTCCTTTTCTTTCTTCCCGGTAAACAAATAAAAGCAACTGAATCTTGAATTTAACTGGTTTCCTTAAGGCTAAACAGCTGTTTAGTCCCGATCCCTTGAGTTTTCTGATCATTGTGAGTGTGGGAATGCTCTTACTTTCACTATTAAACATCACTGTGAGTTTGATGTCACTAAGGGTTTAAGTGATCTCCCATCAAGCTCATTTAGGATGTTTTTCTGACAACATTTCTTCCTCAAAAACTGTAGTTACCACCATCCTTCCAGGTATTAATAATGCATTTTACAGTTCTTATCCCAAGAAGAACTTTGGGAGGGGTTTGGACATGCAAACGCCAGTGACCCAAGATGGGAATCGAACCCTTGATGCTGGTGCATGAGTCTACAGTGGTAACCAGTAAAACACTGTGCTGCTTGCCTAATAAACTACCAAACTAATTAAATTAGTACATCAGTGAGAATTAATTTTTAAACTTGCCTTCCTCTTCTCTAACACCTTACATCATAATATTGTATAATGTTTTTATTCCTTTACTCATAAATTAATAAATAAATAAACGATTCAGAAAGTGAATACAACTTTTCACTTCTGGTGCCTGTGCTTAATATGACTCACACCGACACACACTGAACTAGTTTGTTTTCACATGTATGTGTGTGTGTGTGGGTGTGTGTGTGTATGCATGCACGCATAAAAGTACGTGTAAGGAAGCGCCACAGTGCAGCAGTTTGTGCAAACAAACTACCGGATAAGTGGGATGTGTCTACCGGATAAGTGGGATGGCACAGATGCAGTGTTTTTCTAATCGCGTTGGATCTTGTGTTTGAGTTCAATTCCACCAGATACTCCACAGTAATCCAACTCGCCCTCCGGATTGACCAGCGCCTGCTCTCCCGTCCGAGGCCAGCCCCCCGATCCCTGCTGCCCATCACGCCATCTTTCTCTCACTCCACGTCCCGACCACCAGTTTTCAACACCACCGCCATGGCACCCGTCGGATCTCCACCTCCCGCCGTGGTTGACACAGGAGCCGGGGAACCCATGCAATTAGGGCGCGCCTCCTTGAATGCTGCAGAGCGAGAACGACGCTTTAGGGAGGGACTCTGCGCCTATTGTGGGTCGGTGGCGCATCATAGAGCCATATGCCCTCTTCGCCCGGGAAACGGCCAGGCCCGGTGAACTGTTCCCAGGGTTCCCAGGGCTCTCTCCATCTCTCCGCCACCACACCCAGCGTCTCTCGCCTCATGGTTCAGGTACACCTCCAGTTTGGTCACACACGGGTCAGAAGTACCGCGTTCATCGATTCTGGTGCTGCAGGTAACTTCATTGACTCTTCTTACGCCAAGGAACTGGGGGTGGAAGTCGAGGCGTTATCCCAGCCGGTTCGGATCACCTCTGTAGATGGTCGACCCCTCTCCTCCAGTCCCATCACCTCCCAGACCCAACCGATCACCGTCACAATCAAGAAACATCAGGAGCAGATTCGATTCTACCTCACCTCCATTTCCTCCCCTCCCATCATCCTTGGACATCCTTGGCTCCTTCAGCACGACCCGCTCATCTCCTGGACACAGAATCGGATCCTTCAATGGGGGCCGGCTTGTACCAAACTTTGCCTACGGGCTCCGGCTGGGACGTGTTCTAGGGAGTCCGAGGCCCTCGATGTCGACAACAAAGCCATCCCGGCTGAAGTGTTCTGTAAGCGACGCGTCACCCACTGCCTCTTACCAACTCTGCCCTGGACGCCCTCTCTGGTGCCACCATTTTCACAAAGTTGGACCTCCAGAGCGCCTACAACTTGGTGTGCATCAGAGAGGGTGATGAGTGGAAGACGGCCTTCATCACACCTACTGGACATTATGAGAGCCTGGTCATTCCATTTGGACTTTGCAATGCACCTGCAGTTTTTCAACAGTTCATTAACGACGTCCTAAGAGACATGCTAGGTAGATGGGTCTTCGTCTACCTGGACGATATTCTCATCTACTCCCGCTCCGTCAACGAACACATCCAGCATGTCCGAGCGGTACTTAAGAGATTGCTCGACTATCAATTGTACTGTAAGTTGGAGAAGTGCACTTTTCACAAGCGCTCCATCACATTCCTGGGTTTTGTCATCTCGCCCCAGGGTGTGGCCATGGACCCGCAGAAGCTAGAAGTTGTGCTTCATTGGCCCCTACCCAAGACACTTAAGAAACTTCAAAGGTTTCTCGGGTTTGCAAATTTCTATCGTTGCTTTATCCGGGACTACAGTACAGTTGCAGCTCCCTTAACCGCCCTGACCTGACCATCTTCTCATCACTTTCACCTTAACTCTGCTGCCATCTCGGCATTTCATGAACTCTGCCACTGATTAACCACTGCTCCGATTCTCCTTCACCCCGACGCCACCAAACCATTCGTTGTGGAGGTGGACGCTTCGGACATGGGCGCAGGGGCGGTTCTCTCCCAGCGAGGTCCAGAGCAGAAGCTACACCCTTGTATCTTCTTCTCCAAAAAATTTTATCCCACTCAGCAACGATACGGAGTAGGGGACCGCAAGCTGCTGGTCATAGAGTGAGCTTTGGAGGAATGGCGACACTGGCTCCAGGGCGCCTGAGAGCCGTTCATCGTCTGGACTGATCACCAAAATCTAATCACTATCCGGAGTTTGAAACAGCTTAATCCAAGACAGGCGCAGTGGGCACTGTTCTTTGAACAATATAATTTCCATCTGTCTTACCGTCCGGGGTCGAAGAACACCAAGGCCGATGCCCTCTCCCGACAACATGAGGAAGATGCCCCCCGGGTGGGCCTGTTCTCCCACCATCCAAAATCATCGCACCACTCTGTTGGGATTTGGAGACGAGGGTCCGCCAGGCACAGGCCATGGAGACCGAACCAGCAGGTGTGCCACCTGGACGACTCTACGTACCCCATGCCCTAAGAAGCGAGGTCTTCCAATGGGGCCACTCCACTCCGTTCTCCAGCCACCCGGGCATGGGGCGCACCCAAACATTCATACAGCGCGCCTTTGGGTGGCCCACAATGACTAAGGACATCAAAGAGTTCGTCCAGGCGTGCCCAGTGTGCGCCAGGGCGAAGAACACCAACCAACCAACAGCCGGGGAGCTCCAACCGCTCCCCGTCCCCCGTCGGCCCTGGACACACATTGCCCTCGACTTCATCACGGGCCTGCCGGTCGCCGAGGGAAAAAACACCATTCTGACCATCGTAGATCGGTTCTCCAAAGCTGTGCATCTGGTGGCCCTCCCCGGACTCCCGTCAGCTAAAAGGACAGCCGAGCTGATTTTAGAACACGTAGTCCGTCTGCATGGTTTCCCCAAGGACATTGTCTCGGACAGGGGGCCTCAGTTCACGGCACGGTTCTGGAAGGCCTTCTGCCGTCTGATCAATTCCACCTGCAGTCTGTCATCTGGATACCATCCTCAGACTAATGGTCAGACGGAACGGACCAACCAACAACTGGAGCGCTACCTGAGGTGCTTCGTCGCCAATCGTCAGCGCTCCTGGGCCCGCTATCTCATTTGGGCAGAACACATCTCCTCTGCCACCAACCTAAGCCCATTTGAGATATGCCATGGTTTCCAGCCTCTGATGTTCGAACACCAAGATGTTCGAACACCAAGAACCGGAGGTCGATGTACCGTCGGCCCAACAGTTGGTCCAAAGGTGTCGACGGCTATGGAGTCAAGCCAACACCGCCATTCACTGTGCCAACCACCGCTACACCACGCAACATCGCCGTCGACACCCTCCGGGACGGTTGACCAATGTAGGTGACATGTATGGCTGTCTACGAGAAACCTGCACATCCATACCGAATCCAAGAAGCTATCAGCCAGGTTCATGGGTCCATACCGCATCACCCTGCGTATCAATCCTGTCACCTACCGGCTCCAGCTGCCTGCGGCGTTCCGGATCCATCCGGTATTCCACACCTCCCAGCTCAAACCCTTCATCACTTCACCAATGGTGAACGCTATACGCGGGTAGGTTAGGCTAATTGGCGTTCCCAAATTGCCCGTAGTGTGTGAATGAGTGAGTGTATGTGTGTGTCTATGCCATGCGATAGATTGGCACCCTGTCCAGGGTGTACCCTGCCATGTGCCCTAAGTCTCCTGGGATAGGCTCCAGGCCCCCCGTGACCCTGAATACAGGATTAAGCGGTATAGATGATGATGAGTGAGTGAGTGAATTAGTCCCTCTTAATCCATTGGTTTGGTATTAATATTATTTCGAAGATGTTTTTACAAGATTGTGTTGGAGGCTTAGTTAAAATTGTATTCAACAAAACAATTCTCTCTTCCCCTCACTCTTACTCATTCTCTCTAGCACTTATCCGGTCATGGTTTGCCTGAAGTCTATCAATAATGGGATTGACACACAAGCATGGACATGAGGCGAGGTCTTACGTTAAAAGGGTAATTTTATTAGGAATATTGGAGACAGAAAGGGTTAAAAGGAGGGAGGACTGAAAAAAGGGAGGAAAGGATGCATGTGCAGGTTTGTGGGCAGTGCCCCACTAGCATGCAGGCACAGACTAGTGAATGGTGGAGTCCAGATATGGCTTCTCTCGTGACCGGCTGAACCGGCTTCTCTCAGCTTTCATTGGTGCGGCTGCAGGCAGGTATCTCCCAGACCCTCCTCGTCGTCTGGGCATCTTTCATGGCTGGGAAAAGAAGCCTTGTCATGGAACACACAGAAATCTGGCTCTGTTTGAGTGTTCATGTGCCACTCCTTGCGCTTTTAGCGTCCAGCACGCGACTCTGCCCTGTAGTCTTTCCAGGAGAGACCCACAACCAGACAGCCCAACACACCCCAAGCTGCACTCCCCACTGTGTTTTATAGCATGGGAAGAAGCCCGATATCCATTAGTGCAGATTAACCACCAGCTGGTGCCCATTCCCAAGGCCCCACCCCCCTTACACACTGGCAGAAGGGGGAGGCTGCCTACCTAGTGAGCTCCGGAGTGAGCGGCCATCAGATGCACATGCACACACCTCCTTCACTAGTTTCCTTCCCATTCTTTCTAGCCTCCTTCCTTAAACCCGTTTCCTTTCCTATTTTTCTAAATAAATTGATCCTCTTCTTCTAAGACCTCGTCTTGGTTGTGGTGCGCCCGTGCGTCACACCAGTTACAAGAGTTTTTTTGCACAACCAACATAATATGATGAATTGAATTTTAGTTCATTTTAACCAACTATACATAAATGACTGAGCAAAACATAAAAAAATGGGTAACATAGGCAAAGAATTAGCACAGTTACACATGATCACATTTCTGCAACATCATTCCCGTATTCTGGTGATTATAATGACAACTATCATTCTACCTGACACTTCCAAAAACCCAAATACACTGATTGAAGTCTGAAGCCACCTTATTAACACACACCGGCAAGAGATCCTCATACTGTAAGTACATGTATTTTTTTTAATAGTCATTGTCCATGTTGTGTTAACGGCATGGATCTGTGCCACTTGAGTTTTAAGGTTAAACCACAAAGCTAATCAATATTCAAGTAAAGTAATAAAGTCCTTAATGTTCCAAATATATTTTGTAAATTAACAAAGTGTCATATAACAACTGTTTCAAGCAAAAGCGTAGCATGCCTTTAAACCTATGAAGATGCATAACTTGTTTGAAAATAACAACTTAAATATACAGTACAGTCTTATGCAAAAGTTTAGGCACCCATTGATAAATAACAGATTTTGGTGATTTTTTTAATTGATTAACATTAAGACATTAAGATGTTAACACAGTCTCTCTTGGAAATGGAAAAATGCACAATATTTTCAGCAAACATTGGTGCATAGTTACTTCTTATGTCATAAACTGAACAAAAATAAAAAATAAAAACATTATAATGGCACTGTGCAAACATTTGGGCACCCTAAGAGTTCCAGAGTCTCAGATTCTTTTTTACAAGGTTTCAGACCTTAATCAGCTTGTTATGGCAACAGTTGTCATTAGTCAATGTCAATTTCAAAGCTTTACAAATGCTTTGACTCTTCAAACCTTGTGCACACACTTGCGGACACTCAATAACCATGGGTTCCTCTAAGCAGCTGTGTAAGACTCTGAAAATGAAAGTTATTGATGCCCACAATGCAGGAGAAGCTACAAGAAGATAGCAAAGTGTTGTCAGCTTGCAGGTTCCACAGTGAGAAATATAATTAAGAGATGGCAGTTCAGGGGAACTGTGGAGGTCAAGATGAGATCTGGAAGATCAAGAAAACTCTGGGAGAGAACTGCTCATATGCTGGTCAGAAAGACAAATCAAAACCACCATTTGACTGCAGGAAAATCTGTAGGAAGATTTAGCAGACTCAGGAGTGGTGGTGCAGCGTTCCACAAGACCTCCATGGAAGAGTCAGCAGAAGAAAACCTTACCTGCGTCCCCATCATAAACTCCAACGTCAGAAGTATGTAACAGAACATCTACAGAAGCCTGATGAGTTTTGGAAACAAGTGATGTGGACTGATGAAGTTAAAATATAACTCTTTGGCCACAATCAGTAAAGGCATGTTTGGACAAAAAAAAGGATTTCATGAAAAAAACACCTTGCCAACTATTAAGCATGGTGGTGGATCTATCATGCTTTGCGGTTGTGTTGCAGCCAGTGGCACAGGAAACATTGCACGGGTGGAGGGAAGAATGGATTCCACTAAATACCAGCAAATTCTGGAAGCAAACATCACACCATCTGTAAAAAAAAAAAAAGCTGAAGGACAACAGGACAATGATCCTAAACATACCTCGAAATCCACTATGGAATACCTCAAGAGACGCAAGCTGAACGTTTTGGAACGGCCATCACAGTCCCCTGATTTAAACATCATTGAAAATCTGTGGGTAGATCATAAAACAGCTGTGCATGCAAGACGACCAAAGAATATTACAGAACTAGAAGCATTTTGCGAGGAAGAATGGGACAAAATCACAAGAACAAGAATTGAAAGACTTTTTGCCGGCTATAAAAAGCGTTTGCAAGCTGTGATATCTGCCAGAGGAGGTGTAACTAAGTACTGACTATGTAGGGTGCCAAAACTTTTGCACAGTGCCACAATAATGCTTTTTATATTTGTTTAATTGTCACATGAAAAGAAACTATGCTGAACATATTGTGCATTTTTTCCATTTCCCCAAGTCAAACCTGCAAGAGTTACATCTGAACCCGTAGACAAAGCAGTGATATACACACATATGAACCAACAATTACCCCACATATACAGTGCCAGTCAAAGGTTTGGACACACCATCTAATTAAATGTAGTAGCAGATACATCTCAATATCAACTGTTCAAAGGAGATTATTGCAAATCTTGGATAAATGCATTCAGCATTGTTTTACAGTGTAGAAAGAAATAAACATCAAGAACAAAGGGGTGTCCAATAATATCACTGATTACATTAAAGCTGATCAGCTCATTTTTAGCTTTAAACTTCTAACTGTTTCTACAAACTCTTTTCCCATCAACGATGGTTACTTTAGCTACTGTAGTTACTAAATGTAGTCAACGGGGTGTCATTACTTTTGCAAAGTATTGTATATTGGACCAAACGTTGACTACACTCCCTCAAATATTTTGAACATGCCCACAACCTCTGAAACAGATTTAGCTGAATTTGTCATGACACAAAAACATGGTGCAAGGAAACAGTACCAGCGCTTTATGTTGTAAGAAATGTTAAGAAAAACATACCAAATATAATTGTTTATTATATTATGCATTTGCAAAATGCATGTACTGTATAATGTGTGTAGGTACCTATAACATGTATATTCAAATATTGTTGTTCTCTCAGCTGCTGCCGTCGAGATGGTCACCACAGTGAACCATCCAATCCGTACAACAACTTGGCACGGGTTTTATGCCGGATGCCCTTCTTGATGCAACCCTCCCATTTAATTCAGGTTTGGGACTGGGCACTGCAGTGGCTGGGGTTTGGCCACTGGGTGACAATCTACCTGGGTAAAATTCTTAAAAGTCTGTTTTGAGTATTGAGTGTGGTGCTATGTTCTTCCTTGAAAAATACGTTAAGAGCACAACTGTAATATTGTTCTAATATTATGGTGGTTGAGGCTCTCTGCGTTGCTGATCAGAGAGGTCGGCAGTTTGAGCCCTGTCACTAAAGGGTAGCCACCTTTGGGCAACGCTCTCAACCTTGTGCCCATATACAGTAGCCAGCCGCTGAGATGTAGGGTATCATCAGTTCCAGTCTGAAAGTCTCGAAGCCTGTAGAAATGGGTAGTTTGCAGCAAAAAGCTCATACGGTGTAACAGTTTAACGGCTTGAATGAGGCGATGTGTTTTCCCTGAGAAAGGGAAATATGTAATAAATGTAATATGAACATTTTAATAATTTTCTGCAGTTTTATATTCACTTGAATTAAATACATTTTGAAATGCACAACAAAAACAATTAAACTTTTTTATTTGACTCTTTATTCTATAATTTAATGACCTAGTCCTGTGTTAAGACCTAGTTTATTTTCAGATAGATAGATATTCTTAAATTGATTTCCTAACAAATTTGTACTAATTTTAATGAATTACTCTTATTAACCTGTGAAATCCTAAACCATTTAACATTTCATGTACTAATTGAGAAATACGTTTTATTTCAGTAGATGTAATAAACACCAGATATCCTAACTCGATAGAGATAGAGTGTAGCTCTCACAGATGAAGTGTATTTTTGTTCTGAATATTTTTGGTCACAGTTTGAAATACCTTTGTTTTGTTTGTTATAAATGGTGTATAATATTCAACTTAGTATTTGTAATTGTTCATTTGATTTATATAATAATATGGAAGTTGTGCCACCTACAGGAGAAAACGAGTAGTACATAAGAGCACACTGACCAGTCATGTGGTTTTTATTGGCTGTGTGTACACAGAAAAAGACATGAGGTTGCAAGTGTGTTGAGAGTGCAAGACAAAGAAAAGTGTTGTTTAAATATATATATATATATCTCTTAATGTCTCCTGAATCCTGATTGGAAGGCACACGGTATGTTTGTTTATATTTTAATTATCATGCCTTTGTAATATATGGTAACATTTGTTTTGAGAAACGTTTTGTTATAAATATGTTATATGACGAATTGAACTGCGTCATGGCGCATTCTCTTCACAAGCTGTAATTTTAATATTATGTGATTGTAATATTATTTATTTTCATGTTTATAGTTTTTTCACGGTGGCCATTTGATGTTTGTGGAGTTGACTGTCCTCACTTCGAGAAGATGTCATTAAAATTTGAAAGTATCGAAGGCATCAGTTGAAAAGTGATTTTTCTGGTCAGGAAAAAAAAATCTTCGGGAGCCGTTATATAGAGTATCTTTTTTATTTGTATATTTAAAACTGTATATATGGCGGGCGATGCGTTTGTGTCTCTTCCACACACGTAAGAAGCAGCGCGCACGCGCAAAATAGTGCGCATGCGCAATGTAAATCCAGCTCGGGTATTCACAGAAGCATCGGATCAGCTCAGTGAGAATCGACTCTGTCGGCTCTTAAACGGCTCGTTTTTTTTTTGTTTGTTTGTTTGTTGTTTTTATATTTATATTAGCTGTATTATTAAATATATAAGTTATCAATTTATGTAAACGGATATGTAAAACCAGATGCCTCATACATTAACCTGTTTTTAATATAATCAGCTTTTCTGTTCTAAATCTTTATGCTGTTCCCAAACACTTCACATGTCGATATGATTCACTCTAGATAATTATTAATATTTTATTATTGTGAATGCAATAGATTCATAAGACAACATTACATAAATAACTTGAATGAACAGGGATAACTGAAGCCGGATGACTGACAGCAGCAACACGCCTTGTGTTTTTGTCTAAGCTTACTGCTTAAAAAACTTTTAGTAAGTTTTAGGAAAAAATGTCTACATTGCTTTGAATGTACAGTACATGCAGTCATATCTTGATATGTTCTGTCAATATTATACGATATGACGTGATGTTTTTTTCTTTTTTTCTCCTGATCGGGATACTGACCCCTTGAGTATCAACCAATACCCATCCAATAAGGTTTACTTTTTCTCTGATATCTGATCCACTGTTTTTTCCTGGTATATTCCCAGCACTGATCCTGGGTATGGTATTGGTGTCATCTCTAATCATTTTTTTAAATAATTGATTGTTTGTTAATATATACTATAGGATTACAGAAAATGTATGAAATATTAGCAGAAGAATAGTAGTGTTTTGGCTTTGTGTACACTTATTATTATTGCTTATTGTTTTTTCATTCTCTGCATCTGCATCAAAATGTGGTATACCAGCAGCACCGCAGAGATCTGAAGAGACTTGGCTTAGATGGTTAAGATGGCACAGAGGATTGAGGGAACCAAGCACCTCAATCTGGGCGCACACACACACACACACACACACACACACACTGTCAGACTGAGGAACATCTTCTATAATACCACAACTGTATTTATTCCTATTTTATGACATTCAGTGTTCACTACAGGCAATTTGAGGATGCCAGTTAGCCTAATCTGCATGTCTTTGGACTGTGTGAGGAAACTGGAGTACCAGGAGGAAACCCCCCAAGCACGGCGAGAACATGCAAAATCTAACCTGGACCCTGGATGTGCAAGACGACAGTGCTAACCACTAAGCCATTGTGCCGCCTACCCACACAAATAGAGCCACTGAAATATGTAATATGGTTGACCCACCCTTTTTCTCTTCTTCCAGAACTTGCTGCTAATGGACTGGACACTTTGCATCCAGGAATGTATTATTGTTATCATTATTTCTGACAAGACCTGTTTGCACTAGACTGTCTAAGTCCCACTGCACATATATTCCTTTGTGTATGTTGTTATATTTATATTTTAGTTATATATGTTATATTTTAGAGCGTTCTTACAGTTTCATTATTGCTGCTGGTCTTTGAGAGCTGCTGTCTCTGAGCGGTCTCTGAGAGCTGCTGTACCAAGCAAATGTCATTGTATCACTCCAATGACAATAAAGTATATTTCTTTGTAGATTAAGCAGCACTGAAAATGGCTGGATACATGGATGGATAGATATAATGTTATGTGAAGATGAGGTAGGCTGTACACAGTACATTCAAGTCAAATTATTTTGTCAGGCAGATACAGCACCCCTGGAGCAGAAGCAATCCTGGTGGATCTGAGGCTTGAACCACCGGTAAATATATAGTAATATTTGTCATGATGTATTAAGATGATATTAATTAATATTGTATATATTTTTATTTTGTCCTTACTATATATTATTGCAATATTTATTGTGATGCAATAGTTGTGTGTTATGATGATAATTGTCTTGTATAGTCAGAGATGACAGCATGGTGAGGTAGTGGTTAGCACTGTCGTCTCACACCTCTAGGGTCTGGGTTCGTTTTTTTGCCTCGCGATCTGTGTCCATGTAGGTCAAGTGAGATGTTCGTGGTGGGTTTCCTTCGGGTGCTCCGGTTTCCTCCCATAGTCCAAAGACATGCAGATTTGCAGTAGTGTGTGAATGCGCATGTAAATGATAACTGGAGGTCGTAAAATGGGAATAAATACAGCGGTCACCACCACCACTTTCCTTCACAATCCCTAGCTGGACTACAGAGGTTTCTGAATGATGTGAGTTGTGTGTGTGTGTGTTAAACGCTGATAATAACGGCTTCTGATAAACGAGTCAAGGTTCACCTAAAAGATTCGGTTGAAAGAGTCGACTCCCAGGAGTGACACATCACTAGCGCTCAGTTTCCCGTTGTACCAGGTGAGATCTCATCCTCATCCTCATCTCTACCGGTTGTGGACGCTTTTTTTTTTATCGTGTCTATAATTAGATCGGACTTATTTAAAAGTACATGCTTGTTTTGCGGGTGTGTGTCGCGGCCGTGTGTGTCCTGAGTTGCAGATCAGGAGAAGCTAAAGCGCTTGCTAGCTGAGCTAAAGTGGCTTTCTGCCAAACGGGGCGCCATTCGGTCTCCGCCAAACACCAGCTAATTAGTGATTAAATTATCACTGAATTATAAACTAGCGAGGATTATTTGAAATGTTTTGGGTGAGTCGGTTGAAATGGGTAGCTAGTTAAATGAGGTTAAGCTTGCTAACATTGTCCTGGCTAATCGTGGCTAAAACATGCTGAGGTAATTTAATCTCCTCAGTAACTCAATCTGTCCAGGAGCAGGACAAAGAAAAGTCTGAAGCCTGCACTGCATCTGGTTTACGGAATCACTTAATTTTTCTTTCTTTTTTTTTTTTTTTTTTTTTGCTCTGAGCTGTATAAGCGCACTTTACATAGTATTTTGTTTAGTATTTTCTTCATATAGCATTGTATTTGCTCAAAGCCAGAGAACAAAGGGCATCTACATTTAAACTTCTAGTCTTGAAATTAGTCTCTACATCAGCTATATTATATCAGTTCATGATATTATTCACTTATTAAGTGATTTTAGGCATCAGTTAAAGAGTTATCTGGATTAGGTTTTTGCCATCTTTTGTAGCTTTTAAAAACATTTAAAATATGTTTTTTGGGATGAAGTAAATGCATTTGAAAGTTAACTCACAATGCGTAATTTTAGAGTTGCACTATTTGCATGAAGCCGGAAATATTGCTGGATATTAATATTTGCAAATACATGCAAAGTGAGCTAATATCGTTGACAAAAAGACAAACCACATCAGCGACAAAACAACCTTGGCGTTCACATTTGTGCTTCATTACTTTCACGATCAGGACGAACCTTCTGTGTAGTACAAATTAAATAATGCTTTGCAAAATGTTTAATATTTAAACCTAAATATGGTTTATTAGCTTAATGTAAGTTATTATTGTGTTATTATAGAGGTCACGGTTTGCAAAAGTCACATGAAGTAATGTTTTGGTATACTTAAAAACGTTATATATGAATTTAACTTGTAAACAGGCAAACTGAAAATTATTTACTGAACACATAATGAATGCACATATAGACACAAAATATATATCACGATATCTGTGTCATTTGAGATTTCATAAATATTCAGATTCTTACATTTTTCCAGAAATTGTTACATTTATTTTTTAACAATTTTAAAACTTTCAAAAAGTTTAATGAGTAATTAAATGCAGCTGGTTCCTTATAACATTAGTTTTCTCACTTAAAAACCCACTGCAGCATTTAAACACTACAAACTAACTTCAAGTACAAGAGTTTAATATTTAACTACAAAGTTAATGAAACACAGCTGCATTGTTACTGAGCAGCACGTATCTCTGTTGCATCATTTGCCATCATTATTATTTCTAAACAAACTTAGTGATGAATAATTCATTCCGACCACAGGGGATGAACATGTAAATAGTTCATAGAGCGCCACCTGTAGCATTATAAATAAACAGCACCACCTCCAAATTCTCTTAACCGACATTGACAGTGAATGCACACGTTAAGTGGCTGCGAGCACGTAGGAGAATATGGCTTGTATATGCATTTGTTGTAAGACATTTGTGAGTGTGTTTGAGACTAATTCTCTCACAGAGTTTGGGGAAAAAGGCAGATCGGAGGCTTTTAATGAGCCAGATTTTTTGCTACTGTAACGCCACGAAAATGCATTTCTGTTGTACCACCCGGACACTTCTGATCTCTGTACGGAATGAGCCAAACTGAAAACCAGACAATTTTGATCACTAACCGATCGACCAGTTCATCTCTACTATAAATGTAAAAAACGTTTTTTATAAAATTAATTTCTGAGTCAGGGTGGGGATATGTGAATTGTGATTCATCGTCTTAATTGTGAGTTGTTTTTTTCCCCAATCTGTACTGTTTAGGGTTATAAGTGCACCAAGTCGTTTAAGAACAGTAACATCACCATAATCCTTGGCAGACAATTGCTCTTTTAAAGGATGGATATTATTTAACCATTAATTGGTGGACAGAGGTTTTTTTTTTTTTTTGGTTACTAGGGATGCTCCCACATTAAGTCTACTACTACCACTCAGTCTCAGTTTCCTCCAAACCATGTGACACACCTTTTCAAACTGCTCGCTCACATACCGTTGGGGGGGGGCGGGGGGCGTCGTAACCTACTCAGAGGACAGCGCTATCCACTCCTCCCGCTTGCATGGGCTCACAGATGCCCCTGATTGGCTGTAGAGCCGTGATTAATGTGGGAGCACCAATACCTCTCATCCCTCCCCTCAGAGAGAGCTCGGCCAATCAGCTCTCTAGAGGCCACCGGCTGCAAGAGGTTACAGCACCACCCGGGAATCGAACTCGCGATCTTCGGATGATAGGGTGTGCCACTGCGCCACTTAGAGGCTTAGAAGTTTTGACCTGGAGGTTAAATAAAATGTGTAACAGTGGAAGAGGCTGCTAACAGTTCACGCGGGCTCACCGGTGTCTTTCTTGGTAAAAAAAAAAAAAAAAGAATTTAAATGTAAAGCGATGTAGATTAGGTACGAAACATACAGTGCTGTAAAGGTGTCCACTAGTTGCTAGCTAACTTGAATGTTTGGTGTATGATATAATGGGTCGACCTGGAATACATTACTAATAAGCTGAAAGAAGTCGGACATAGTTCAGTCAATTGATTACCCTGACGTGTGTGTATAAACACACATTACTCACCCAAGTTAGCTCTCTGTCATGTTGCTGACAAAACTGAACATGAGTGTGTTTCTCACTTTGTCTATCGAACACCCTGAGGTTGAAAAAAAAAAATCAGATGTGCGTTGCCATTTGGAATTATTTAAATTTTGAAATCTCAGGGTGTGTTTGTTAATTTAAGCATGCAAGGCTTTAGGAGAAATGTATTTATGTAAAAGGTTGTGTTTTTTCTTTGTATTGATTTTATATACTTAAACAGGATTTGTGGATGTTCAGATTTTTATATATTGTCAAAAACATTGGCTCGCCTGTCTACCACAATCTCCTTTGTTTTAGTGGTATTAGGAAAAGATCATTGTCCGAACACCACTCAGCCGGATGTTGAACCTAAAATGCATAATTTTCTGATATTAGTCACACTATTGTGGTGTCGTCAGTGAACGTCACTATGATGTGGATGGATGAAGTGGATGGGTGTGCAGTCATGGGTGAAAACTGCTGGACTGAGGACATACCCCGTGGTGCTCCTGTATTCAGGGTGAGAGTAGATGCTGTGTGCTTGCCAACCCTTATGTTCTGTGGTCGGTTAGTGAGAAATTCCAAAATCCATGAACACAGTGTGGTGGTTATCCTAGGTTGCTAAGCTTGTTCGCCAGCTTATGGGGCACTTTTTCATTCAAATCAACAAAAATTTTTTAGTAATGCCCAAATTAACAAGAAATGTGTTATGTATCCCTATGTGAGTTTAGTGGTGCAATGGATCACAAAATTCACGGTTCGGATCACATCACAGTCACGAATCTGATAACTTTTCGGATCAGCAAAAAAGCAAGCAAACTTTTGGTTTTAACTAGGACTGTAGCCATCGAATATTTTAGTAATCGAGTATTCTACCAAACATTTAATCGAGTAATTGGATAAAATGCACTTTTGCTTAATTAAACAGCAATGTAAAATATATAAGAGAAACAAAGATTAATTGGTGTTCTTTTTAGAAAAATCTACTTTTATTTTTTAAATGCATACAGCATAAACATTGTCGTTATTCTCAATACATGGAATAGCTTATACCCCTATCTCATCTATGCGGTTTGACTCGCAGTGAGATGCGGTGTTAGGCACTGTGAGCCGCTGCGACTGCCCGCCGACGTTCCGCAAAGTTCTGCAAGGTCCGCCAAAAAAATAAAACGTGTTTAAACATGTTTTTAAGGCGGCTTAAACATTTGAAATTTTTCGCGCAGAAAGATGGAAATGTAATCGCAGCGCCAAAACTCACGGTGAATCATGAAGAGCCGTACTTCAAGCCACCGCGCGAAACCGCGTAGGTGAGATAGGGGTATTAAAGTTGACTGAGATTAATTAAGTGCATTACAGCACCATACATTCTTATTTTAAAGCCTTTTCTCAGATGGAAAAAAAACGTTTTTTCAAATGACTTTAAGGATAATTTAAAGGGCTGCAACAGAACGCTCCCTCAAATCAATACACAGCTAACTGTTTGCGACTCCTTCCGCTTTGTGGGTGACGTAAGCGCTTCTTCTTTGTTGGTGTTTACTGGCGGCTTGCACCCAGAAGCGCGCTGTGTCAAAAGCGTGCTGTCAACAAATAATTGCGCAAAAACAAACGCAAGCTTTTAAAATTAATTAAACGAAGCTTCGAGGCAGAAGATTTTGCCTCGATCATTTTTTGTAATCGAATTACTCGATTTACTCGAGGAATCTTTCCAGCCCTAGTTTTAACAAAAATAATCTATGGAACCTATGGTTTTAACAAATAGTAAAGTCAAGAAATAACCAGCCAAATAAATTAAATTTAAAAATAAAATATTTAATACTTAGTCGTTAAAGTGCAGCATGTAAAAAAAGAAGAAAAAAAAACTGACAGCTGAAAACAGACCAAATATTATAATGAGAACTTTTTTTTAAGACGAGGATGTCTGCATTCTCTAGAGAGAGAGTAGACATCTTAGCAGTCACTGTGTCACTTGCACCCTCTCACTAGGAACTGAAGTGGCAGGCACAGCAAGGTAGAGTCTTGCCATCTATGCAATCTGAGTGTATTTACACTAGCATGCTAAATTTATCACATGTGCAAAGCAAGTTATCTGTGGCCCCAGTCCAGCTTCTGTCACTGCATTTACTCAGTTCCTGGCATTAACTGTGGTGACTGGGCTATTGCTACATGCATTGTGCCTCTTTAATTTCCACTCTGATTCTATCACCACCAGCGCTAGTTCTGTGCTTGTGTGACTTTTGTGTAGTCACACACGCATATCGTGTCTGTAGCGCCAGACTTTGCATCTCCCATTCCCCTGTGATGTAGTGAGCAGTCACAGTTATGTAGCTTTATGTAGACCTTGATGTCCACCTGTCTATGGTGATCACAATAGAAGATGCATCTGATAAGTCTGTGAGGATTTTGTTTTTATTCTGTTCGTAAAGTTCATGCTGAAGTGGGTATTTCTGGCATGGCTCGAGCACTTTCAACATGTTTTTAAATCCTTTGTTTTCCACAACAGAATATGGCCCTCATGTCTGCTGCGATAAACACCCGATAAATTTGGGAATCTCTGATTCTGCTCTGATTCTGGTTCAAAGGGCTGCTTAAATACTGCGGTGAGCTTGTTACGGTTGTTGCGGTTTGCATCCTGACAGCACACCAGTGTAATGTCACTTCAGATGTGTGGCCATGCACGTTTTCATTTCTTGTTCCACAGTTTCTACACATTGTAACCGTTTTACCACCCTTCTACATTATCCATCATTCTATTTTACGGAGAAGCCAAAATGCTCCCATGTATGCGATTTGAATGACACGGGAAGCTTTTCATGTTCTTCTGCTTCGTCTAATTCATTACTACAATATTGGTAGAATCACTCTGCGATCTTTAAAAATGTAAGATTAATCTGCAATTTAAAACAATTAGCAATTAATCCATCAATCGTGATCCGCAGGGATCAACTGCGATTTGTGGCACCCCTATTTCAGATGGTTTATTTGTCAGAAATATTACCACATTGACCACGTTTCCCTTTTATCCATTTTCAGATATAAACAGTGGCCCATTTTTTAGTCTCCTGCTCTTACTTTTCTCACACATCTTGAAGAGCATCCATGGATGTCTCTATGATGGAGTCAGACGAGATTAAATGTGAGGATCTGGAGCCGACACCGAGTTCCAGCAGTCCGGACGAGCCGTCTGAAGAAACGGAAACCGAAATGCACATCTGCTCACGATGTGGAAAGTGTTTTCCGAACCAGTGCGACCTCCAGACACACCAATGCATTCACGTAAAGGGGAAACCTTATCAGTGCTCGGAATGCGAGAAGACCTTTAACGATCGCAGCAGTCTGATAAAGCACCTGCGGATTCATACGGGTGAGAAGCCGTATCAGTGCTCAGAGTGTGGAAAGTGTTTCACTCAGAAGGGTCACATCACGAAACATCTCCAGATCCACACACAGGAGAAGCCATATCACTGCTCGCTCTGCGGGAAAAACTTCAATTACCTCTGCAACCTCCAGCGACACCAGCGCACTCACACCGGAGAGCGGCCGTTCCAGTGTCCACAGTGTAAGAAGAGGTTTAGCGAGAAAGACGGTCTCATTAGACACCAACGCATACACACGGGAGAGAAGCCTTACGAGTGCTTGGAGTGCGGGAAGAGTTTTACCGAGAGGGGCAGTCTCTTGAAACACCAGAGGATCCATTCGGGGACGAGGCCATTCGAGTGCTCGTACTGTGAAATGAGCTTCACACAGAGGTGCAACCTTCAACAGCATGAGCGCATTCATACTGGGGACAAGCCCTTTTACTGCCTCGAGTGCGGGAAGAGTTTTAACCGGGAGACGGCTCTGCAAGTGCACCAGTGCAGCCACACGGGGGAGAAGCCCTATCACTGTCCAGAGTGTGGCAAGAATTTCAGCGACCAGAGCAATCTCCGTCAGCACCGCCGCATCCACTCGGGAGAGAAGCCGTACATCTGTGGGCAGTGTGGCAAGGGTTTCACGCAGCACTGCCACCTCCAGGTTCACCAGCGCATTCACACCGGGGAGCGGCCGTTTCCCTGCCCCCAGTGCGGGAAGAGTTTTACTCAGCAGTGTCATCTTCAGCGGCACCAGCGCATTCACATGGGAGAAGTCGTATCAGAGCTAATCGTCTGGGAGGAGTTGTACAGAGCCATGTCGCCGCCGGGTACCCCGGCTCCATCGGAGAATGAAGATGGCGGACTGTGAAGCACAAAATTATGCTGGCCTGAGCTTCCGTTTAATTTCTTTGTGCTTTTGTTTCATTTTGAATTGATTTGCGAAGTGACCTTGTGTGTGTGTGACATGAGAAAGGTGCTATTTGACTTTCTTGTGCTTTTTTTGTGCTCGTGTTTCAGTTTGAATTGTTCGCAAAGTGGCCTTGAGTGTGAGAAAGGTGCTATATGACTTTAAACTATTATGCATCGTCTTGTACAAGTAACACCCCATCCCATTTAAGTGTGACAACAGAGGATTGAATTCTGATTTTATGTAGTTGGATTTGCACATTAGGTCTAGCATTTCAAGGTATCCCTGTAGGTCAGTACCCAAAGTACACAAATCCCGTACTTGAGTAACAGTAGAGATTCCCTAGGACAAAGATTATTTAAGTAGAAGTAGACGTACTCTGCTTAGTTGTATATTTGAGTAAAATTACAAAAGTACAGGGCCTGTATTAACTCACAGTAGCCTTTTTTACAAAAAAAAATCTATCTATTTATCTCTCTCTCTTTTTCTCTCTCTCACTCCCCGATTATGAAGGTGCTCTTTCATCACTGTCTCCAACCAGCTCGACTTCTGATTTCTGTTGCGTTATTAGTTCTGTATTGAAGGAAAGGCAAGTCAAGGAATGACGCATAACAGTCAGCAGGTGGCGACATTCCTTCTTCAAATACTACACACCACTGTGGTTAGGTAACGCACTACCGTGCAGAAATGTAGTGAAGTAAAAGTCCAGTTATTTGCTGTACTTTCGAGCAGAGTAAAGATAAAACATAACCATTAATAAAACTATGTAAAATATGAACTTAAATACAGTAATGAAGTACATATATACATGTTACCTCCCACCTCTTGGTCAGTACTGGGTAGAACTTCATTCAGGTTGCTGTAGGTCTTAATGGTGTAACTGTTGCTCCCAGTAAAATTAATCAAGATTTGCAAATCGGTAAACATTACTGCCACAGATTTGGACTGAGGTCTGGGATTTCACAGTACATGACAAACTTGTGTTCATGGTCTACAACTATTCCAGTGCAGCTTTTGAAATACTCCTAGATGCACTGATATTTGGTGGATGGCCTCAAGCCATGGCTGTGCCACATTCTTTCCATTTTTTTTTAAATATATTTTTTAAATAATGTTGCTCAGCAGGATGTTTATAACTTTTGAATATTCGTGTAATCATTGTAAGAAAATGCACATTTTTTTTCTCAGTTTTGTTTAAATTGTTCTAGTGGCATAATACCAATTAATTATTTATGAGACAAATCAGTGAAGGATCAGTGGGATAGAGAAATAAGAAGAGGAAAAAAAGAAGGTGGTAATCTTTGTTCCCTCGTTCAGAAACAAAGCCACTAAAAATACAATAACCAATACTGTACAACGACCGACCTGCAAGTGCGCTCTCTTGTGATGTACTAATTAATAGACATATAAGCTAAAACGTTACCTGTTAAAATCACTGAGTAATCGTTACCAGAATTTTCCGATGGATATCCTCCAAACGGCTCCTTTTGGTTTGATGATTAGACATGCTTTTGAAACAAACTTTGTGTTTGTATAGGAATATTTCCGTTCAGATCATGGGACACTCTTTATTGCGAGTTTCACACCAGTAGATGATAAATACTTATGCAAAAAAACTTTTTAATTTCTACTTTGTAAAAAGTTTTTTATTGCTCCTGGTAGGGGTTCCACAGCAGATCACTAGATCACCTGACAAAAGCTTAATCCAATTTATGCACGGTAAGAGACCGGTGCGCTGACCCCAATGACTGGGTAGTTTGATTCATGACATGACATCCCAGTTTATTCCAGTTTGGTTCCAGGTTGTAACACTTTAAAATACAGGAAAGTTCATGTCGTTGTAGAAAGTGTTGAGCTAATGACTGAAAAAACTAACAAACCAGACCCAACTGCACCAGTTCACTTTGCACATTAACCCAGCAGCAGGCCCAGTTTCATTTAAAGCCCTTTATTTGTACTGACAATCTCAGGAGTTTCCTCCTCCTCGCCCAGCAGATGCATTTAATTCATCTGAGTCTCTGGTGTGTACTTACTATTTAAAGTACATGCATTTATTTTAATATGTGTTACTTTTGTACTGGATATATTTCCTTCTGAGACTATTGGAGGGCTCTTCAAACACCAACATGTTTTAATATTCATAGTACAAATGAGGTAAGGTCTTCATCACTGAGAACTTTTGTACAGTCTGCTGCGAAGAATAAACATCATTTTGTGCATGTTTCACGTTTCTAAGGCTGACGGGTTTAGAGAAGTCTCTTTTAAGTCTTCAGCTGGATCATTCTTATCAAATACAGGTCGTACACAGTAACTGTAGACATAAACAATATGATGATAATGTATACACCTGAATAATCAAGAATGGAAAGAAAGGATCCTGCTGTTGTGCTGTATAAAATTTCTACTAATGCTTACAGCTTAAATAGGAAGGAATAGATGTAACATGCTGCTTTTCGCTGTGATACTGATGCCGGAGGAGCCTGAACCGGTTTTCACACATTACATTTTCAGCACAATTTGACAAGATCTCATCATCCGAAGTTGGCTAGATTGACGACTCGTCTTTGCCAACATGGACAGATTAAACAAATCTTACGTAAATAAAATCCAGTAATGACAGGCTGGGATGGAAATAAAGGTGTCTTATAGACTTTTATTTATGTATTTAATTCAGGCTTTGTTGCTGTAGTCTTTTCATGTCACCAGAAACAGATTGCTATCTTTCAGTGTGTAATCCAATATTAACTGAAATACTGATGGTGTGATTAATCCTGACTGTTACTGTTGTTTTTATCTGTCACATCTTGTTTGTGTGTTCTGTATTAACCCTGTAGCCTGTTACTACTAATTACTCTTAAACGTGTATTCCATTCAATTCCAGTGTCTCTCTTATTTCACTGTAATGTTCTTAATATTTTGTCATTTTTCACATGAAGCAGAGTGAGAACTTGCTTTGGATTGTGTTTTTTTTGTTTGTTTTTTTTTGTTTGTTTTTATGCGTCAAGATTTTGCTGTTTTTTCAGCTCCTTATTGCAGGTCTCCTAAATATTTTTTAGCAAAGAAAATATTGCAAGCAGAGGGTGCCAAAAAATATAATTTGGCAATCGAACACACTCTTAACGTTAGAAAATCTGCTTGGTTTAACTGTTACATTCCATCTTCCTTCAAATTATTGAGATGAAAACTAGAGATAAGTCCATGTTGGTCAATGTGTTTGTCACCTCCTTCTAGGCAAGGGTAATGAGCATACTTGTATCATTATTAATAGTATAATGAGTGATTTTGTTAACAGGCCATCAGTGAGGTCATCTACAAGTTCTACAAGTATAAATTAAAGAAGCACAATAGATATCCAGTTGGGACTGATTTCGGACACAGCCCTTACAGTGTGTCTGCAGGTAGCTATTGATTGAATATTAAATTGCTGCTAACTATACATTAGTTCCACATTTCTTTAAAGTTTACCCTACATTACAGATTTTGTTGTTGATTCAATTTGTGTCTGCCAAGAGAGATATACAATGTACCCCAGTAAGATATTGAAGTAGTTTCAAAGCATTTTATTCAAAACAAGCAAAAAATATCCACACCACATTTTGGGATTGATCGGAAGGTCTCGTGTTCAAATCCCAGCACCACCAAGTGGTCACTGTTGGGTCCGTCAGCGAGACCCTTAACCCTCAACTGCTCAGGTGTATAATTAGATGAAAGGGAAGTTGCTCTGGATAAGGGTGTCTGCCAAATGCTGTAAATGTCAGAGAGGTTTATGGAAAGAAAATGAATTTCAGGAATATAAAGGTTATAACCAGTGGGGAAGAATTACTGTTCCTGACTGAAGGGATACAAAAAAACAGGAACTCTGACCCTCAAAAGAAGTCAAGACTTTAAATTTTAATTCAAGGGGTTTGACAAAAGTGTGGCATTAACCACTTAGGAATGACAGGCTGTTCATACACTCACATTTACATATTGACAAACATAAGGATTGTTCTTCATACTTGGATGAAAATCCTTTCCAGTCAGTGAATGTCTGAAGACTGGAACCCATAGACATGATCAGCACTTTCACACCAGTGAGAAGCCGTATCAGTGTTCATTGTGTGGGGAGAGTTGTCCTCGACGACTTAATCTCCAAAAACAGCAGTGTACAGGACACACAAAATAGAAGCTACATCCGTGCAGGCAGTGTAGGACGAGTAGTTTGGAATTGATCGACACCAGGACGTTCACACAACTGAAAATGAGGCGGCTCTTATGAAAATTTGAAAGATGTGACACTTGTGGTATTTGCTTCTCTGTTGTTTTTGTTTAGTGTTGAGGTTCAAAGCTGCATATGTCTGCTACTTTCTGCTCATCACTCCAGCTTCCTGATTCAGAGACTGCAATTAAGGGATTGTCAAAAAGGATGTATCAGCTTGATCGTCACCTCTGTCGGGAAAGGGGATTGTGTACACTGAAAATGTTCCTCTCCTTAAAAAAAAAAAAAAAAAAAAAGGTGTAAAAGAGATAGACAAGAGGGGAGCAAGTGAGCTGGTATGAACCAAAGCTGGATTCCATCATTAAACAGATTTCTGCACTGCATTTTGTATGTGTGTGTCTGTGAAGATTCTCAGGCATCCAGGTGAGGTTATCTGTAGTTCATATCAACTGGACTTCTTCCTTGTTAGGATAGAAAGGAAGTTGAGGGAAGTTGGTACCAATGGAACCACTGTTCATCTAACAAGCCTTTTCAGACACTGGAGGATCCTTTGACCTGGGAGCACTCAAGTATGAGGAACTAACCATCAGACTAAAGAAGAATGAGAAGTAAAACATAAGTCAAAAAATATTCCATTCGACATGGCTCAATTCACAGATATCCATATATTGCTTTTATATTTATCATGCCTTCACCAGGATAGTTACACGTTTGATATCTCCTGTGCTGCACCTTCTGCCTTCTGCTGAACAGCTTTCAGCACTGACATGTATCCTATGAACAATATTTGAATTGTCCTTTTGACATGTCCAGCAGATGGCGCTGTGAGCATTTACATGACGGTCCTCCACACATTCCCAGAAGCAGAAGAAGCCGTGCTGCAGTGTTGCTGAGTGATGAGCTGAGCTCTGCGACTTAAGCTCAGGGTGAGTTAAACTCGACTCAAAGCCATTTCTTTTGCTCAAACATATGTTTAATCCCTACTTGGACTTTGCATCCCAGGAACTTTTCCTTCTTCTTCTCTTCATGCATGCAGGGGCCAGGGTTGTGGTTTGTATGCAATCTGTTGTGACAGTTCTAAATATTTACTGATATGGAACACGGCAGCTGATTGTATACAGTATACACTGTGTACATCTCTAATGTATTCATTGATGTGAGCCAAATTAATAGCATCAGTGTCTCTCTTGATATTGGTCAGTGATTAAATGTTGCATGATATTTCCTGTAACACCAATTATAATGAAATCCCACTGTGCTGGGCGTAGTACCAGATAGCTAACCCATGCCTGAACCATGTGGAATTCATCCGAGTGAAGATAATCGATCCTAAGCCATTCAGGACACTCCCACAGTCCTGAACGATCAGCTATAAGTACTGAAGTACAACACCTCGAGTACTACTGGCACTACTGTATTTTCTTCACAGGCTACTCAGGTGCTTGTTCAGTCCCTTGTTATTTCGGGACTGGACTATTTCAACTCGCTCCTGGCAGGTCTGCCTCTGTCCACCATTCGTCCTCTGCAGCTGATCCAGAATGCAGCGGCACGTCTCGCTCGCTTTCAGCCTCCCAAACTTCTCCGCTCCCTGAACTGGCTTCCTGTAGGTGCCTGTATCAAATTCAAAATGCTGATGCTCGCCTACGTAGCTAAAAATGGCCCAGCACCCACTTTCTGCACTAATCACACCACGTTCCCTCCGATCCTCTGAGCACTGCTCGCCTCATCCTACCATCTCTCAGCCTTTGACAATCTTTAAATGACAACTCAAGACTTAGCTGTTTCTTCAATACTAAAAAAGACCTTCCCAACTGTGTTTGACTGATGGCACTTAGTTAGTAACCTAGTAACCCAGTGTAAGTATCTATCCAATGACGGAAACATCAAAGCACTTTTTACAAAGCACTCTGGTTAAGTGCGTCTGCCAAATGCCTAAATGTAAATATGTTGCCAAAAGACGAGGAGAATAAACCATGGAGATGGACAGTCCTGAGAAACTCACGTGATTTACTTAGTATTTCCACTTATTCCGCTTTAGGATATCAGCGCTGTTAACGTTGGGATTCCAAGGTTGAATCCCAAATAGCGGTAAATGGAAAGCTAGTGCACTATGAAGGGTGTACAATCCCGTCTTCCACATGCCAAGTAGTGCTTTCTAGCTCGCAGTTAGCCATAAACTGAACAACACTGGTGGTTCAGAGATGATCCGGAACGACTTGGAAGCGATTATTGCAGAGACGGCGTGTTGTTTAAGACGACATAACATTCTCAGATGTGTGTTGTTGCTGAAAGTGCTTCTGTGACTGGGTGTGAGTGTGGGCGTGGTCAGGCAGCTGCTCTCTCCTCAGTACTGCGGACCGTACAGACTCACTCTCACCCACGCCGAGACACACAGTTAGTGACATTAACCACTGGACAACACCTGGGACACATACAGTATAGTTAAACGTCCCAGTGCTGCTACTGTCCATTATCACCACTCATTAATATCCCTGGTTCAATCAGATTACACAGCCAGAAGTACCTGTTATATAAATAGCATAAAATTTGACTGAAGGATGAGAGAAGCTCTGTAAAAGAGACCGAGCCAGTATGTAACACTAATAGAAGTTAATATGGTTATTGTAGCCAGTCCTGATGTAGAAGTGTTTATTTTTTATTTATTATATTTATCTATTTATTTATTATAACTGACAATTTAATCACTTTTTTTATCCAGATATGAGTGTATTCCAGTTTCAAATGTGCCGTCTACTAGCGATCCAGCTGGAATGAAAGTAGAGGAGATTAAATGCGAGACCCCGGAACCCAGAGAGAGCTCCTCTAGTCAACCAACATCCTCTGGTACTTTCTACACGAACACCTCAGACACTCATGAGCAGAAAGAAATTCATCACTGCTCACACTGTGGCAAGAGTTTCACTCGAAAGAGTCATCTGAAAGAACACGAGCGGATCCACACGGGAGAGAAGCCGTATCTGTGCTCGCAGTGCGGCAAGAGTTTCACTGTAAAGAGTAATCTCGAGCAACACCAGCAGATTCACACAGGAGAGAAGCCGTATCTCTGCTCGCACTGTGGGAAGAGGTTCACGCAGAAGAGCACTCTGAAGAAACACCAGCGCATTCACACAGGAGAGAAGCCCTATCAGTGTCCGCAGTGCGGGAAGAGTTTTATCGAGAGAGGCAATCTCATAAAACATGAGAGGATTCATACAGGCGAGAAGCCGTATCACTGTTCACACTGCGGGACGAGTTTTACAGAGAGGAGCGCTCTGCAGCAGCACTTGCGCATTCACACTGGAGATAAACCGTATCAGTGCTTAGACTGTGGGAAGAGTTTTAATCGGGGAAATACGCTCCAGGTACACCAGCGCGTTCACACTGGAGAGAAGCCGTATCACTGCACGCAGTGCGGGAAGAGTTTTACCAGACAGAGTAGTCTCCAAGTGCACAAACGCATTCACACAGGGGAAAAGCCCTACTACTGCTGCGAGTGTGGGAAGAGCTTCAGGGAGCTTAAGAATTTTCAGCGACACCAGCGTGTTCACACCGGCGAGAAGCCGTATTACTGCTCAGAGTGTGGAAAGAGTTTCAGCGACCAGAGGAATTTTCAGCGACACAAGCACATACACACAGCGGAGCAGGACAATATGTTACTATTCTTATGAGCTTTATTTGCTCATTTTGTGTCAAATGGTATCTTTTAATCATTTATATGATTTTCATGAAACATGAAATTGTTTATGTTTAACAATTCATTAGCAATGGTTTTAAAAATGAAAGAGTGGCGCAACTGTAGTTTTTCCTCCAAATAATACCTGGCCTGGCCAAATATATATATATATATATATATATATATATATATATATATATATATATACTTTTTTTTTTTTTTTTTTTAAAGCACATAACATTGCTGAGTCTAGACCTGAGGGACTGAAGCATCCACAGATCATAACACTGTCTCCAGAGGATTGTAGAGTGGACACTATGCATGATGGGTGCATCGTTTCATTCGCTTCCCTTCTTACCCTGACACGCCCATCACTCTGGGATAGGGTCAGTCTGGACTCATCAGGTCACATGACCTTTTTCTATCACTCCAAAGCCCAGTCTTTTTTGGCCAGGCCGTGTGTATTTCCCTAACATGTTTAAAAGTGGCATCAGTTTGAAATGTGCTTATGTACACTAGGTAATGATTTTCTCTAAGTCATGAGCTTATATTTTATGTGTATGACTTATAATTGTTTACTGCCAGTTTGTACAACCTACAGACTTGTTTTTATGTTTAATATAGCGTAAAATTAAATACAAATAAATGTAAGACCTATGTACACTTGAGCATCTTCTACCAGTCATATCTATTTCAATTTGTAATCTACAGGCACTGATGTTATTGCTTATGATGATGAGTGGCCACACCAAATGATGAGGCCCTTTAATCTTCTCACATAAACATATGAAATGGATGGTTCCGTCTGCGTGCTGCCCTGCACATTGGGCAACGGCAATACATTTGCCGTTTCTATGGCACTTATTTACAACTTGATGCCTGACTGTATCTGAGCACTTGGGGGTGAAGGACCTTCTTAACAGTCCAACAGTTTAACCACAGAGCCACCCCTGCCTTTTCTTTAAATTATATCGTTATATTAAATATCGAGATATAATATCTCAGCTTTCTTCTTTTTTATCCATATATATGCAGTCTCCACTTGTTTTTCCTGTCTCATTCGACAATTGGCAAATATAAAGATTCTGAGGTTTGTACTAATCGCTAAAACAATATTTTTTATGCCAATTTCTGTGCCAGTGCAAATGTCATGGACAACTAAATGTAAAATCTAATTCTTAAAAAATATATATATATATATAGATTAATGTAGAATATTAAAATTTCTTTTTTTTTCTTTGCCCTAAACCTTACAGGCATATACTCTATATAGAAAGTAAGCAACTTTCTATTTTATTATTCATAGTTGTGACACATTTCTAGGGTTTACATTACTGAGTCCCACATAAATTAATAACAACTGGACAAAATTGTTGGTACCCTTCGATCAATGAAAGAAAAACTCACAATGGTCACAGAAATAACTTTAATCTGACAAAAGTAATAATTTAAAAAAATTCTATGAATGTTAACCAATGAAAGTCAGACATTGCTTTTCAACCATGCTTCAACAGAATTATTTTAAAAAATAAACTCATGGATCAGGCCTGGACAAAAATTATGGTACCCCTAGAAAATACTGAAAATGATGTGACCAAAGGGACATGTTAATTCAAGGTGTGTCCACTAATTAGCATCACAGGTGTCTACAATCTTGTAATCAGTCAGTGGGCCTATATATAGGGCTCCAGGTAGTCACTGTGTTGTTTGGTGACATGGTATGTACCACACTCAACATGGACCAGAGGAAGCGAAGGAAAGAGTTGTCTCAGGAGATTCGAAAGAAAATTATAGACAAGCATGTTAAAGGTAAAGGCTATAAGACCATTTCCAAGCAGCTAGATGTTCCTGTGACTACAGTTGCACATATTATTCAGAAATTTAAGATCCATGGGACTGTAGCCGACCTCCCTGGACGTGGCCGCAGGAGGAAAATTGATGACAAATCAAAGAGACGGATAATCCGAATGGTAACAAAACAGTCCAGAAAGACTTCTAAAGAGATCCAAGGTGAACTTCATGCTCAAGGAACATCAGTGTCAGATCGCACCATCCGTCGTTGTTTGAGCCAAAGTGGACTACATGGGAGACGACCAAGGAGGACACCATTGTTGAAAACAAATCATAAAAAAGCCAGACTGGAATATGCCAAACTACATGTTGACAAGCCACAAAGCTTCTGGGAGAATGTCCTATGGACAGATGAGACAAAAATGGAACTTTTTGCCAAGGCACATCAGCTCTATGTTCACAGATGGAAAAATGAAGCATATGAAGAAAAGAACACTGTCCCTACTGTGAAACATGGAGGAGGCTCTGTTATGTTCTGGGGCTGCTTTGCTGCATCTGGCACAGGGTGTCTTGAATCTGTGCAGGGTACAATGAAATCTCAAGACTATCAAGGGATTCTAGAGAGAAATGTGCTGGCCAGTGTCAGAAAGCTGGGTCTCAGTCGCAGGTCATGGGTCTTGCAACAGGACAATGACCCAAAACACACAGCTAAAAACACCCAAGAATGGCTAAGAGGAAAACATTGGACTATTCTAAAGTGGCCTTCTATGAGCCCTGACCTCAATCCTATTGAGCATCTTTGGAAGGAGCTGAAACATGCCGTCTGGAAAAGGCACCCTTCAAACCGGAAACAACTGGAGCAGCTTGCTCATGAGGAGTGGGCCAAAATACCTGCAGAGAGGTGCAGAAGTCTCATTGACAGTTACAGGAATCGTTTGATTGCAGTGATTGCCTCAAAAGGTTGTGCAACAAACTATTAAGTTAGGGGTACCATCATTTTTGTCCAGGCCTGTTCCATGAGTTCATTTTTTTAAATAATTCCGTTGAAGCATGGTTGAAAAGCAATGTCTGACTTTCACTGGTTAACATTAATAGAATTCTTATTTATTATTACTTTTGTCAGATTAAAGTTATTTCTGTGACCATTGTGAGTTTTTCTTTCATTGACCGAAGGGTACCAACAATTTTGTCCACGTGTGTAACTAGCCAAATTTAGAGAGGAACTCTATGGGGGTTTTATTTATTTATTTATTTATTTATTTTTATACAGACAGCATAAAGTGCACGTGCAAATGTGCGACAAGAGCGACATAACATAACATAACCTAATACTCTGTGGTGTTGAGGTGATGAGTTGAGGAAGTGCAGAAACACTAAACGGTCCTTAAAGTAGCAGCAAGAATGAAAAAGTTGGTGCAGAAAATAATTCAGTAATAAATATCGTGCAAAAGAGCATTTACAGGTGCGTGTGTTAAATAGTTTGGCAGTGTAGATCAGTGTGTCTGCGCTTGTGTTGATTAGTCAGTCCAGTTTCAATGTTTTGAGGGAGAGTTAAGCTGAGTGATCTATAAATGTAATTAAAAAAAAACATATAATTGATAACTGATTGCATTTTTTACATTTAATTTTTTTTTCTTCTAGAAATTGTACAAAATGTTATCAAAATATTCATCCTCAGGTTTTATCCAACAAAATGTACAAAAATCTTACAAATTGAACTGCGTGTATACGCACACCGCGGGTCTCGCGGGATCGCTGATCACGTGGCCACAATCATCGCTGCACTAATCCTCCAGTAGGTGTCGCTGTGAGCGTTTCGGTCGCGGTCCTCCACACATTCCCAGAAGCAGAAGAAGCCGTGCTGCAGTGTTGCTGATTGATGAGCTGAGCTCTCCGACTCTACTAATCATCTTTACATTCCAATATTTCTGACAGGGTTTTACCCCCACAGTTCCATCTGATCCGTTGTGGGTGTATTTGAGGTGGTTAACTGCGTTCTGCTGTAAAGCTCAAGGTAAGTTACACTCGGCTAACAGTGGCTCAGTCCTAAATTAAATTAATAATCTAAACTATGTTAAAAATGCTGCATTTTTAAAAACTTGTATAAGATGATCACGTAACTGTACAACGTATAATGTGAGACAGTGTGATGTGTGATCCAGAGCTATCTACAGTATACAGTTTTACTCCTTTGGGTTGTGCACTGACCTCTGGTGTTCAACTGCTGCAGTTGCATTAGATAATAATTTATGTAATACTCATATGCACCATGTTAATCACAGATTCCTATGATGCACATTTCAATGTTTCTGCAACTGGATCCACCCCTATTACACGGAATAATATATTACCTCATTAGTCATTTTAACTGGCAGTTTGGCACTACACTACCTCATAACCTCCTGGTCATTATTTGAGTCACAGTATTGCAGATCATTCACACCTTAGTATGAGAAAGTCTGAACATTGTTATTATTGCCAAAAAATGTGTGCTTTTTTTTTTTATATATATATCCAGGGATGAGTTGTCCAGTCTCTCCCTACTGTCCTCTTTCTCCTCTACACATTGTAAATCACATCTGTAAGAACCTCTAGGATGAATTCGATCAGGATTAAATGTGAGGATTTAGAACCCACAGAGCTTTCCAGCATTCACCAAATATCAGCAGGTACGTCTTACACTATCATCATATATTATCATTTATATGAACACTTTTCAGCCTTACAGGACGTGACACAGTGACTGACTCGCTGGTCAGTGGATTGAAAAAATACATAAGCATGAGAATGTCATCTGACTTCGATATAATTACGTTTGCACCAGAATGCTTTTTCTGTTGTTCAGTTTTTAGACAGAAAAGCGTTTTAAACAAAATTTCAGGATTTATTCATTTGTATTTGTTAGGGACAACCAGGGACTTCCTTATACGATATTAATAGGATAATGGCTAAAACATTGTATTTCCTGTCCCCAGTGAGTAGTGTCATATTTTCTGTGCTGTGATATGATCATCTTTTCTATCTGTATATGTTCCTCCACAGGAGTTCCACCTAAAGTGAAGCCAGAAAAGATTAAACTAGAAATTCTGAATCCCGAAGAGACTCCCAGTAGTCCCCAAAGTACACCTGGTCACGCTGACACCTCCGACAGGAAAGTGCAAAAATATCATCATCATGATCATCATCATCATCATCATCATCAGTGTCCACGATGTGGAAGGAGTTACAGAAAGATGGGCAACCTCAAGAAACACCAGTGTGTCCAGAAACAAAGGAAGCTGTATCAGTGCCTGAACTGTGGCAAGAGTTTCAAACAAAATCACTATCTCAAAGTACACCAGCGCATTCACACCGGAGAGAAACCCTATCACTGTGGAGAGTGTGGGCGGAGTTTCACCATCCTGAGAACACTCCAACAACACAAGCGTACTCACACAGGAGAGAAGCCGTATCGGTGCTCAGAGTGCGGCAAGAGTTTCACACAAAGCAGTTTATGCCAACAACACGAGCGCGCGCACACAGGAGACCGGCCGTATCAGTGCTCAGAGTGTGGCAAGGGCTTCACCAAGAGTAATAATCTTATAAAACACCAGCGAATTCACACGGGAGAGAAGCCGTATGTCTGCTCAGAGTGCTCGAAGGGTTTTACTGATAGCAGTCATCTCATAAGACACCAGCGTGTACACACGGGAGAGAAGCCGTATCAGTGTTTGGAGTGCGGAAAGACTTTTACTGAAAGGAGTAACCTCCAACAACACCAGCGCATTCACACTGGAGTGAGACTCTACTGTGCAGAGTGCGGCAAGAGTTTTAGGAACCAACGAAGTTTTCAGCGACACAAACGCATTCACACAGTTACAAATAAAGACATGCTGCAATGAAGTGTGCTAAATTTATTTTAAATTCTTATTTTGGACCATAGACTCATAAGAATGATTTGGGAGCAACTATTAGACCACCAGTTATGAAGCAGTATATTCAAATCTAATACACTGATCAGTCAGAATATTAACATTAAAACCACCAAGGGTTTGGGGTTCCCCTTGCGCTGCTGGTTTAACCACGAACACACACAGGGTGGTGCTCCAGTGATCCTACAAGTTCTATGGCCATTAAATATTGTTTAGTTCATTTCCACTCACCCTGTATCTCAGGAACAGTTTGTGCAGTTTTATAAGGAAATGAGCTGCTCAGTTTTACTGAACATCCTGCAGAATCAGCCACAGTCCTTTCACACCTGCTTCTTTTTTCATGCAGCAAAACTTTTTTTTTGTGGTCCGAAAAGTAAAAAAAAAAAAAAAAAAAAAAATTTACATAATATGCTACTTTTTTTCTGGCCTACAGATATTTTCCTATAAGATTAAAAGGTTTTTCTCAAAAGCTAATGTTTGGAAATCAGAAATGTTTTTGTAATGAATTTATAATGAAGTTGTTAACATGTATGACCAAGTTTGTACGAAGAAAAAACATGGGGTTCCTAAGACCTTGGAACATAATTCTATATATATTTGTACTAATAATAGAAATTTGGGTTTGTTCCCTGCACCTTCCTTCTTGTTTTAACGCCGAGAGTCACGTGATCACAGCTGAGCCAATGGTTCTTCTCTCTCAAGCTGCGGAACTGTGGGTAATCGCCTCCCCTGCTGGGTCTTAGTGCTCGTCTCTCACTGGTATAGTCAACATTCGTGTACTGTTTACTATAACACTGTGACCACGCGTGTGCGCATAAAAAAAACATCTTCTGTTTTGTGTTTGTAAGCGTGTGTGTACAGGGCGCGTGTACTGTTTATTATAACGTGTGTGTGCTCACATATAAAGCAAAAGAGAGTCTCATTAGAGGTTAAAGATCCATTTTCTCTCTCCCTCTTATGTGTCTGCGTTCGCGTAATTTGACACTGTGCCCCCCCCCCCCCACACACACTCTCTTGCCTTTTCACCTGCCTTTACAGCAGTGATTCTAATTTTTCCATTAAAACAGTCTTTCCATTAATGTGTGTGTGCACGCACATTACACACACACACAGCGCCTGCGTGCATAAATGGAAAGACCTATCTGTCGGGATTTATTTTTACTTTTTTTAAAGGTTAAGGGCAGGTTAACTTGTTTTATTTTTAATTTATATATTGTGTTAATTATTATATATTTATTTTTTTGGGCTGTGGAACGAATTATTTGAGTTTCATTATTTCTTATGGGGAGGTACGATTTGGTTTATTAGTGTTTTGGAATACGAGCATGCTTCCGGAACGAATTACGCTTGTAATCCAAGGTTTCACTGTAATTCATATGGCCAACCTTACCAAAGTTTCTGATTAGATCATTCTTCATTTACTAGTTCTTTTCTCCTCCATTCCATACTTGTATGTAAGAACTGATCTTAAATGACTGTTATAATAGTGTTGAGTGTTTATGAAAGCATATTAATGTATGGAATGTATTTAATAGATCCAAACAGCTATAAGATAACTGCAGTATTATAGACATGGGTGACTTGAATTTGATTTCTACTTCTACACCTCGACACACACATATGCAGTAAACTCATAACTGGATGGTGTTAATAAAACACTCAGTCTTAATTTAATACTGGGACTTTTGAGGCACAGGTACACACATTTTACATTTTAATTTGTTCAGATGTTTATAGATACAGTTATGGTATGAAACAATTGTGGAATAATTTCCACATTTTTATGGGCTGTATTCTAAACATTTGCAACTTCACCAGTCTAGTCCTCTCAGCTTCACGAGACAATAAACAGCTTGTCTCCTAAATTATGAAACTTACGAACACTAATGCGCCGTGTCCTCTGAGACTCTTCTCATAAATGGTTACATAAAAATATATATATTTTTAAGTTTCACCACATCAATTGTTTAAAGGTTCATGAAAAAATAATATGAAAAAAGTCAACTATATATATATATATAGTGCCCTCCATAATTATTGGCACCCCTGGTTAAAATGTGTTCTTTAGCTTCTAAAAAAAAATTCAGTTTGTTCTAAATAACATAGGACCAAAATGGAAAAAAGAGAACATTCCAACCTTTAATTCAAGTGCATTTATTCAGGGGAAATAAATCCCACATTAAGAAATAATTATTTTACATCAAATCATGGATGCCACAATTATTAGCACCCCTGATGTTTAATACTTTGTACAACCCCCTTTTGCCAACAAAACAGCACCTGATCTTTTTCTATAATGTTTCACAAGATTAGAGAACACAGAAAGAGGGATCTTCGACCGTTCCTCTTTGCACAATGTCTCTAAATCATCCAGTGACCTGACTCCTCTCCTCCGCACTCTCCTCTTCAGCTCACTCCACAGGTTTTCAATGGGGTTGAGGTCTGGGGACTGAGACGGCCATGGGAGGAGCTTGATTCTGTGTGTGTGTGCTGAACCATTTCTGTGTAGATTTGGTCACATGTTTTGGGTCATTATCTTGCTAAAAGACCCAGTGACGACCCATCTTCAGCTTTCAGGCAGAGGCCACCAGATTTTGCTTTAAAATGTCCTGGTATTTCAAAGCATTCATGATGTCATGCACCCTAACAAGGTTCCCAGGGCCTCTGGAAGAGAAACAGCCCCACAGCATCACCGATCCTCCCCCATAATTCACAGTGGGCATGAGGTGCTTTTCTGCAGACTCATCTTTTGTGTTCCACTTAAAGTGTTTGTTGCCAAAAAGCTCTATCATCTGACCAAAGAACACGGTCCCAGTTGAAGCCCCAGTACCGCTTAGCAAACTCCAAACTGTGATTGTGACTGAGAAAAGGTTTTTTCCTTGCATGCCTCCCAAAGAGCTTGTTGGCATGTAGATGGCGTCTGATGGTTGTTTTGGAGACTTTGTGACCCCGAGATGCTCTCATTTGTTGCAGTTCTTTAACAGTGAGCTTTGGAGAATGTTTTTATTTCTCTTGCCGTCCTCCTCACTGTGCGTGGAGGCAAAATAAACTCGCGTCCTCGTCCAGGCTTGTTTACTACTGTTCCAGTTTTTGTAAACTTCTTAATGATTCCTCTCACAGTAGATATGGGCAGGTGCAGGCGGGCGGCTATTTTCTTGTACCCATTGCCTGACTTGTGAAGGTCGACACACATCTGCCTTACTTGAATGTTGTGTTCCTTTGTCTTTCCCATGTTGAAGAGTGGATAAGAGAAATGGCCTCTGTGTCACGTCGTATTTATACCCCAGGGGGGCAGAAAGTGATAAATTACTAATTAAATGTTCCTAGATACTCTGATCCACTTTGTAAACTACTGTAGAAATGACAGAAACACTTCAATCACATTTATTTTCTAGGAATTGTTAGGGGTGCCAATAATTTTGGAACAGGTTATTTTATGAAAAATAATTGTTAGTCAGGGATTTTTTTCCCCCTTAAAATTCACTTTATATTCACATTATATTTTTCTACAATTTTCAGTGTGACAATATGCTTCTGCAGTAAAAACTGAATTTATTTTAAGGCTTTTAACGCATCTTAACCAGGGGTGCCAATAATTACGGAGGGCACTGCATAATGTTTACATTGTGTTTAATAAACACTTATAAATGCAATGTACATAAACATTTTCTAATAGACAGTTTCATCACATCAATCAATTTTTGCTTAAATGTTAATTAAAAAAATTGTAAAGCAACATTTAAAAAATCTGTTTATTAGCCTCACGTTCTGTGGACCGTCAGCCATAGAATACTGATTTATAAATTATTAATACAGTGATTAAAGATGTATAAATAAAAAAGAAAAAATACTGCAGATTTGGGAAGCACAAGAACAGCAGTTCAGTTTGTGGCTTTCTTATTTGATTTATAACATTTTAAAACTGTTTTATTTACATTTAGGCATTTCTAGTCTTGCCCGTTTATTTATGCGAGTGCACTAATCCTCCAGCAGAAGGCGCTGTGCGCATGTACGTCACACATTCCCAGAAGCAGAAGAAGCCGTGCTGCAGTGTTGCTGATTGATGAGCTGAGCTCTCCGACTCTACTAATCATCTTTACATTCCAATATTTCTGACAGGGTTTTACCCCCACAGTTCCATCTGATCCGTTGTGGGTGTATTTGAGGTGGTTAACTGCGTTCTGCTGTAAAGCTCAAGGTAAGTTACACTCTTATTATATTTCACAATATTAAATTTAACAGTCATTAATTCTATAAACTTGAATTTCTTTTAAATTGGTTAGTCATTTTCACTACCCGCTCTTTCTCAGTTCACAGAGTGACGTCACTTCAACATGGCCGCGCTCTCTGTGCTCAGTGTCCCACTACTCCCCTCTTTATAGCAGCACAGCTTTGTGGCTTTATATCAGTTACACACACACACACACACACACACACACAGTGCCTGGTTAAATATAAAACCCTGACCATACTAATCACTGAGCTCATTTTTTTTACCTCAGATTTCCCCACAGGAGGATGTGGTGAGTTGGTTAATAAATAACCTAGTTAACCTCCAACCAGCTATTATATTAGGACATGTAACCAGGTCTGCTTAGTTCAGTGTAAATGAACCTAATCATATGTAGATTAATATTCCATCCATTATCAGATATTTGGAGCTGAAGTGTAAAATGTAAAAAAAAAAAAGTTACTTACCATGTGTGTGTGTGTAAAGAATCTTTTATTTTGTGTTTGTGTGTGTTTGGGATGACTCACACACACACGCCAGTTTACAGAATAGAGACTCACTTGCGTATTTGTGAGGGTTAGTCTCTATTCGGTAAACTGATTGTGTGTGTGTGTGTGTGTGTGAGAAAGTGGTTCTACACAGTAGCCGCCTCCTCCTCCCAACTCCCCCATGTCTGCAAGTGTGTGTGTGTGTGTGTGTCCATGTGTCTGTGTGTGCGTGCATGTGCTTGGTCGAGTGAGACTCGTCCTACACAGCAGCCTAATTCCCCCTTCTCTCCTCTCTCTTGTCTCAATCACTTCAGCCACTATTCTTTTCAAAGATAAAGTTCAGGTTAATTTGTTTTATTTGTACTTTATATTTTGTATTAATTATTTTTATATTAATATTTTTGGTTGTGGAACAAATCGTCTAAGTTTCCATTATGTCTTATGAATGTGCTTTGATATATGAGTATTTTGATATACAAGCATGCTTCCAGAATGTGCTCGCACTCCAAGGTTCCACCGTAAACTATCGCATTGATTGGCTCTGTTGAGTGACATGTATAGCCACAACCACCTAGAAGAAAAAGCGGTGTATACATCCAACGCAGTGGTTAAAGCGCTCGCCCTATCATCCGGAGATCGCGAGTTCGATTCTCGGGTGATGCTGTAACCTCTCGTAGCCGGAGGTCTAGAGAGAGCTGATTGGCCGAGCTCTCTCAGAGGGGAGGGATGAGAGGTACTTGGTGCTCCCACATTAATCACGCCTCTACAGCCAATCAGGGGCGTCTGTGAGCTCACGCAAGCGGAAGGAGCGTATAGCACTGTCCTCCGAATGTGTTACTCCTCCCCCAACGGTGCATGATCGAGCAGTTCGAAAAGATGCGGTCGGCTGGCATCACATAGTTCGGAGGAAACATGTGATAGTCTTCGGCCCTCCCGACTGAGTGGTAGTAGTAGCTAAATGTGGGAGCGCCCCTAGTGACGGGGAGGAATTGACACGATTAAATTAGGGGGAAAAACGGGGAAAAATCCCCCCAAAAAATGTATAATAAAATACTGTTGAGCTAGTATTGCGTGATGCTGTGACAAAATCAATTTGACAGGGATACAGACAGAAATTTTTCTGAGACGGGTCGGCAGCACAGTGGTGTAGTGATTAGCACTGTCGACTTGCACGTCCAGGGTCCGGGTTCGATTCCCGGCCAGGCTCGATTCCTCTCTCTGTGTGCATGGAGTTGTTCTCCCAAAGACCTGCAGATTAGGTTAATTGGTGTTTCCAAATTGCCCATAGTGTGTGAATGAGTGTGTGTATGTGTGCGTGCCCTGCGATGGATTGGCACCCTGTCCAGGGTGTACCCCGCCTCGTACCCTAAGTCTCCTGGGATAGGCTCCAGGCCCCCCGCAACTCTGAATACAGGATAAAGGGGTATAGACAGTGAGTGAGTGGTTTCGGGTCCTCCGATGTATGAAATGTTCCGTCCAAACCTCTCTATTATTTATATAAATATCATTATTTATAAAGTTTTCTGGCTTAATTTTTTTTTTTAGTCTTAATTTTTACCCAATATTTTCAACTTTATTACTGAAAAGTTTAATGTTATTTGTACAGCTATATAATTGTCCATTTATGATTCTTTCTAATGCAGGTATGAGTTGTCCTGTCTCCTCATCCTGTCCTCTTTCCTACGCGTCCTAAATTTATTTAGGCGAAATCATTGAGAGATTCAGCTGGGATGAACCTTCAGATTAAATGTGAGAGTTTGGAACCTACAGAGATCTCCAGTACTCACCAAATATCACCAGGTACCCACACCAGCAACTCCCACAGAAACCCTTTATAGGAACCAGATTTAAAAATGAACACCAAAGAGTGAGTGAATTTAACAAATGTGTGCTATGATATAACAAGTCAGCAGGATCCGGATTAAACACTGAAGCAAGAGTCTATTGACCATAAACTGTTTTTGGGATGTGCAATTTTGATGGCAATTTTTCAGCCAGAAATTGGAATCCATAGTCTGCTTTCTTTCATATTTTATACCTCTATTTCTCCATAGGAGTTCCAGCCACGATGAGGTCACATGAGGTTAAATTTGAGATTCTGGAACCCACAGAGAGCTCCAGTAGTCACCGAACTTCATCTGGTCCGGTCCATGCTAACACCTCTGTCAGAAAAGTGCACAAACATCATCATCTTCATCAGTATCAGTGTCCATGTTGTGGGAAAAGTTACAGTAAAATGGGGAATCTTAAAAAGCACCAGTGTGTTCAGACACGACGAAAGCTGTATCAGTGCCCGAACTGTGGCAAGAGCTTTAAACAGAACCACTCTCTTAAAGTACACCAACGTATTCACACCGGAGAGAAACCCTATCAATGTGCAGAGTGTGGGCGGAGTTTCACCATCCTGAGCAGTCTCCAACAACATCATCGGGTTCACACAGGAGAGAAGCCTCATCAGTGCTCAGCGTGCGGCAAGAGTTTCACACAAAGGAGCTCTTTAATAAAACACCAGCGCATTCACACAGGAGACCGGCCGTATTCATGCTCAGAGTGTGGCATGAGTTTTACACAAAGAGGTAATCTACTAATACACAAACTGATCCACACGGGAGAGAAGCCATATCAGTGTGTGGACTGCGGGAAGAGTTTTACCCAAAGGGGAATTTTCCAGGAACACCGGATGATTCACACAGGAGAGAAGCTGCATCTGTGCTCAGAGTGCGGGAAGGGTTTCACTAAGAGGAATAATCTCATTAAACACCAGAGAATTCACACAGAAGAGAAGCCGTATGTCTGCTCACAGTGCTGGAAGAGTTTCACAGAGAGCAGTCATCTCATAAAACACCAGCGTGTTCACACAGGAGAGAAACCGTATCAGTGCTTAGACTGTGGGAGGAGCTTTACCGACAGGGGGAATCTCCTGCAACACCAGCGCGTTCACACTGGAGAGAAACTGTACTGTACAGAGTGCGGCAAGAGTTTTAAGAACCAAAGAAGTTTTCGGCGACACAAACACATACATGCAGTTACAAATAAGGACATTCTGCAGTTCACCTCAGAAAGTGTGGGAGTTAGTAAGGTTTATTCTAGCTAATATTATTTTTAGACAATTTCATAGACTCAAAAAGAATGATTTGGGTCATAACATTTAAATACAATATATTTATATTCAGAAGTATTTTTGTTCGATGTTAGGTTTTTGTCTTCCAAATTAAAGTAAATTGGAGATGTAATTAGAGTAAAGTTGCTTGCATTGATGACTGAAATGTGAGTTTGTTCCCTGCACCTGCCTCCTGCTCATCAGTGAATGAGGTGATGGCATGCTGCTACGGTGAACTTTCTATAACTTCCTGGAGTCTACAGGATTCAGACCTTTGATACATTAAGTATATTTAAGAATTGTTAACAGCAACAAGGAACGAATAAAAACCCAGGTACAAGATACAACATACTCAGCTGTTTTCAACTTTGATAGGTAAAGCTGTGTTTTTATATATGTTTTTTTTTTTTTTTATCATTGTCTGTCATTAGAAACCGAGTATTGAGATTATTTAGTTCATATTGCCAAATTTTCAAAGTTACTTCTGATTAGGTCATATTAGTTCTTATTTGGGGAAGAAAAAAAAGTCTTTGGCGATTCCATACTCAAATGTAAGTTGTATGGAAGTTTTTCTGTGTCCAAATTAAAATGTAATATGAAAATGAAAGGTAATGCTAAATTTGAACGCATATTTGCAACTTGTACATGAAACTTTGGCCTCAAAATCAACAGAAGTTGTTCCATTTACATTTGCAGTTTGGTGTACTACTATTGGGATTTCATAATACACAGGTAGTATTGGTTCAAATAAAAAAAAAAATTCAACTTGTCCATGCAAATTTGGAATTGAAATTCAACTTCAATTATTCCATTTATATTTGCAATTGGTTGTTGCATACTACCAATGATATTTAATTTGCACTAATGTTTGGATGCTTAATACCACTTCACCATTAAGGAGCTGTGTGCGGATTTGGTCACTAGAAACGAAAAAAAGTAATATTTTACTATTATTGCATTCCTATGTTGAAAAGTAACATATTACATTACTAGTACTAACAAAAGTAATATTGTAAAAAAAAAAAAAAAAAAAAAAAAGGAGGCACCTTCATTTTGTTCTTAAGTGCTAAAGTTTTTTTCAGAAAATAATTAGTTTTACTTGTCTGCTTTTTGATTTCATTGGTACATGAATCATATTCCCTCATGCCCATAGCAGGCTTTGAAATGAAAATCAAAATGGCTCTGAATGCATTTTGACTAGCCAATTTTGACACCGTTAGCACAAGTATATTTTAATTTTAATAAAATAATAATGCATTTCTATTAAGTACAGATGCATAAAATGCGAATAACATTTCAATTATCACTTTGACATCATAATTTCATAACCAAAAGCAACATAATTTAATTTGTAAAATACACTTTAATTTCAATAATGATTCTCATAAAGCATCCAAACAAAATCTCAAAACAACTGAAGTCGAACATGAATTTCAATCTCAAAGTTGCAGATGTAAATTCTAAAAGAGGTCAAAAAGAAACATCATGCAGCATCAGTTATACAATAATCATGTACTGTGGTATCTCAGCATACGAATGCCCGCTTTAAGAACTGAAATTTTGTAACAAATGTGCCTCGTCATATGAAGCACTGAGCCGAACTAAGCTGTGCGTATGTAACGGATCTGCTTTTCACCCTTAAACACCAAGACGACACCAAGAGCTGCTTTCCACTATTTTATTCGATCCTGTAGAAGACAATTAAACACATATATATTGTCTTCTCACTGCACTGCACATCTGACCCCCTCATCAATACACAGCAGCATTGTCAGATCAGATGAATTATTTCCTTGAATATGCATGTAAGGGTATTTCATAAATTTTACAATTTACCCACATGTACATACATAAGGATACATTAAAATCTTACAGGAAAACATTTTTTTTCTTTCTTTCCAGTTACAACAGCATCAACACATTTTCCATTTTTAACTTTAAACACAGGAGGTACAAAAAGGGGCGATGTGCAGGTCTATAATTGCCACAGAAAATGAATAAGAATGACTGCAAAATGTGTTCTCAAAATGATAAAATTCACAAATATTAAATAAAATCTTTAAATAAATAAAAATCACAATACAATATGAAAATATTATAATTTTGACAAAGTGCAATTCTAACTCTGTTACACGTACATCAGTGGAAAGTGAAGTGAAGCGAGTTTACATCTTTTTTATGTGTTTTTTTTTTTTTTTTTTTTTGGTGCAAGATTTAGTGAAAACATAACACCATGGGTCCCAAGAATGTTCGCGAGGACAGTAGCAAGAAAAAAAGGGAGACACTTTTGGTTTGGTTTTTAAAGCATCTGGTGCCAAGAGGAATCATGAATTAAGGTTAAGTGAGGTTTAATGTCTATTTATTTCATATTTACATGCCTTTTGTAAATGTTTTGATTGTTTTTGTTTGCAGTTATAGTGTTGGAAATTGGTAATATCTGTAATATTACTGGGTGGCTGGAACGGATTATCTGCATTTACAGTTATTTCTATGGCGAGGTACTGCAGTACAGTATATTACACCTGGAGCTCGTGTCAGAGTGAATGTTTTGATCTGTGTACGTGCACTAATCCTCCAGTAGGTGTCGCTGTGAGCGTTTCGGTCGCGGTCCTCCACACATTCCCAGAAGCAGAAGAAGCCGTGCTGCAGTGTTGCTGATTGATGAGCTGAGCTCTCCGACTCTACTAATCATCTTTACATTCCAATATTTCTGACAGGGTTTTACCCCCACAGTTCCATCTGATCCGTTGTGGGTGTATTTGAGGTGGTTAACTGCGTTCTGCTGTAAAGCTCAAGGTAAGTTACACTCGGCTAACAGTGGCTCAGTCCTAAATGGGCTTCTACTTCCTGTGCTAGTGCGCTACACAGGCTGCAACATAGTGCTGCTGTTTAACACACACACACTCTGTAGGGCACTAGAACATAGTGCTGCTGTTTAACACACACACACTCTGTAGGGCACTAGAACATAGTGCTGTTTAACTCACTCACACTCTGTAGGGCACTAGAACATAGTGCTGTTTAACACATACACACTCTGTAGGGCACTAGAACATAGTGCTGTTTAACACATACACACTCTGTAGGGCACTAGAACATAGTGCCGTTTAACACACACACACTCTGTAGGGCACTAGAACATAGTGCTGTTTAACACACACACCTTGTAGGGCACTAGAACTTAGTGCTGTTTAACACACTCTGTAGGGCACTATGTAGGGCACTAGAACATAGTGCTGTTTAACACACACACACTCTGTAGTGCACTAGAACATAGTGCTGTTTAACTCACTCTGTAGGGCACTAGAACATAGTGCTGTTTAACTCACTCACACTCTGTAGGGCACTAGAACATAGTGCTGTTTAACTCACTCTGTAGGGCACTAGAACATAGTGCTGTTTAACTCACTCTGTAGGGCACTAGATGGATAATCGGGACTCTGCTGTTAGCAGTTAATTATTGTTAGTTTGGAATAATTATTGATTTCTTCAAGGTTTTTATTATATGCTGCGAAATATAATGAGAAATGATTAAAGAGAGATGATGAGAAAAACGATTAATTCTCCACTTATGTCCTGTAAAACTCACAGAAAACACTCATCAGGTCAAAATTTCCCGCTTGGAGAAACAGTCTTATAATTTATTTATTTTTTTAGATACATTGTTGAAGTTTTAAGCTATGTTGCTTATATTTACATGTCAGCGTAAATCTATTTACTTATTTAAATATCATATCGTATATATACACAGGTTATGGACAAAAGTATTCGGCCAAACCTGTTAATTATTAATCTTAATGCTTCAGCATACCGCGACATCTTGGACAATTTTATACCTCAAATTTTGTGTCCAGTTTGGTGAAGGTCCTTTTCTATTCTAACATGTCTGTGTCCCAGTGCACAAGGACGATAAAGACAGGGTTTGATGAGTGCAAGGAATCATGGGATGGTGGTTATCCATTGTGCCTGTGCCTAAACACTCCAAACCGATGTGCCTTAATGATTACCGCCCAGTACCACTGACACCAATACTCATGAAGTGCTTTGAGCGGCTAGTCGTAGCACATCTCAAGAGAAGCCTTCCACCCACATTGGACCGTCATCAGTTCGCCTACCGGGAGAATAGGAGCATTGAAGATGCTGTTTCCCTAACACTACACATGGTACTTTCTCACCTGGATAATAAGAACACTTACACAAGAATGTTGTTCGTGGATTTCAGCTCAGCGTTCAACACAGTCATCCCCTCCAGGCTGATTAGTAAGCTTACTGATCTCGGAATCAACACCTCTCTATGCAGCTGGATACTGGATTTTCTGACCAACAGACCACAGAATGTTAAAGCTAATAACGTTCTCTCCTCACCCATCATCCTGAACACTGGCGTGCCACAAGGCTGTGTACTGAGCCCCTTCCTGTTTTCACTGTACACACATGACTGCAGCCCTATGCATGGTTCTAATACCATAATTAAGTTTGCAGATGACACGACAGTGATTGGCCTCATCAATGACAACGATGAGACTAACTACAGGGCAGAGGTAAAGCACTTGGCCGAGTGGTGTGCTGACAACCACTTGCTCCTGAACACCAGTAAGACCAAGGAACTCATTGTGGACTTTAGAAGGAGAAGAGGTAACACACACTCCCCTGTCTACATCAACGGGACAATGGTCGACCGTGTTACAAACTTCAAGTTCTTGGGGATACACATTTCTGAGGATTTAACTTGGTCCACTAATACCACCAGTCTCCTCAAGAAAGCTTCCCAGCGCCTCTTCTTTCTGAGACTATTAAGGAAGAATCACCTTTCTAAAGACATAATGAACAATTTCTACCGTTGTGCAGTAGAGAGCATCCTAACCAGCTGTATTACACTCTGGTATGGTAACTGCTCTGTCTCGGACCGTAAATCCATCCAAAGGGTGGTAAAAACCGCTCAGCGCATCATCGGTACCCCACTTCCTGTCATTGAGGAAGTCTACAAGAGGAGGTGTCTGCGTAGAGCACGAAGCATCGTGAAGGACACCTCTCACCTGCACATGAACTGTTTTCATGTGCAGTCTCCAGGAACAAACTGGACTCCTTTTAATTTTAATACTGAACTTCCAGTACACATTATTATGCTGATCAATCTCTGCTATCCCTTATCACCCAGATGAGGATGGGTTCCCTGTTGAGTCTGGTTCTTCTCAAGGTTTCTTCCTATTACCATCTCAGGGAGTTTCTCCTTGCCACCGTCGCCCTCGGCTTCCTCATCAGGGACAATCTTATCATTTTGATTTGTACACGTTGCATACAAACTTACTTCTTTTGATTGTGTAAAGCTGCTTTGCGACAATGTCAATTGTTAAAAGCGCTATATAAATAAATTGACTTGACTTTTTCCCTCTGGAAAAAGGTTCAGATGCCTAAAAGGTTCAGATGCCTAAACAGCAGGCTGTTTCTCAGAGCCTGCTGCTCTTGGCTTTTAGGCATCTGAAACTTTTCCCAAATGCCTAAAAGCCAAGAGCAGCAGGCTGAGGAACAGTTTTTACCCCACAGTGGTTACCTTATTGAACACAACTTCACTGTCCCCCTCACATGGACGGTACCACCATCGCTGATAACCCAACATTCCTGTTTAATACTTCTGTAAATCCGTCCCGTTCATTCATTTGTACAGTCTGCACATGGACTGTATATTCGTATATGTAGATGTGTGTATAGGTATACTCTGCATTTCCATCCAGCGGCTAAATTACTCATATTTATTCATATGTATATTCATACTATTGCACATAATGGAAATTCACCTATATATAGTTTCTGTATATCTTTATTCCACATATTTATAATCAGACATATCTGTAGATTTGCAATTATTCTGTACATTAATTTATCCATCTATGCTCACTTTACACTGTATATTCATGTATGTGTGTGTGTGTATGTATGTATGTATGTGTGTATATATATATATATAATTTTTTTTCTTTTTTTTTTTCTTTCTGTAATACAATTTATACATAGACCTTACTTTTATCATACAAGTTTTATAGATCTGTATATATGTTTATATTGCACTGCTAACTTGCACTTCTGGTTAGATGCTAACTGCATTTCGTTGCCTTGTAACTATGTGCAATGACAATAAAGTTGAATCTAATCTAATTTAATCAGACAGTTATCAGATAGGATACTATGTAGGTCTAAATGATCAAATTAAACCATGTTCTTGTTTTTTTCTTAAATATTGAACTATTGGCCATTTATGCTTCTTTCTAATGAAGGTATGAGTTGTCCCGTCTTCGCCTATTGTGCTCTTTACAACAAGTCTTAAATATACTGTGGCAAAATCTTGGAGAAGATCAGGATGAATTCAGATGAGATTGAATGTGACAGCTTGGAACCCACAGAGATCTCCAGTACTGACCAAATATCATCAGGTACTTTTACTAACAGACAAACACGACAACAAATCCACTCCTGCTCACAGTCTGAAAGGTTTTTACTTGTATATTTAGAGAAAGCCATAAGAAGGAGCCCTTATGAGGAACCAGAATAAAAAGTATATGGGTGTATGACAATGTACAATCTTCCTGGTCAAAAACAAGTTGCACACTCTTAAGATTTCATTCAAACCGCTACCTCAAATGTGGTCCAGTAGGTATTGGAACACTACTTCAGGATCGCTACCCAAAGATTTCACACTCTCAGCATCTGCAGAAAAAGAGATTTTTTGGAGACCCAAATGTCCTCATATGAGGATGTGACATTTTCTGCCAACTTCATTGTACATATATATTCTTGTACCATCCTCATATAAGGACTCTTGGGTATCATTGTTTTGTCTAATTTATATTTATTAGTTATGAATAAAGAGATGCAGTCAGTAGAATTTGCCCAAATAGAGTCTCAGGAGGATATCAGAATGTTAATCAGTGAATAATCACATTTAATTGTAGATTCTTTCTTGAGCCTAAAAATGTTTTTAAAGAGGTTTGACCAGAACTATGGTCACTTTATGAAGATGTACTGTATACTGTCAACTGGTATAATATATTAGCATAATGCAGGTTCAGTTGGATTGTAATTAGCTTGAACTCACTAGCAGCTTTCTTTTATTTCCTAGTAGCACCTTTCCACTGGAAACCACCCAGTGGTTTTAACTCGCCAGTATGGGTGGATATCATGTAACTTCTGAATTCCTATTTGTGAATTTAGCAATGTATATTTGTTTAAACGATTGAGCTACTTGTTGCTGTTAATGTCCTGTCTGCATTCTGTTACATTTTATATTTCTCTTCACAGAAATTTCAACTATGACGACATTAGATGAAATCCAGTTTGAAGCTCTGGAAAGCACAGAGAGCTTGAGTCGGCAAAGAAATTCGTCTGGTTATGTCCACACTGACATCTCTCACGGACAAACTTACCATCAGTGTCCCCACTGCGGGAAGAGTTACAGTAAAATTAGTTATTTCAAAAAACACCAGCAGACTCACACAGAAGAAAAGCTGTATCAGTGCACACAGTGTGAGAGGAGCTTCAGTCGAGAGGACGCTCTCCACATACACCTGCGCATTCACACCGGAGAGAAACCCTATCACTGTCCAAGCTGTGGGAAGAGTTTTACTCAGAGGAGTACTCTCCAAAAACACCAGCGTATTCACACTGGAGAGAAGCACTATCAGTGCTCGCAATGTGGCAAGACTTTCACTGAGAGCGGTGATCTCAATAAACACCAGCGCATTCACACAGGAGAGAAACCGTACCAGTGCTCGCAGTGTGGGAAGGGTTTTACCGTTAGTGGCAATCTCACAAGACACCAGCGCATTCACCAAGGAGAGAAGCCGTACCGGTGCTCCGACTGTGGGAAGAGTTTTACTCAGAAGAGCACTCTCCAACAGCACCGGCGACTTCACACGGGAGAGAAGCCGTATCAATGCCTTCAGTGCGGGAAGAGTTTCACCGAGAGAGGCAACCTCATCAAACACCAGCGCGTCCACACCGGAGAGAAGCCGTATCAGTGCTCAGAGTGCGGGAAGAGTTTTAACCAAAGAGGTGCTCTCCAGCACCACCGGCGCCTTCATACTGGCGAAAAACCCTATTACTGCTCAAAATGTGGCAAGAATTTTAGGACACAAAGAAGTTTTCAGCAACACAAACTTGTTCACACTGTTACAAACACAGACATGGCGCAGTTCACATCAGAAAGTGTAGGAGAAAGCTAGATTTATTCTAAACGGACAAGTTCATTCTGCAGCTGTAGGGACAGATTTGATTTCATCCTAATGGATGCACTATTCAGACTCAGTTCAGATGTAGTCTGAATAGATTTTCTTTATCAAAAGTGCATACATAAGTTGCATATAAATTGTGAGAATACAGTCCTGATTGTTCCTGTTTTTTAGATTTCGGTTTTAAAACAGTAGCAGGTCAATAATTAACTAGTAATTTGAACATTTGCTAGGACTTCCTCCATTGTGCCAGTAAGTCTAAAGAGACTGAACAAATCACAACGCTGTGATCTAACACTGTAAAAAGAAAATAAACGGGATGGATTTGCTCAGATGTCCGATAAGAAAGTTGTTGTCATACAGGAATAATCCACCATCAGATGGTACAGTACAACCCATGCTGAAGATTCTCATATAAAGGTGTTTTATTCTGTGTATTGATCTATTACTGTCACTTGACGTCGTCTGTCGCAACAGCACCATTTTAATTCAGAGCCAAAATTATTCAGGCAAAGATTACCTGATGACATCCCGATTTATCTGATGTCAGACCAAACAGTAACCTAACAACTGATGGCTTCTGTTCTTCTGATTATTTTTACAGTATATGTAGTACAGTATGTTGTGGAGGACTTTATAACTTAATTAAAAATGAATGAAGAATGTAATAAGGATTTTCATTTGCAGAGGTTTGATTTATCATAACATGATTGTCTTAGATGCTGTAAAAATATGTGGCTACATCTGGATTTGGTGTTTGAATGAACTAAAGCCAACACTATCAGTAGCAGTCTGAGATGCTTTACCTAACTGTTCTGGGGTTGAATACTAAATGGAATCTGCTAGGATTCCCGCTAAGATGTACAATCACTTGTTCCACAAATGAAGTAGTGCCCTCGATCAGGGGTTAGAGAGGGATTTGGGATTCAGACTTGTGTTAAGAACTAGTTAGCTTTTTAGAAGCGATTACTGCAGGGACAGCGTGTTGTTTAAGATGACATAACGTTATCAGAAGTGTGTTCTTGCTGAGTGCTTCTGTGACTGGTTGTGAATGTGGGCTTTGGTACTGGCATCCAATAAGAAATGTCCCTTTTGCCATCCTGGAGTAGGTAGGATCATGGAGACCTCTGCCCTTTACATCACATGCAAGAAGTGAATACTCCTGGTAGGTGTTTATAATTACATGTTGTGTTGTAAATTTCTAAAGGATTCAGATAAGTTTGTCTGATGATGTAATTGTGTTCTCTTAGCAGTCTCGCTTGTGTCCCTTCAGGTTAAGGGGACAGTAACAGCTTGTCACAGAGAATTCCTAGAACAGTTATTTCTCATAATTTGTTTATTATTAAGGTATGTCAAGGTCAGCCATACAGTAATAATTTATATCCCACATCAAGCTATCTATAAAATCTATAACAAAAAAGTGATAAAATTCAAATCAAATTAAAACTTTGTCACATACAGAATCATACACAGTACACTATGCAGTGAAACGCTTAGACGACTGCCTGTGACCTTAAAACAAAAGACTTATTAATAGGAAATAAATATGAACAAAAAAATAAATAAAATAGAAAGTAAATTTAGCTAAGAAAGAATAATATCTATAGAATATAAAATATAAGAAAAATATAAGAAAGGCTAGCTGTACAAATATGGAGAAGAAATTATCCTGTACAAAACAATTTAGAAATGGATGGAAATTTTTTAGAAATGAAGTGGAATTTAAATAGAAATGTCCCGGGGGTTGCAAATATGCCTTATTTAAAGTGACCTATGTGCAACCGATAAAGGAAATAAAATAGAATATGTAAATGTGCATGAATGTGCAGGTGTGCAGCGTCCATAAGTGTCCATGAATGTCCAGAATGAGTGCAAAGAGACGCAAGTGTGAATGTGCAAAATGATTTAGTCCTGTGTGGTGTACTGATTGAGAGACCGTATTCCCTGCGGGAAGAAGCTCCTCCTCAGTCTCTCTGTGTTGGCCTTATCGCACCACCCTCTGTAGAGCTCGGCTGTCCTGCATAGTGTTGTTTCCGAACCAGGTCGTGATGTTTCCCGTCAGGATGCTCTCTATTGTGCAGGAGTAGAAATTCTTGAGCATCCTGGAGGGCAGTCTGAAGTCTCTCAAGCGTCTGAGGTGGTGCCAGGCCTTTTTCACCATGGTGTTGATGTGACAGGACCATGACAGATCCTGCGTGATGTGAACACCGAGGTATCTATTCAATAAAATTTTATTTGTATAGCGCTTTTAACAATTGACGTTGTCGCAAAGCAGCTTTACACAATAAAAAAAAAATATTTAAGTTCAATCAAAATGATAACACTGTCCCTGAGGGGCAAAGCCTCGGGCGATGGAGACAGTGGCAAGGAAAAACTCCCTGAGATGCTATTAGAAAGAAACCTTGAGAGGAACCAGACTCAACAGGGAACCCATCCTCATTTGGGTAAAACAGATAGCAGGGATTGATCTGCATCATACTGTGTGAGATTGGAAGTTCAGTATAACAAGAGATGTGTTTAAGTTAAAATTGAGTCCAATTCATTATTGGAGGCTCAGGTAGACCGTAGGAAACTCCAGGCCTGAACTATCGAGTGACTGAAATCACAAGTCCTCAGAGAACAACTTTCTGCAACAGGTGAGGACGGGACCGTCTTCGTGGAAAAGTGGAACCGTCCCCAGTCACCACATGCATCCCAGGCAGACCACATACATAATTAATTTTCTTCTGGTTAATCCTGATAAGACAGAAGTTCTAGTCATAGGAACACAAAGAGACATGTAGAGGGAAAGAGATAGAGGGAGGAAGAGAGAGAGGAGGAGAGAGCAGAAGAGAAGGAGAGACGGCAGTTAGGTATGGTCATAGTCAAACAATGTAGAAACCATATATGTATAATGTGAATGTATCTTTAGTGCAAAGTGCAAGCAGAGACTCCGGCAGGACTAACTATAACAGCATAACTAAAAGCGAAAGCCAGAAGGAAACACAGACATGAGGGCTCCCTGAGATGTAAAGCAACCAATCACTTCACTGTCAACAAACCTGAGTGAACAATGAGAGTGGGGAGGACAGCATCTAAACATACCAGTTCACCAGAATACTCTACGTCCATGAGTCCCCCAGATCTGCTCCTTTACCTAAGGCAAATTTATTTACAAAAATGCTTGGCTAAATAAATGGGTTTTTAGCCTAGACTTAAACACTGAGACTGTGTCTGAGTCCCGAACATTAATAGGAAGACTATTCCATAACTTTGGGGTTTTGTAAGAAAAAGATCTGCCCCCTGCTGTAGTTTTCATAATACGTGGTACTGACAAGCAGCCTGCATTCTTTGATCGAAGTAGGCGTGGCGGATCGTAAGACACTAACAGTTCACTCAAATACTGTGGCGCGAGACCATTTAGTGCTTTATATGTCAAAAGTAGTATCTTAAAATCGATGCGAAATTTCACAGGGAGCCAATGCAGTGTAGATAAGATAGGGGTGATGTGCTCGTATCTTCTGGTTTTAGTGAGGACTCTCGCTGCTGCATTCTGTACTAACTGAAGCTTGTTTATCCACCTAGTTGAACAACCAGACAGTAAGGCGTTACAATAGTCCAACCTAGAGGTGATAAAAGCATGAACTAGTTTTTCTGCATCATTTAGTGACTGCATATTTCTTATCTTGGCAATATTTCTGAGGTGAAAGAAAGCTATCCTGGTTATATTATCTATCTGTGCTTTAAATGAAAGGCTGGGATCTATAATCACACCGAAGTCTTTAACTGTTGCACTTGATGGAGCAGCAAGGCCATTTAAAGTTAAAGCTTCTAGCTGCTTGTGATCCTTTAACTAGAACTTGTTATTTATCAGGATTAAGCAGGAGGAAGTTCATTAACATCCAATCTCTGAGATGTATAATTGTGTGTCATCAGCATAACAATGAAAACTAATACCATGCTTACGAATTATGTTGCCCAGAGGAAGCATGTAAAGAGAAAAAAGCAGTGGGCCTTTAACTTAACCCTGTGGAACACCAAACTCCACTTTAGAACATGCAGAATGGTCACCATTTAAATCTACAAACTGATAACGATCAGTCAAATAGGTATCTGAAAGTGTCCACTCTCTCCACTGGGCTTCTGTTGATTACAGGGTTCTGGTAGTTCCTCTCCTGCTTTGTACTAAAGTCTACAATCAACTCCTTTGTCTTGCTGACATTTAGAAGGAGATTGTTCCTCTGGCACCAGTTCTCCAGATTTCCAATCTCCTCCTGGTAGGCCGTTTCATCGTTGTCAGTGATCAGACACACCACGACGGTGTCGTCAGCAAACTTGATGGTGGTGGAGTTGGTAGTGTAAAGAATTTGTCGTGTGCGTACATTGAGTACAGTAGGGGGCTCAGAACACAACCTTTGAGGGCTCCAGTGCTAAGAGTGAGGGAGGCTGAGATATGTCCGCCCATCCTTACTGCCTGTGGTCTGCCAGTTAGGAAATTGGAGATCCACTGACAGAGATGAGCTGAGTTCGAGCTGAGTCCCAGGTGCTCCAGCTTGGTGGTGAGTGTGGGGGGAATTATGGTATTAAATGCTGAGCTGTAGTCGATGAAAAGCATTTTAACATAATTCCCCCTTCTATTGTCCAGGTGAGTAAGAGACGTATGGAGAAGATGAAAGATATCATCTGTAGAGCAGTGCGGACGGTAAGCAAACTGTAGTGGATCCAGTGTGTTAGGTAGCGAGGAGATGTTGAAGTCTCTGACCAGCCGCTCAAAGCATTTCATCACTACTGACGTTAGGGCTATAATCGTTGAGGGACACAGGCTGGGGTTTCTTTTGGACAGGAACAATGATGGACTCTTTAAAGCATGTGGGAATTACTGACCGAGATAAAAGGAGAGGTTGAATCCACCCACGGCTTCTGATTGGGAAACGTTCTAATGTTCGTTTTTTGTACGGTATCATCCGCTAGTTTCCCGCAAATCCCACAACCACTTCCGTAAACACGTTGATGTCATCGGAGCTGTTTCGGTACATGTCCCAGTCTGTGTCATCGAGTGCGTCTTGTAGAGCGGCCACAGATTGGTCCATCCAGTCCTCCCTCTGAACCGGAACTTCCTGTTTGAGCCTTTATTTGTATTTTGGCATGAGGAAGATGGCAGCATGGTCAGATTTCCCAAACGGGGGACGAGATTGTGCCTTGTAGCCATCTTTTATTGTGGTGTAACAGTGGTCCAGTGTCCTTTCACCCCCGGTGGGGCAGGTGATGTGCTAATAAAAGGTTTTCAAGTCCCCCGCCACAATAAGCACAACGTCCCAGTGTTGCTCTTGGTGCTGTGTAAGTGCCTCATTCAGCTTGCATAAGGCAGTAACCGTGTCCGCTTGTGGTGGAATGTAAACAGCGCTGATTATGACCGATGTAAACTCCTGAGGAAGGTAAAAAGGATGACATTTGATGGTTAATAGTTCCAGGTTGGGTGTGCAGGAGCGTGTAAGAGGTACAACAGCGCGAGCATTGTTCCAGATGTTGTTCACCATTAAACACACACCACCTCCCCTTGACTTCTCCAAGTCCAGTGTCCAGTCCATGTGGTGAACTGAGAAGAACTCGGCCGCTGGATGGCATGGTCCGGCACCGCTGGGTTCAGCCATGTCTTGGTGAAGCAGAGGAGGTTGCAGTCCCAAATGTCTCTCTGGAATTTTACCCTGGCCCTGAGGTTATCAAGCTTGTTCTCCAGTGACTGGCTTTTGGCATTTAGGAAATGCTTGTAAATGTACTTTAGTATACTACAATAATAACATCGGTCATTCATCATTCATGAGTGTCTTTCACAAAACTTTTGGCCATGGCCACACATCAACCTTCTGTTATATATAACTGTTCAACTTGGGCTTTCTGAAGGACTTATCCATGCTCCATGTAAAAATTTACCATCTCGCTCCACAACGAGGACAGGTGTTGCACTTAAAGGAAATTAAGACAGTATTAGGTCAGGTTAGTGGCAGAAAGACAATAAATGTCTGTGAAATCTGCAGGAAAGTTAATATTTCTCTAGTGCTTCTGATGAAGTAGTTTACCTTTATAGTAGTTCAATATAATCAAGTAGAATAATCATGTAGAACATTTAATTAACATAAAAAAAGCTCAAAACATGAATAATTAGCTATACACACTTTAGTGTTTCACTTGGGACACAAATATACATCTAGTGCCCTAAGTGTGTAAATTTAACAAAGTGTAACTTACTGTGAGCTTTACAGCAGAACGCAGTTAACCACCTCAAATACACCCACAACGGATCAGATGGAACTGTGGGGGTAAAACCCTGTCAGATGATTAGTGGAGTCAGAGAGCTCAGCTCATCAATCAACAACATTGCAGCACGGCTTCTTCTACATCTGGGAATGTGTGGAGGAACACGACCAAAATACTCACGACAACACCTACTGGAGGATTAGTGCACTCACATGAACCAGTTAGCAAAGGGAAATCAACTTGTTTAAAGGATACAATTTGAATGCTTGAACTGAAATTAAAGGACAAACTCCAATCCCTCTATTAAAGCTTTCCTGAATAATACACCTAAATGATATTACCATTGTTTTCTTATTGCTACAGAGCCCCTCTAGTGACATTCAGCGTAAAAAAAAAAAAAAATTCCAGGGAGACGACTTAAGGCGTGGGTGTAAGATACTATGTTGTTGCCACGACTTATTAACACATGGAAACAACATACTATAAAACGTGGCCAGAACACTGAAAAGAATTTACGATAATTTCGTCGACACCATGTATATAATAATTTTTTGAACATTCATACCAATACTGCTGAATTGAACGGGTGACCTGCAATGCCTGTGCATTCCTCCAGGGTCAAGTCAAGTCAATTTTATTTATATAGCGCTTTTAACAATTGACATTGTCGCAAAGCAGCTTTACACAATAAAAGAAGTAAGTTTGTATGCAATGTGTATGAATCAAAATGATAAGATTAGTTGACTCCCTCCTTTTCCTATACCTTGTAGGGACCCAGTGGGTCTAGAGCCTCTCTTTGGGGAACATCCTGAGTGGGCTGCCCACAGGTCCTCACCCACTTACTGGTTCTGGGACAGATCAGAATGTGCTAGAAAACATCTAAAAAAAAATAATAAAATTTTAAAAAACCTTGTACAGTCCTAATAATATTCTTGAATGAAAATGAAACCAAGATTAACTTGAGTACCAGAATGATGGTAAGAAAAGAAAATGGAAAAGGAAAAGATGGTGGTAGCACCGTCATGATGGAACAGGTTTGGGCCTCTTAGTTCTAATGGCAAAAAAGGCTTTTTATTTTATGTACTGTTCTTGCTTGAACTAAGAAGTAAAAAAAATTTCATACAAACATTCTAAAAAATTGGTTACATTTTTCATGCCATTCATAAATAAGCAAAAAGCAGAAGACAAAATCTGATTGATGTTTCTTCTCTATTTGCAGGCAGGGAAGCAAATCCCAAATCCTACAGTGTGCTGAAATCATCCTGTGTTTTTTTTTTTTTTTTTTGGACCACACAATTTACATAGTAATAACTTTGGCCGGTTACACGAAACAAAGAGCTCCCATCTTACTGGCAACAAACAAGAGGTTACACTTTTTGCTAGTACAGCTTACAGAATCTTCCTGCAAATTCTCTCCCTTCTCTCTCTAATGCTCAAATGTTGTCCCAGAGTCTCATTCCTCATTCTGGGGGACACACACTCTGACCTCATGTTCTCTCTCTCGGTCTCAGACAACTCAGACCTACAGAAAAGGTCTAACAGAATAATGTGGCTCAAAGCCATGATCATTCCAGAGTTGCATGAAACAGAAATCTCAACATACACCTGAAACATTCCTTTAATACTTTATGTAGATTCATACATATTTAGCTGGATAAAAGAAAAGGATAATCCACCCCGGCAGTAAAGAATTCAGACATACTGTATTATAATATATTATACTCTCACAATTATATTTTAATAAAACAATGTAGAAACGTCTAATCATCTTTCTCGAATATCTTGTAAAAGTTTAACAAATGCAGAGGTACAAACAGCAGACTATCCATTCACACTGAGAAACCTTTTTGTTTTATGATTTGATCAAGAGTTTGGAGTGTGGCATGCCATAAAATTAAATCAGTTCACACTGTTATTAGAGGTGCAGTCAGTCATATCATTATCAAAATGGAGAAGAGCACTATGCAAACAACAGCCAGCGTTTCCTGTTAATTTCATAAGCGTAAGCCCGGACAGGAACCATCAGGGGTTGCCCGATACGATAGCACAATACATGGGTACTGATTCTATTTATATTGTAGTTAATTCAATATAAGCCAATGCAATTGTAAACAAACTTACCACGACTGCCAATGTGTGAATAGTTTACCTGTGGGATCATTGAGGAACTGCAGTGTTTTACAACTTCAAATATAAATGTATAAAAATGTCAAATTTATATTAAAAATACATTTTTGGCTCATGAATTGCCATAGACCAAAATCATGATATGTGACTGAATCATAAGAGATTAGATCTAAGAAATTGTGTGTTTAGTGTTGTCGCTTTGGCAAAGTATCTAACTCCCAGTCAGGCAGTCAGTCCCTTCTCTGCCCCCAGTTTAGCATCATCACTCACACACACACACACACACACACACACACACACAGGAACTGGAAGGCATTATAGAGAAGCTAGTGAAGTCATCCAGTTACACTATCCACCATCATTATCAAATTATGTATCACTGATCATTCATATAATATAACCAAAAGGGTAGCGGTGGTTTAGGCAATTATGGCTCAGAGTGTTGCGGGTTAAAGGCCTGCCACTGATGGGGTAACATCATTGGAGCATTGGGCAAGGCCCTTAACCGGTTTTAAGGCCTTTTCTCATTCAGGCCTTAAAACCGGTAAAGTCATTTCTATAGTTTTTGTTGAAATGGCTTTACCGGTTTTAAGGCCTGAATGAGAAAATGAGGAGGGTTAGACGTCAGGATAGCTAATCTTAACATTAGCTAACGACCCTAGTGGCCAAACTCCTTGCTTTATGTTGTAAGAAATATCTGTTTGCTTGTCATGATAAAAAATGTATGTTATTATGTATAGTAGTACTGTATGTAACGTTAGATCTATATTTGTAATTATCTAATGTTAACTTTATTGCCATCTGAGAATTGAATCGTTTCATTATGTTATGTCTACTTTTTGCTTTTTAAATCAAACATTTTAGAATTTAAAGCATAGCAAGTCAGTAACAAACACAATATTAAAAAAAAGCAAAAAAAGCTTGTACCAGTGCTTCATAAATCAAGCCTCTTATATTTTGCTTTCCAAGTGCAATAGATGATGTGTTTAAATAAAACATTTCCTTCGAAGATTCAAAATTTCCTTCTAGTTTAGATACGCCCTCGACCTCTGTAGAGGGTCCTGAAGTCCACCTGCAACAATCTCAGAAAATCCTGTGAGAAACACTGTGCAGCAAAGAAAGTGAACAGAACTGTTTTCAACTATCAGGATGCATGGAAATACAAAATATAATGTGAAGGGAAACGTCACACATTACTGTATACTGATATCTGGATATCATCTTACTGGGAACATCCCACAAGAGCTGCAGTTTTGGGGTTGCTCTAATCCAGATATCACAATGCAGTTTCTAACACATCAAGTTCAGAAACAAAATGTTCACTTACTAACTGCCTAATATATATCCCACCCACAACCATGTGCCATTGTAATGGGATATCGTTACAGTAGCTTATGTGACAAGGGCCAAATTGTAATGGGTCAAAGCAACTCCAAAACTGTAGCTTCTGTTTGATGTTCCTGGTCTGCAGTGGTCCAGACATACAAAAAGTGTTTTGAGGAAAAAGAACCAGTGAACCAGCTAGAGGTCACTGATGCACATGGGGAGTGACAACCGGCCCGTGTAGTCTGATGCAATAAAAGAGCTACTGTATGTGAAATTTCTGAAAAGTTTAATGCTGATAAGATTCTGACAGAAAGGCGGGACCAGCTCAACATCACAAGGGTGGTCATAATGTTATGATTGATTGGTGTATTTAAACTACACACTGATTAGTACTCAAATACTAAAAACTTCTGCTGCCCATCATTAAGTGATGAATGTTAACATTTAGTAAATAGTTACTTCTCAAACTACAGGGTGGGACATTTATATGGATACATCTTAATAAAATGGGAATGGTTGGTGATATTAACGTCCTGTTTGTGGCAACTTTATTCTTTCATGAGTTATTTAAAAGTTTCTCTTTGTTCACAGCCATTGACATGTCGAAGAGGTTAACACGTGATGAGCGGATCGAAATTGTGTTGATATCTGGTGAACGCAGTAACCGGGTCATTGCAGCAGATTTCAATGCAAGACATCCTACGAGACCAGCCATCTCCCATGCTACAGTTAGCAAACTGCTTGCTAAGTTTCGTGAAACTGGTTCAGTGTTGGATTTACCAAAATGTGGACGCATGAAAACTGTCACTAATGAACAAACATCAGTGGCTGTCCTAGCTTCATTCAGCAAGAGCCCACAGCGTAGCACTCGCCGCATGTCACTGGAGAGTGGCATTAGTCGGACATCCCTTCGGCGGATATTAGCTACTCACAAATGGCACCCTTACAAACTCCAGCTACTGCAGCATCTCAACGAGGATGACTCAGATCGGCGCACACAATTTGCAGAATGGGCAAAACAAAAATTGGAACAGGACCCTCAGTTCACGCAGTTCAGTGATGAGGCAAACTTTTATGTGAATGGTGAAGTTAACAAACAAAACCACCGCTATTGGTCTGACACTAACCCACATTGGATAGATCCCTCCAAGACTGTTGGAACAAAAAAAGTGATGGTATGGTGTGGTATATGGGGTACAAAGATAGTGGGGCCATTCTTCATCAATGGAAACCTCAAGGCCACTGGATATTTGAAATTGCTACATGATGATGTGTTTCCCTCTTTATGCACTGAAGCTGGCACATTCCCTGAGTTTTTCCAGCAAGATGGTGCACCACCACATTATGGGTGTCAGGTCCGAGCATTCCTAGATGAACAGTTTCCTGAAAAGTGGATTGGTCGTCGTGGGCCAGTTGAATGGCCCCCAAGGTCTCCTGATCTGACCCCCTTAGACTTTTATCTTTGGGGTCATCTGAAGGCAATTGTCTATGGTGTGAAGATACGAGATGTGCAGCACCTGAAACTACGGATACTGGAAGCCTGTGCTGGCATTTCTCCTGCGGTGTTGCTATCAGTGGGTGAAGAGTGGGAGAAGAGGGTTGCATTGACAATCCATCACAATGGGCAGCACATTGAACACATTTTATAAGTGGTCAGAAACTTGTAAATAACTCATGAAAGAATAAGGTTACGTTTTCTTGTGAAATTCCCAATAAGTTTGATGTGTCACATGACCCTCTTCCTATTGAAAAAACAAAAGTTAGATCCAAGATAGCCGACTTCAAAATGGCCACCATGGTCACCACCCATCTTGAAAAGTTTGCCCCCTCACATAAACTAATGTGCCACAAACAGGACGTTAATATCACCATCCATTCCCATTTTATTAAGGTATATCCATATAAATGGCCCACCCTGTACATAAAACTGATTTATATTTGTGCATACACGTTATGTATACGTGTATAGCCTTAATTAATTTGGACACACAGTATGTCCTCGATCTCAGCAGTGTGAAGGAGTTTGTGTCGCTGCAAATTTGTATGGCGGGTAAAGCTCTTCCCGCAGACTGTGCAGTGATGCGGCTTCTCTCCTGTGTGAACATGTTGGTGCCGCTGGAAGCTACTATGCCGAGTAAAACTTTTCCCACAAGCTGAACAGTAATACGGTTTTTCCCCGGTGTGAACATGTTGGTGCGCTTGAAGCTCATGTCCTTGCGTAAAACTCCTCCCGCACTCCGAGCAGCGAAAGGGTTTCTCTCCTGTGTGAAAGAGCAGGTGCTTCTGGAGATTCCCCTTCTGTGTAAAACTTATGCCACAGGCTGAGCACTGAAATGGCTTCTCTCCCGTGTGGATGCGCTGGTGCTGCTGCAGATTACTCTGATCACCAAAACTCTTCCCGCACTCCAAGCAGTGATACGGCTTTTCTCCCGTGTGGATGCGCTGGTGCTGCTGGAGATGACTTCTCTGCGTGAAGCTCATCCCGCAGTCGGAGCAGCGATACGGCTTCTCTCCCGAATGGATTCGCTCGTGCTGCTTGAGGTTACTCTTCTGACTGAAACTCTTCCCGCAGTGTGAACACTGGTACGGCTTCTCACCCGAGTGGATACGCTGGTGTTGGTTGAGGTTACTCTTCTGACTGAAACTTTTCCCACACTGCGGACACTGGTGAATCTCCTTCTGCATAAATCTGAGAGATGTGTCTGTGAGGAACGTATCAAAGGTCCACTGCTGTCCACTGGAGCTCTCGGTCGGCTCCATGTTCTCAGATTTAATCTCATCTGCTTTCATCGTGTTTGGAGCTCTTGACAATTGTGTGGAGGTGAGTTTGTAGTTGATAGGAAAGCGGACAGAAGGAGGAGAAGACAGGGCGCTGCTCATCTAGAACAGAAACAAGAAAAAATGGTTTACCAATATTACAAAAAAGACACTGTATAGTTTTATAAGCTAAAATTGCTCAATTACTCAATCAAAATCTTGTTGGCGTTGAACCATGTTGGCATAAGCACCCTGGTACTTTCACAATCTAACAGGGGTTAGATTTACAAAGTAAATAACATGGTACATTTGTTAAGAATGTGACTGCGGTCCAGTCAAAGAGGAGCAGTGCAGAATAACAACAAACAGCTCTGAAAGTAAAAACTCAATTTTATCTGTATATAATTCCCTGCTACACTAATGCGCTTATCCACTTAATGTTGAGAGGTTCAGGTGGCTTCCACAGTTTTGGTGCACGGGGGTGAAGTGATGAACCAAAGTTTTATCACATGCGGCAATGCAAAAAAATAAATAAATCTTGGCCTTTAGTGTCAAAACAAATTAGCAATGTTTTGTATGATGGTTGAAGCCAAAGAACTCTCTCGGTACCCAAAGTGAAGTAATGAAACGGCAAGTCCCAGTTTGACTTGAACGCATTTTATATTTTTTCCAAATGCAGCTCTTGCTTTTCATCAGCTGTTGATCATGTGTTATGTAGTTTTTCCTACATAACACATGATTTTCATATTTCTGAGAGAATGACAAATTAAGTTTTCAGCACCTGAAAATGTTGTGTAGCTCGTATTCCAATCAGCCAATCACGCGGCAGGATTAAAATCATGCAGACCTACATCAGAAGAAAATGAGATGTGCGAGATTTGTGCCAGATGGTCTAGTTTGAGTATTTCAGAAACTGTTAATCTCTTGGGATTTTCACACATACTCACACACACATAACATGATAGTGTGAAAAACAAATACACAGAGTGTGTGACACGTTTTATGTGGGTGAATGTGTTGGGTATTTTGAGATGCTGTCCCGCTCTCCTAAGCAGTGATAATACAATGTACCATGCCATATACGTCCTGACAGTTCGCACCATTTCCCTTCTGACGTCTCTCATCAACAAGCCGACAGAACGGTAATACACTCAGCGTGGTTTGTTGTTCACACCGTTCTGTGTGTAAACTCTAGAGACTGTTGTGTGTGAAAATCCCAGGAGATCTGCAGTGTCTGAATTAACCCAACTGGCGCCAACACCCATGCCACGGTTAAAGTCACAGAGCTCACTATTTTGTGACGGGATATAAAAATGGTAAACAACTGAAGCTCTTGACCTGTACCTGCACAAACTCTGCTTCTGTCACATGATCACGATTGGCTGATTAGATACATTTACAAATGTTAATTTTCATGAAGAAATTTTTTTTTGGGCCTCCGAGTGGCGCAGTGGTTAAAGCGCTCGCCCTATCATCCGGAGATCGCTAGTTCGAAACCCGGGTGGTGCTGTAACCTCTCGCAGCCGGAGGTCTAGAGAGAGCTGATTGGCCGAGCTCTCTCAGAGGGGAGGGAAGAGAGGTACATAGTGCTCCCACATTAATCACGGCTCTTCAGCCAGTCAGGGGCGTCTGTGAGCTCGCGCAACGGAGGGAGCGGATAGTGCCGTCCTCCGAGTGTGTTACGCCGCCCCCAACGGTGCACGAGCGAGCAGTTCGAAAAGATGCGGTCGGCTGGCGTCACGTGGTTCGGAGGAAACACGTGATAGTCTTCGGCCCTCCCGGCTGAGTGGTAGTAGTAGCCTTAATGTGGGAGCCCCCTAGTGACGGGGAGGAATTGGACACGACTAAATTAGGGAGAAAAATCGGGGGGGAAAAAAATAATAATAATTTTTTTTTTTTTGCATAAACTAATCCAATTCAAATAAGCCTTTGACTGATGTGAGGACGCTATGAAAATTAAAAGAAAAATAAAATACTTTGCTTCTAGTTAGAAAAGTAAAACAGCATCTTTATTTCCTGTTAGATGGAAAAAAGCTCTCCCCACATGCTAGAAAGGTTTTATTGTTGCATCACTGAAACCAACCTTGTCTGGTACAGCAACTCCAATGTGGTCTGAAAGGAAAGCCCTATGAAGGGTGGAGAATTTTTTTTCTCTTTACATGCTTCCTCTGGGCAACATAATTTGTAAACATGGTATTAGTTATCATTGTTATGCTGATGACACAGTTATATGTCTCAGCAAAACCAAGAGAAAAACCAGCTTACTAAGGTTGAGCAATGTGTGCAGGACATAAGAGACTGGATGTTAATTAACTTCCTTCTGATTAATCTAGATAAGACAGAAGTTCTAGTCATAGGACCACAAGAAGGTAGAAGCAAGCTTTTCGATCACACTGTAACTTTAGATGGCCTTTCTGTTCCATCAAGTGCAACAATAAAAGACCTCGGTGTGATTCTATATTCCAGTCTTTCATTTGAAGCTCATATAGATATCATCAGGATACATTCTTCCACCTCAGAAATATTCCCAAGATAAGGAATATATTGCCACTAAATGAGGCAGAAAAACTAGTTCATGTTTTTATCACCTCTAGGTTGGACTATTGTAACGCCTTACTGTCTGGTTGTTCAACTAGGTGCATAAACAAGCTTCAGTTAATCCACAATGCTGCAGCGAGTCCTCACTAGAACCAGAAGATATGAGCACATCATCCCTATCTTATCCACACTGCATTGGCTCCCTGTGAAATTTCACATCGATTTTAAAATACAGTGGAACCTCGGATTGCAAGTAACATGATTTACGAGTGTTCCGCAAGACGAGCAAAGATTTTTGAAAAACAAGCAAATCTTGTATCACGCATGCGCTCGTTTTGACACAGAGCATCACATGATCACAACTGAGCCAATGATTTTTCTCTCTCTTGCGCTGCAGAATTGTGGGTAATCCTCTCCCCTGCTGGGTCTTAGTGCTCGTCTCTTACTGGTATAATCAACATCTCCCTCTCGGTTTCAGCGCATCTCCTATGTGTGCGCGTGCAATTTGACACCGACACGCACACACGCGCGCACACACGCGCGCACACACACGCGCGCACACACACGCGCGCACACAGCGTCTGCACAAACGGAAACACTTTTCTGTCGGGATTCATTTTTACGTTTTTTTTTAAGGTAAAGTGTAGGTTAATTTGTTTTATTTTTACTTTATATATTGTATTATTTTTTTTATGGGCTGTGGAGCGAATAATTTGGGTTTTCATTATTTCTTATGGGAAAATTTGATTTGGTTTACGAGTGTTTTGGAATTCATGAGGCAAAGCTTTTTCTTACACAGCCCCAAAGTTATGGAATAATTAATGTTCTGGAATCAGACACAGTCTCAGTATGCTAAAAACCTATTTATTTAGCATTTTTTTAAACAGATTTGCCTTAGGTACAGGATCAGATCTGGGGGACCGTAGACGTAGAGTATTATGGTGAACTGGTATATTTAGATGCTGTCTTCCCCACTTTCATTGATCACTCAGGTTTGTTGACAGTGAAGTGATTGGTTGCTTTACATCTCGGGGAGCCCTCATGTCTGTGTTTCCTTCTGGCTCCTCCCTTTTAGTTATGCTTTCATAGTTAGTCCTGCCAGGGTCCCTGCTTGGACTCTGGAGTAAACACACATTCACTTTATACACTGTGTAACAGTGACCATACCTAACTGCCATCTCTCCTGCTCTTTCCCTCTCTCTCTTTTCCTCTCCCTGTCTCTCTGTCGAGCTATACAGTACATGTCGCTCCTGAGCTACCAGTGATCCAGACCCCCTCTGTCCCCTGGACCTGTCTGACTCATCTTTATGTCCCGCTACTGGCTAGAGATCTCATCACGTGGATGCCCTGTGTGGTCTGTCTGGGATGCGTGTGGTGACTAGGGATGGTTCCACTTTTCCACAAAGACGGTCCTGGCCTCGGCTGATGCTGACAGCTGTTCTTGATAGTTCAGAACTGGATTTTCTTGTAGTCTACCTGAGCCTCCAACGAACTGGAATCCATATTAACTTAAACACATACACTGTTATACTAAACTTCCAGTCTCACACAGTATGATGCAGATCAATCCCTGCTATCTGTTTTCACCCAAATGAGGATGGGTTCCCTGTTGAACACTGTTGCCATCGTCCTCGGCTTGCTCATCAGGGACAATTTTATCATTTTGATTCATACACATTTCATACAAACAAATAATTATTTTATTGTGTAAACCTGCTTTGTGGTAATGTCAATTGTTAAAAGCACTACACAAATAAAATTGAATTGAATTGAAATGAACATCACCCAGCACATCACTAACAGCTATTGAACTCTATGCAGAACACAAACCATCATCAGAGACTCCGCCCACCCAAGTCAAAAACTTTTTTTGACTTGTTTCCATCCAAGAGAAGGTACAGGAACATTCATACCAGAACCAGGAGGTCCAGGTTCAGCTTCTTTCCCCAAAACCAACAGACTGCTAAACTCTACACTAAAACATTAAACCACTTGTACCTTTACCTATAATACAGGTTTCTCGTATTCCATTAAAATCGCTATACAAATACAATTTTATTTGACGGAATTATATATTCACTCAGTCATTGTCTACACCGCTTTATCCTGTATACAGGGTAGTGAGACCCTAGACCCTATCCCAGGAGACTTAAGGCATGAGGCGGGGTACAGCCTAGACAGGGTCCCAATCCATCGCAGGGCACAAATACATACATACACACTCTGACTACAGGCAATGTGGGAACGCCAATTAGCCTAATCTGCATGTCTTTGGACTGTGGGATTAAACCGGAGTACCCGGAGGAAATCCACCAAGAACATGCAAACTCCACAGACTCTAAGTCGAAACTTCGGGCCTGGAGGTGCAAGACAACAGTGCTAACCACTAAGCCACCACGCTGCCTGTTTTGAATATTCAAAGTATGTATGCATGTATGTATGTATGTACCTGCTTATATTCCCTTTTCCACTTCACAGCATTATGTATTCTATAGCCAGGTTGCACAATATCTACTGCATACATGTATATATAACTCTACTTATTTTTTTTTTTTAATTCTGAACCTCATTATTTACACAATATACAGTACATATATAATTCCTATATTTATGTATATACACTAATTGTTGCACTTCTGCTAAACTGCATTCTGTTGCTGAGTGCCTGGACCGGCAGTGACAAAGTTGTATCTACCTGTACCAGCCTTGTGTGTGGATTTAAACACACTCATGTGCACAACTAGGATGCAAACGTTCCCTCCTGAAATTACAGTGTTTTATTGTGAAAACCGTCTTAATAAAGACACACAATGTTATAATGAATGTGTTTGTGTGCAGACTGATGAGGCCCAGTGCTGTGGAGATAAACTTACCTTACAGACTCACAGCTCAGAGCCTCCCTCTCCGTCCTGTAACGATAAAACAACAAAATCATCTTTATTACAGTCCGCATCAATCCACTCACCGGGTCCAAACAATTAGCGCCAAATCAGTCCCGAGTGTATATCTAGTGCCCTACAGAGTGTGAGTGAGTTAAACAGCACTATGTTCTAGTGCCCTACAGAGTGTGAGTGAGTTAAACAGCAGCACTATGTTGCAGCCTGTGTAGCGCACTAGCACAGGAAGTAGAAGCCCATTTAGGACTGAGCCACTGTTAGCCGAGTGTAACTTACCTTGAGCTTTACAGCAGAACGCAGTTAACCACCTCAAATACACCCACAACGGATCAGATGGAACTGAAAACCCCTGTAAAACCCTGTCAGAAATATTTTTTAATCACACAAGCTGCCCCACGACTTCTTCTGTTTCTATGAATGTGCAGCGGAAAACGCGAGCGACATGTTCACAGCGACACCTACTGGATAGTGATGGTACGTATGACACTGGCGCTCTGAAGTTTGCGTCGAGCAAAAAGGGGGGCGTTTCCAGACGAAGCCTCGTTTCGAGGCGTGTGTCGGTTCCCCGAATGTCACGTGACAAGGACAATTGACGCCTCGTCTTTGCCGGAGTCACGTGACTGATTCATTTGGCGCTTCAACTGGTTTGAATAACGCCTCATTCGCGCGAAGTCTTATTACTAACAGCAGCACCCCGAGTAAGCGGGACACTTGTGTAAATTGAGAGACTTCCCCTATTTGGGAATCATTTTAAATCCATTTCTCCAAATAAGGTATAATTACTTTAATAAATTGCTAGAATTTAGTCAGAGTCGTTTTTCTCTATTTTAGAGGGTGGATGTGTATTTTGTTCTTGACTTATTTTTCATTTAAATGTCCAGCGACGTTAATATGGACACAGAACACACTGCATTTTTAAACAAAACTAATACGATTGCAGTTGCAGTAAGGCAGAGTTTAAAATAAATTTAATTGAATAATTATTAGTTAAAAAATATTTTTAAGGAGAAACCGCCTAAAATAATTACACACGTGATTTTATATAGTGTGTGTGTGTGTGTGTGTGTGTGTGTGCGTAGCGTATGTATAAATAACTGACAGCTGTCAATAATTACTTGCAGCTACATGGCTATTATTCTGTAGTTGTGTTGCTTTGCAATGCGTGTGTCTGTTAGTTACACAATATTTATCCACTAGATGGCAGTATAATGAGCTCTTAAATAAAGCTTCATGAAATGAACCTTCTGGTGAAACTTTAAATACTAACACCTAAATAAGGCTTCAGCTCACCATCACTAGCTCATACGCCCAAATAGCCCTTATATCATAAAGGGCCAGTTGCCTTTTGAGCCAGGGACAAGGCACCGTCTTCGACCTAATGGTCATTTCTAGACAAGAACCTTGCATTGTACTTTTGCCTTTCTTTACATTGTGTATGGTTCTGCCAAATTACTGCTTGGGCATACTTATCAATGTTACATTTACCTATTTGTGTTGTTCCAAACATCTGAATAAACACTTGAAGCAACGTTTGTGCAGGATGGTGCTCTTCGTTTTTGTCGCAGGCGGGGTGATGATCTGCCAGCTTGTTCAATTTTTGTACCTTGGAATTTTTTTTTTTTGCCTTTAATATTTTTCTGCCAAATTATACAGACAGTGGTGGTAAAAGATCTGGGGATGTGTTCCTACCTTGGCAATTTCCTCTTAGGCCTGCTAGACCACTGCTCTGCTCATACACAGAACATCATTTTCACATACACTGAAACATTTTATTTAATATTATTTATATTCTATCAAAACTGCAGCACAGATTCCTCCATTTCCGTGAAGAAGGGGAACTGAAATAAAATGTACAAAATGAAAAAAAAAAAAGAATTAATCATGCCTTACGTTGTACTTTAATAAAAAGAAATGCATCTTGAACATTGAGATTTTATTGAACTTGTTTAACATTTAAAACATGGACAAAATTTCTTTAAATTAAGTGTTCTATAGGTAATAAATGTATGATAAACGCAGTGCTCATAATATTTACATTTTATATATTATATACACACACACACACAGTCAGTCATATTAAAAGAAAATATACCGTTTCATTTAAATTAACCTAATCTTTAATTACACGCTTAAAAAACGGCCAGGGTTTTCTGGCCAAAGATGATAAAAAGTGTAAAAGCTCTTCTCAAAGTTCTTCTTCTGATATATTTCCAGCTGATTAAATACGTCATACTTTGCATTTGTCTAAAAAAAAAAAGATTATTTTCTGATTAACAGTTTTGCACACGTACACACCTTAACAGATCGGCATCCATGTAGACGGATGAGCTGGAATCTCAAATCAGAACTATTTTATTAGATTTGAAACAGTTTCTATGTCCTGTATTTCACCTGTTCTAGTATTGATGTGAATACTAGAGCGCTTGATCCGTCTTAATCTGCCGCATGTCTTCATTCCGAGCAGCGTGAATGCTCTGGTGTCTCTGAAAGCACTTGAGTGTGTTATATCTCTTCCCACAGTGTGAACACTGATACAGTTTCTGTCCTGTGTGATTGCGCTGGTGCTGCTGGAGGCTACTGCGGTAAGCAGTGCGATAATTACAGACAAGGCAGCAATATGGCTTCTCTCCTGTGTGAACTAACTGGTGAGTTTTTAGAGAACACTTCAGGCCGAAACTCTTCCCGCACTCGGAGCAGCGGTACGGTTTCTCTCCTGAGTGAGTCCGCTGGTGTTTTCGGAGATTGCAGTAGGTATGAAAGCTCTTTCCGCACTGAGAGCAGAAATACGGCTTCTCCCCAGTGTGGACGCGCCGGTGCACGTGGAGAGCGGAGTTGACGTTAAAACTCTTCCCACACTCTGAGCACAGGTACGGCTTTTCTCCTGTGTGGATTCGCCGGTGATTTAACAGACACTTCTGGTTACGGAAGCTCTTCCCGCACACCGAGCAGGAATACGGTTTCTCTCCTGTGTGAATGCTCCGATGTATGCGCAGGCTGTCAACTCGGTTGAAACTCTTCTCACACTCCGAGCACTGATATGGCTTCTCTCCAGAGTGAATCCGTTGGTGTTTGCGGAAGTTATTCCGCGCAGCAAAGCTCTTCCCGCACTCCGGGCAGGAGTACGGCTTCTCTCCAGTGTGGACGCGCCGGTGTATGTATAGAGTCTCGGCACGATTGAAACCTTTCCCGCACTCCGAGCAGCGATACGGCTTCTCTCCCGTGTGGATCCGCTGGTGCTGTCTGAGAGTCCTCTTCTGTTTGAACATTCTGCCACACACCGAGCAGGAGTGAATTCTTCTTTGGGACAATCTGTCAAAGTCGTTCTTGTGGAAAGCAGCAGATAAACTGGAGATCTCTGTGGGTTCTGGATCTTCGCATTTAATCTCATTTGACTCCATGTTAGCCAGAGGCATGTGGAGGAAACGCACCAGCTGAGACACCTGACAGGACAGCTGACAGGACAGCTGACAGGACAGGACAGTACTCACCTGGAGGCACAAATAAAACATTGTTCAATATTTTAAAAAAATAAATGGAAAATGGCATATGTAAGAACAAGAAAGGTTTTCCTACATTCCTAGTGTAAATGAGATTAAATATCATTTCACACGTTCAACGCAATGGTTAGGAGTTTTCCATGATTGCAAAGATAAGGTCCTTTATGCATTAGCATAAGAACTTACCTTGAGAGCTTTACAGCAGAACGCAGTTAACCACCTCAAATACACCCACAACGGATCAGATGGAACTGTGGGGGTAAAACCCTGTCAGAAATATTGGAATGTAAAGATGATTAGTAGAGTCGGAGAGCTCAGCTCATCAATCAGCAACACTGCAGCACGGCTTCTTCTGCTTCTGGGAATGTGTGGAGGACCGCGGCCGAAACGCTCACAGCGACACCTACTGGAGGATTAGTGCACTCACATTTGGAAAGAAAACCAAAGCCGCCTTGTTTAGACGAGGTTGAATGTTTTTGAATCAATAAAGCCTTCACTGTACGTCCACTTAAAAATGTATTTGGCTGTCACAATAAATGTTAAATAATTTTAATAGCTAAATATTTAAACACTGATTAAAAATTTTAATTAATTAAAAACAATTTGTATAATTTAACAAATATCCTCTAAAAACTAATGCATACACAGACATGTTATGAAAGCTTATTATCATATTTATGGACTTGGTAATTACATTTAATGTATTCACGTGACTATGGCCCATTATAATATATAAGCACTTATTCACAAGACTAGGACTTATAACGTGTTTAAATACTTAACCAGGGGAGTAGGGCTCATCATGCTGGACGCCCTTCCAGATGCTACATTAGAAATTGAAGTAGATTATAGTATTTAAGTACTTTCATTTTATTTCTCACAGAACTGAATTTCTTGTGGGGGTAGTTGACTGGATTTGGTAGGTTGTGATAGGGGCAGTGAGCTGCGCAGACACGCCCATGCTTTTATGGATTAATTATTAAAATATCGCAGTAATGATATTGTTGTTGAACTCTCAGCTGCACCGTCGAGGGGTCACCACAGTGGACCATCTTTTCCTCACAACAACTTTGGCACAGGTTTTTATGCCGGATTCCCTTCCTGATGCAGCCCTCCCATTGTATCCGAGCTTGGGACCGACACTGGATCCAGTGGCTGGGATTGGGGCATTGGGGTGGGGATTGAATCCGGGCCTTCCGCATGGCAGACGAGAAACCAATGAGTCACCAACGCCCACTATCACAGTAACAATAATAACAAAAACAAAAATAATGAAAATATAATTAAATATGCACACTTTCTGCCAAACTTTTTGCAAAGTGTATGCCATTTGTTTGCATGTTGTATTTTACATTGGTTAATTTTTCTTTAAAAAAATTAACCAATGTTCTGACATGTCGCTTACATTTCTAGACCCTTTTCGCTATTACCTCTAATTCAGATGGTCTCTGTGCCTCAGCTCTCTGAAAAAAAAAATATACATATATTTATATATATATATTCAAAGTTACAAAAAAACAAACAAACAAACAAAAAAACACACACAATATCCTTGACCACATGCATGAGCAATTGATATTAAATAACATCTATTCACTGCTTACTAACTTTACCAAAGTTCTCCTTAACAGCCACATGCCTTACATGCATATTTGAAGAGTTGATGCTCTAAAAATTAGCTTTCCCTTCTACCGGCCCTAGACGAGTTGTAATAATAAATCATACCCTATATCCACTCAACAAAATTGTAGCAACAAATTACAAGCAATGTTATTAATTAAAAATCAACAACAGTTAAGAATTGAGTTAAAATTAATCGAATGAGTTTTAAAATAAACTCTTGAAAATCAGTTACTGCAAGTAGCGCATACAAAAAATTAAGTCAAATTAAAACAAAAATATTGGTTTCATTGGAAATCCCAAAATAACAAAAAAAAAAGTAACTTTATTTTAAACAAGTATTTTTAATGAGCAAGTTAATTAAAATGATTAATATCTCATTTCAGGTAGGAAGAATAGACACAGGTTTCGAAGATGAATTAAAAATTCATATCAATCAATCATATCAAAAGATGCATATCAATTCAGACAGGACACGAACAGTAAAGCTTGTGAAACAGTAAAGTTTGCGTTCTAGACACATGGAGGTATGTTTTTTAAAATAAAATACATATAACAAAGATTTTTACCGCATTTTCAGATCACACAAATGAAACATTGGTTAACCCAAATAGGAAACATCATTTAAAAACTGGAATTAGTTAACCTTACAAAACAAACTGAACACTCTATCCACAAAACTGTTGTTCGTGTATTTTTCCCCTCTCAGTGCATGATGCCAATTAACCCAGGATGAGAACGATTCAAGTTTGCAGAACAATTTTTGGTGTTTTTGTTCTAGGCACAAAATGTTCAAAATAATTACTTTTTAAAAAAGTACCTCTCTGCTCAAATCAACAGATCACTGCTCATGCTAAAAGCAAGAAAGAACAATAATTAATACATGTCCTCCTCATAAACGTTTCTCTAATTTAGTGGTGTAAAGTAGTGGTAAAATTAATTTGTCAGGTGAGCAATATGACTGTTTAAGCCTGGTTTTATCCAGTAACCCGCGCTTGTTAAACAGGTCATGTTTTTACTCAGCAACAGAAGCTGCTGACTTTCTGACCGAAAGACCTCAGGCAGTGCGGATCGGGAACTACACCTCCAGCACCACCACACTGAGAACTGGGGCCCCCCAGGGCTGCGTGCTCAGTCCCCTGCTGTTCACACTGCTGACTCATGATTGTGTAGCGACACACAGCTCCAATCATATCATCAAGTTTGCCGATGACACGACCGTGGTGGGTCTCATCAGCAAGAATGACAAGTCAGTGTACAGAGAGGACGTGCAGAGGCTAAATGACGGGTGTAAAGACAACAACCTGTCTCTGAACCTCGATAAGACAAATGAGATGGTTGTTGGCTTCAGGAGGACACGGAGCGATCACTCTCCGCTCAGCATCGACGGCTCTTGTGTGGAGATCGTCAAGAGTACAAAATTCCTGGGCGTCCACCTGGAGGAGAACCTCACCTGGTCCCTCGACACCAGCTCTCTGCACAAGAAAGCCCAACAACGTCTTTTCTTCTTGAGAAGGCTGAGACAGCTTCCACCACCGATCCTCACCACCTTCTATAGAGGAACTATTGAGAGCATCCTGAGCAGCTGCATCACTGCCTGGTTTGGAAATTGTACCATATCAGACCGCAAGACCCTACAGCGGATAGTGAGGACAGAAGATCATCTGGGTCTCTCTTCCCTCTATCGAAGACATATACATCACACCAGCATTGTGGCTGACCGGACACACCCCTCACACTCACTCTTCACCCTCCTGCCATCTGAAAAAAGGTACCGAAGCATTCGGGCCTCACATCCAGACTGTGTAACAGTTTTTACCCACAAGCCATCCGCCTCCTCAACACAAAGGCACTGGACTGATAAACACACACACACACACACACACACACACACACATCATTCAGACGAACTAAACAACATCTGGACTGAACTGATAAACACACATGCACAATCACACTGATATACATCCATCTCAATTTGTTCATACCTACCTACATGTGCTGCTCTTTTATTTTTGCACAATATTTATTTTTCTTCTTATTTTTCAATTTATGTTGTTGTATGTATGTAGCACCTTGGTCCTGGAGGAACGTTGTTTCGTTTCACTGTGTACTAACTGTTATGGTTGGAATTACAATAAAAACCTACTTGACTTGACTTGAAAGTGCTACATAAATAAGCCTGACTTAACTTACTGAATGTTATCTTTGAAAGTTCAAGAAACTAACAAAAGGCAGCACAACATGGACTCAATGAATTGTTCTTACAAATATTTGTCAGCTTCAGTGTTAGAGTACTTAAATGTAATCATTTTCTCAATTTAATTATTGAAAAAGGGGAAGTGCTACCTGCTAACCATGACCAAAAAAAAAACAAGAATAAGTGATTCCTCTCACATAAAAAAAAATAACCAATTGGCTTGCATGCTTCATTATCAACTGTACCTTCAGTAATTCCATTTCAGTTTTCTTTCACCAAGTGCTCCTCCTTTGGCACGAAACAGTGTCAGCAATTTGGGAGTGTGAAGATCCAAGTAAGGACATAAATTTAGGCTCCAGTTGCGTGATGGTTATTCTCTGAAATTCTGCAGTCACCTAAAATACGGAATGACAGACAAATGAAATTAAGAAAATAAATTTCTAAAGAAAAATACATTTTAAAGAAAGCGCATATATTTGACATTATGTTCCTTTTGGTCCCAAAATATTATTTTTTTTTTTTTTACTATTACTTATTGGCCTCTGATCAGGATTGCCTAACTATGCTTGTTTTACTCAATCTTAGTGCAGCTTTTGACACCACTGATCATAGTATTCTCCTTCACAGATTGGAAAATGTAGTAGGAATTAAGGGAACTGCCCTTTCCTGGCTCAGATACTATTTGACTGATTGTTATCAGTTTGTAGATTTAAATTGTGACTATTCTGCATGTTCACAAGTGGAGTTTGGTGTTCCACAGGGTTTGGTTTTAGGCCCACTGCTTTTTTCTGGGCAACATAATTTGTAAACATGGTATTAGTTTTCAATATAACAGTTGATGTCTTTAAGTTAATATGGAGTCCAGTTCATTATCGGACGCTCAGGTAGACTGTAAGAAATTTCAGTTCTGAACTGTTGAGTGACTGCAGTCACAAGTCTTCAGAGACAGCTGCCTGCATCAGCCGAGTTCAGGACTGTCTTCATTTACTTAGCTATAAAAGGTACTCACTATTATGGTAAACTGCAACAAATGTCTCTTTTCAGTGTAACCATGCACTTTCCATCTACAGAATAAGATGCCAATGGATAATGATCTTGAAGGCAATGGTGATGAACAAGAATCAAATCTTTACTGCTTTCTAACAGAAAAGACCAAAAATGCTCCAGGTACCAGGCATTGTGAGTTTCTTCACAATGAAGTAGTGATTGGTTTCCAAAATCGCTGTCTGTACAATCTCAACAAAATCATGTTGACCTCCAGTGGAACTATATGGCATAATCATTCCAGCAGAATACTGTGACCTCAATGACCCTATGAATGCCCAGTTCTTGTGAGCAGTTCCTCCTATTCTACAACAACTTGCAAAGTTTTCCTGTTTTGAGGACGGTCAATAGCATCTGCAAACTTGAAGAAACTTCATTTAGATCTGACAATGACGAAGTACTTATTGTTAATCAAAGCAGAAAGGCAAAGTGCTCATTCTGAAGGAACAATGCCTTCAAAAAGGTCATGGAGTATGTCAGAAGGATATCCAGTAACAAAATGACTTTTCCTGTCAGTGGACAAGCTCACTTGACACCATAATGAAGTAATGTGGAATTTTCTCTTAAAGTCTTGACATGCAATTCATAGGCATCTTTTGTTCTCTAGAAATTCTCTTCCCAGGTTTTGACAGTATTAACATTTTCTTGAATGGTCTTTACATTTGCAGGGAGAACTTGCAAATGTAAAAATCATTAAAACTTTCCACCAGGAGAATTCACATTTTTTCAGCTCTGGGCACAAAAAAACCCTCCTGTTCGAAGACAGAAAGATCTTTCAAAAATCGCTCTAAATCTGCTTCATATTCACCAAATTTTAATATCCACAGCTTTGCAGAAAGTACTTAAATGTATTGCAGTTACTGTGGAATGTACTTCTGGCAGTGCATTTGCAAGGATCCAAATGTATCCCTTTTTGATACGATTCATACAGAGTGGATATGCTGGGTTGTATTAAAAAAAAAATACATCTGCAAAATCGTTTTTGGTCAATATATGCTGTATTGTCTGAAGAAAGGGAACATAAAGAATGTTCTGTAAGCTGAGCTTTTCTTGTTAATCAAGAATAGATTCCACAGGCTCTATGACATTAAAATGTTTCTTTAAATATTTTTTTCTCGCAAAGGAGAAACCAAAGGGCTCATTTACTCCGTGCACTGCTTAAGGGGTATGCCTTGCACAGTTCCTCCACCAATACTGTAACTATGTCCTCCTCAACAAAATATCCAAAGCACATCCAATGAATACACATACTGCAGATTTGTGACTCCTCAAATGATTACCAAGATAATTCAAATATACTTGAGAAAATTACTTCTGGCGTTCTTGCTTCATCTTGTATAGGATATGGCGTTATATTCTAGCCATATTCCTGAGCGCACAGTTTTGGCATTTTGAGGGCAGACAAAGCACACTTTCCGTGTGCAGTGTCACCACTGCATGCTCAACAGCTCAGTTCTGTGCAAGCAGTGTCTTCCCTGCACGCACGAATGTGTTTTCCATGTTTTTGCTGTGAGCACTCGACTCTGCCTGCACGCGGATGCAGTGTCTCTTTTCTGTGCACGCTCGACTCTGCCTGCACACCTGCTCGACTTTGTCCAGTGTTACAAAACTGCCCCATAACTAGACAAACACAGACTTACACACACAACTTGTGATTGGCTGTTTCTTCTCTATCAGCTGGCACTATCAACCGCATATCGGAAACATTGTAAATAAAAGGTTTATAATTAAAGCGACCGAGTTGTCTGATTTTTATTTTAGTCAACATAGTCCAACGATGAGCTATATGGAAAATTGGACAAGTAAATAAAAACACACAATGGACAAACAAAACTGGTATATACTGATACTTACTTCAATAAAAAATACTTTAATATTTACTTATAATGAACGTATAAATAAATCAAACTTTATTTACAATTTTTTTTTTAATTTCCTTTCATTTATACATTTAATTAATACTACTACTACTAATAATCTTATATAATAGAATTTTAACTTACTTTCTTTTGATTCTTTGGAAAGCTACTTTGAGACAATGACCATTTTAAAAGCACAATACAAATAAAATTTCATTGAATTTTATTATGCAGTCGATAGTGCCAGCCGATTAGAGAAGAAACAGCCAACCAGAAGTAGTGTGTGGAAGTCTTTGATTGTCCAGTTTTGTGGAAGTATTGTAATACTGGACAAGCGTGCACAGCAAAAACACAGAGTGCTTTACCTGTGGCCACTGAGGTTCCAGCTGACCAATGGTGTAGTCTGTAATATTGTAACAGGTCACCACTCGTCGTTGCAACATCCCCGGAAACTTTACAGCTCCATTTCCAGGAGACCATGCGGCTTCTTCTTTCAGCAAATCACATCTTACTCCTTGCAAAATTCGAAGCCGATCATCTTTTTCTGTTTGCAATATTCTGCATAATTCACAGCCTCTCATCATCCTTCCTGGCATATGCAAAATTCAAAGCCAGTCAGCTTTCTCCATTTGCAAAATATCTTATATACCTAAAATGTACCTTGCATATAGCTGTAATACACAGTTTGATTACGTTCATATTAATTGTGTCTAAAAATACTCAAGGCAGACTTGTGCCACAAAATCTCATTCATATTGTGATCCAAAATGCATGAGAAAATGACTTACTGGTCTACTGCCATAATGGCATTACTGTAGCAGTCATGTATTGTATTCATTGTTTTGGCCAGTTCACAGTGATCGATTTTAAAGAATCTGATTAGTGACGGGAAGTTTGGATCATTTTAGTGACTCGGTTCTTTGAATCTCCTTCATTAAAATGAAAATCTTTTTTTGAGTCATTTAGTTCATTCTTTTGATAAGAAATAAAATCAAATGTTACATTTTTCAATAAACAGACCCTCAATGTTTACATACACAAATTCTGACTATAGTTCCAGTAATGAAAATATTACAATACAGTTAAGGACATATTATGATAAACAAAATGAGCAGCTCAGCTCTTGTATCTTCTGGTTCGAATCGTTCATTCTTTTACGCTATTAGCGTTATGAGAGTCAGGTGACAAAAGAACGAAAGATTTGGACTAGAAGACTCTTGAGAAGAAGAACCGCTCGATTCTGTTTCCTGTGTAATACACTGCATAACGTCTATGAGAGTCACGTGACAAAGGAACAAAGGGGTAACCACTCAATTCTCTTTCCTGTACATAACGTACGGAGGTTTTGCGATGCTTTGCACATGCGCACCCAGTTGAAAATAAACGAAAATGAACGGATCACTATCCGCGACTACTCGTTCTTCAAACAAATGTCAGATTATGTCATTCATATGAAATGTGAATATAATCGCATCCACTTCTGCGGTGATGAAGAGATGACATGATAACCTTTATCACTACAGTCCGAAAACAAAAAAAATCACTAATTTATCAATGAATTATTAAAATGGCCCAAGTCAGTGTCCTTGCTGTTTCCCCGACGCATTCATAATCATTAGTCTACTTCTGCTGGTGCGGACTGGAAACCTTTATGTGTGTGATTGAGCGCTGATTAGATTATGTAGGAAATTAAAGAGGATGATCATGATGCCGGATCAATAAATAGTTTTTATTTAAACTGAATTAACAAATAGTGTAAATAAATGTGTAAATAGTGTACTAATTCTGCATCTATTTTACTGTAGATGTGCCAGATTTTTTGTCAGGGTAAATCGTTCAGTGACAGCCCTGTACATTTCCATGTAAAACAGGTACATCTGGATGAATAATTTGTTTAAATGTATGCATCATGACCTATTGATCACTGATTTATGTAAACGGCTCTGTTCAGACGCAAGTAAATGCTAATGACTGCAAAGACGTTTGGTCTGATTTTCGGGAGTTACCTCACTCTGTGATCTGAGTGTGTGTGTGTGTGTGGTGTCACCTGAGAGGTGTCAATAGGTCTTACAAATTCATGAAAAGTCATGGATTATTCAGTGAAACAGAGGCTCTGCTGAAACAGAAGAAATGGTCCGCACTGAATATTAAACCAGGCGTGCATAATAATAAACCAAAAAAACAGTGTATTCAGAGAAAGGAGCGCCCGTGAGAGGTTGTGCGTGGACAACCTGAGCTTCTACAGATTCCAAAATTTACACTGTAACCGTTTTTAATCCCAGGAATGGAAGAGACAGAAAACTTTGAAATTTTAATATTCTATAAAAAATATCAAAGCAAATTATTGTGTATTGAGTGATTAAAAAAACAATACATGTTATTATAAGGAAAATCTCCATTGCTTCCTTTCCAGGAATTAAAAACAGTAACAATGTCAATTTTCGAATCTAGAATCCAGATGATTTGAAGTTTGCAAAATTTAAGAAGAGGCCTGAAGCACTGCAGGTCTTCAGAAAGACCTTAGACCCAAGAGGGTTTTACCTGGCTTCACTGGTTTTGTATGAGGAAGCTGAAAGTATACAGTAGGTGTGAACAGCTGAGGCATGTTCACACCTGGGGAAGGGTGAATTATTTGCATCTGAATAATTTCTGCCATTGTAAAGCACACACACTAACACTTAAACAACAACAACAACCTAGAATAAATAGGAATAAGACGCCCTAATTATATTGCATAAATATTATTTAGCACAACAAAGTTCCTGAAAAAAACTTTTATGAAACATTTACACAAATGTAAGACAATTAATTGTTTAAGTTATTCTAATGTTCTATTCTGAAAGTCTATTTTTCTAGTTATTTCTATATTTAAATTTTAATGTACCATTTTTTAAAATACAGTGGAACCTCAGATTGCTAGTGTTCCGCAAGACGAGCAACGATTTTTAATACATTTTGACTTGGAAAATGAACAAGTCTTGGTTTACAAGTATCATGTAACATGCATGCACTTCTTGTTTTTGACGCCGTGTGTCACGTGATCACAACTGAGCTAAAGTTTTTTTCTCTCTCTTGCGCTACGGAATTGTGGTTAATCGTCTCCCCTGCAGGGTCTTAGTGTGTGTCTCTCACTGGTATAATCAACATCAGTGCAGACGTGATTATAGAAGCCACTGTGCTCTTAGGAACCTTAAGTGCAGCAGAAATTTTAACCTTGGCCAGATCTGTGCCTTGCCACAATTCTGTCTCCGAGTTCTTCAGGCAGTTCCTTTGACCTCATGATTCTCATTTGCTCTGACATGCACTGTGAGCTGTAAGGTCTTATATAGACAGGTGTGTGGCTTACCTAATAAAGTCCAATAGTATACTCAAGCACAGCTAGCCTCAAATGAATGTATAGAACCATCTCAAGAATGATCAGAAGAAATGGACAGCACCTGAGTTTAATATATTTATGGCTCCAGGCGCAGCACACTACCTTTGCCAGGCTAGTTTAAGTATCCTGCTTCTTGATGTCAGAAAGTGCTTTGTTTTAAAGGACAGATAAGATTAGCGAGATGATACCATGCAGGCTGGGAGGGCAGTTCTGGAATATAATAGATTGAATGCTCTCTTTGGGGGCCTGCTCATCTCCACACAGGTTTCCACCTGGATCTCAGCATGTCTGGCATACATCTCATCCTGGATCGCAGCTCATCAGCTAAAGCCCAATCTCAGTATAATCAAACTGCTGCTCATCCCTGGTGATTCATCCCCCGGTCAACACCTTGTGTTTTCCCTGGACAACAATCAGATTACTTCCTCAGCCACTCCATGCAATCTTGGGGTAACTCTGGGTGATCAACTGTCTTTTACTTCACACATTGCTAACCTTGCTCGCACCTGTCAATTTCTTCTTTACAACATCAGACAAATTCACCCATTTCTTTCTTCATATGCTCCTCAGGTGCTTGTTTAGTTCCTTGTTATTTCAAGACTGGACCACTGCAACTCACTCATTGCATGTCTGCCTCTGTCCACCATTCATCCTCTGCAGTGGATCCAGAATGCAGCTGCAGGTCTTGTTTTTCGATCTCCCCAAGTTCCACACCACCCCACTTCTTCAACCTCTGCACTGGCTTCCTGTAACTGCCCGCATCAAAATCAAAACCTTGAGGCTTGCCTACAAAGCCAAAAACGGCCCAGCACCCACTTAACTCTCTGCTCTAATCACACCTTGCACTGCACCACATTTCCTCCAATCCTACAGCACTGCTTGACTCGTCCCACCATCTCTCAAGGATCAAGGAAGATGTGTATCTAGACTCTTTTCTGTTCTGGAAGGGGTGGAATGAACTTCCTCTAGATGTCCATACAGCTGAGTCTCTGGCAATGTTTAAATGACGACTTAAGCCATATCTGTTTCTTCAGTACTTGGGCTAACTCTAGCACTTGTGTTCACAGTAATATTCAACCTCTCCCTAACCCAATTGGTAATCCCCACATGCTTCAAAGAGTCCATCATTGTTCCTATCCCAGAAAAAACCCATCCTGTTGCCCTCAACGACTACCACCCTGTAGCCATGACCTCGATATCGATGAACTGCTTTGAGCTGCTGGTCAGAGTCTTCATCATCTCTTTACTATCGGACACACTAGATCCACTACTTTTTGCATTCTGTCCGAACCGCTCAACAGACAATGCCATCTCTCACCTCCTTCATACATCACTCACCCACCTGGACACTAGGAGAGAGAATTATGTTAAAATGCTCTTTGTTGACTACAGTTCACTATAAAGTTCCTCCACACTCACCACCAAGTTAGAACACCTGGAACTCAGCCCATCTCTGTGTCAGTGGATCTCTAATCTCCTTACTGGCAGACCACACACAGTAAGGATGGGCAGACATGTCTCAGCCTCCCTCTCCCTCAACACTGGAGCTCCCTAGGGTGGCTCAACACAGGAGCCTCCAGGGTTGTGGTCTGAGACCTCTGCTGTACTCACTATACAGCTATGACTGCGTGGACATTACCAACTCCACCACCATCATCAAGTTTGCTGATGACACCATCCTGGTGGGCCTGATCTCTGACAATTAGGAGATGGCCTACCTAGATTAGAAATCTGAAGAACTGTTGCCAGAGGAACAACCTCCTCCTTAACATCAGCAAGCCAACGGAGCTTATAGTGGACTTTAGTACAAAGAATGTCTAGGGACTAGCAGGCCACCTCAAAGGGAGCCGTGAATCTCTCACTTTCCAGCAAAATCTTCAATGCTGATAACGTTATCTCTCTCAGTCATGTAAAGCAGCTGGAAACGTGACCCTATCAAAAGAAGAAATCCAGATGGCTTTCATCAAGTCCGACATCAAATAGTGCAAATCAGCAAGCCATTGAACAAGGAAGAGACAGTTTACGACACCAGCAAACAAAGAAGAAATGGTTTCACGTCTCCAACTCAGATGGTGAAAATCTGCAAAGCAACTTCATTGCGCAAGAGAGAAGCATTTCACATGTCCACTCAAACGGTGTAAATCAGCGAGCAAACCCCTTGAATGGACATGTAAAAATGCACAATATTTTCAGCAAAAATTGATGCATAGTTACTTCTTATGCTATAAATTGAAATAAATAACTAAATAAAAAAAATATTATGGCACTGTGCAAAAGTTTGGGCACCCCAAGAGTTCCAGAGTCTCAGATTCTTTTTATAAGGTTTCAGATCTCAAGGTTTAGATCTGATGCATGTCAACAGCTGTCATTAGCTAATGCCAATTTCAAAGCTTTACAAACACTTGCGGACACTCAACAACCATGGGTTCCTCTAAGCAGCTGTGTAAGACTCTGAAAATGAAAATTATTGATGCCCACAATGCATGAGAAGGCTACAAGAAGATAGCGAAGCATTGTCAGCTTGCAGTTTCCACAGTGAGAAATGTAATTAAAAGATGGCAGTTCAGGGGAACTGTGGAGGTCAGAATGAAATCTGGAAGACCAAGAAAACTCTCAGAGAGAACTGCTCAAATGTTGGTCAGAAAGACATATCAAAACCCCCATTTGACTGCAAAAAACCTGCAGGGAAATTTAGCAGTCTCAGGAGTGGCATCATAAAATCCAATGTCAGAAGTATGCAACAGAACATCTACAGAAGTCTGATGCGTTTTGGAAACAAGTGCTGTGGACTAAAGTTAAAATAAAATTCTTGGGCACAATGAGCAAAGTCATGTTTGAAGAAAAAAAAAATGGAGCAGCATTTCATAAAAAGAACACCTTGCCAACTATTAAGCATGGGGGCGGATCTATCATGCTTTGGGGTTGTGTTGCAGACAGTGGCACAGGAAATATTGCACGGGTGTAGGGAAGAATGGATTCCACTAAATACCAGCAAATTCTGGAAGCAAACATCACACCATCTGTAAAAAAGCTGAAAGAGGATGGCTTCTACAACAGGACAATGATCCTAAACATATCTCGAAATCCACTATGGAATTCCTCAAGAGACGCAAGCTGAAGGTTTTGGAACGGCCATCATAGTCCCCTGATTTAAACATCACTGAAAATTTGTGGGTAGATCTTAAAAGAGCTGTGCATTCAAGACGATCAAAGAATATTACAGAACTCGAAGCCTTTTGCAAGGAACAATGGGAGAAAATCCCAAGTACAAGAATTAAAAAACTTTTAGCGGCTATAAAAAACGTACATGCTATAATGCTAATCAGTTAAAGTATGCCAGTAGGGCAAATATAAAATTATATGTATGCGCTCACATAGGATGTTTGACGCATTTGTGTTGTGTTTAACATGTTTATCCTAAACTTAGGAAAGGTAATCAACAGGTATAACCCTTTCTATAGATAAAGGTATGAATGAGTATGCAAAATATGGGATGTTTGGTATTAAATGAAAGCTTCTTGTATTCAAAGAGCATTGATGTGTATGAAAAATTCGTCATATGAACCGGTCTCATGTTAATACAGTTTGTGTAAATTACTACCACTCAAAACAAAACCATAGGTTAATATATGCTAAAAAGAGGGACCATACGGGACGTGCCTACGCCCACAACCACCTCTGATTATGACAAACGACTGCGGGATGGATCCGTACCATAAGGTCAAAAACTCAAGGTCTGAGCAGCCTTACACAATATTCGTCATGGGCGTCTGAAGGTAACCAGCAGGCTCAACTACTTCCTCGCAGCTCGTGCTTCCGACCCTTGCAGGCACTCGCCGTCTGTACATCATGACTGTCTGAAGCAAGACAGTCATCCTCTTTCAACTGCTGTTCAAGATATCTCAACGCGCCTTCCAAAGTCCTGCAACGAAGAAACCCTCGGAAGAAGTTCCAGAGCACCGCCATCGTTAACCAGGCAAACAATGCCTCACCGAAGGGCTTCTCTGAAAGACATCATATCAACCTCAGTGCACCAACCAATCAGCAACGCCATGATTTCCTTCGCTGTAGGCGAACCAACAGATTAGAATAAAACGTAACGCAAGTAAACAAACAAAGCCTCATACCTTGCTAAAAAATTGGTGTTCGATTCATAACTAAACCATAAGATTAAACCCGAGGCTCTCCTCTTGTGACTTTCTCAGATCTAGTAAACAGTACTAGAAGAACTCCATTAACTTTCACCCTCTGAACTGTTTGTATACGCGTGTGTCCATGTGTGTGTGATTATGTAGCACAGTTTCATGTAATGTAGATTAGTTCAGTAAATTATTGTTTATTTATAAAGAATTGTTGTCTTGGTCATGTATTTTAAAGTCTAATAATTTGCCCAGATCTTATATTCCCTTGCTCATAATTGGTAAATACCTGATTTTGTATTATCATTGTCATGGTTGCTGTTTGTGGGCTTAAGGAAAGGCATGATGGCAGAGGTGATGTGCTTGAAAGTCGTTTAATGAAATAAATGGAAACAGAACAGAAACTTAACCAGGAGATAAACAAACATGACAGACAAGGAGCTACACAGACTAGGATTTACACACTGACTAGGAGATAACACAGGCTAGGATTAGCATTATATATCGTTCAGACGTTACACAACAAAACAACGCAAGGAAACAAAACAGCAAACCACTTAACTGAAACGATGCAAGACAAAGACTAACCAAACATAGGAACCTTTCTAACAAAACTAATGAGCAACCGCGGTTCAGGTGAGCGCCCCCATCACCTGACCGAGGTGCATTCTGGGAAATGAAGTTCAACAAAGCAAAATTACAAAAGAAAACAAAAGCAGTCTCTGGGCGCTTTGGCGCCCTCTAGGGGTATTCCCTGACAATCATTAGCCTCGGGATAAACAGAATTGGTAATAAGAATTTGTGCTAAACGCTGAATGGATAGATGATTAAGTGTATGCTATAAATTTTATTCAGTTTAATCAAATTAACCTGAATCATTAAAGATTGGATTCACCTCCAACCCAGAGTTGAAACCCTACACAGGAGAGAAACTACCAAACCCCTGTGATCAACGAACAGTGTTTATGTGAAATGTTTATTATTAATGCTTGTTGTGTCCGCCGCACCTTGATACACTTACCCAGTGGAGATGGTGAACAGCTTCCACTTACCCAGTGGAGACGGTAGACAGCTTCAGATACCTCGGTATTCACATCACGCTGGACTTGTCATGGTCACCGTGGTAAAAAAAGGCCCGGCAGCGTCTTTACCACCTGAGACGATTAAAAGAGACTCTGGACTGCCCGCTAAAGTGCTTAGGAACTTTTACTCCTCCACCATAGGGAATGCATAGGGAGCATCCTGATGGGAAACATCACATCCTGGTTTGGGAACAGCACCATGCAGGACAGACTAGCACTACAGAGGTTGGTGCGATCAGCTGAGTGCAACAATGATCAACTGTCATTGAGTTCCCTGACCTGCACTCAAACTACAGCAAGTGGTGCTGGACCAAGGCCAGTAAGACTGAGGAGAAACTTCTTCACGCAGGCTATATGGACTCACAACCAGACCACCAAATAGGAATAAACAATCTGATCTACTCGCTCACAAAAAACAACCTCATTACCGTCACAATGCACATTATACATTATATTTGCACATTATTATGCACATTGTTTTGCTCATGACTGGACATGGTTTCTATATTCCATTTCAATTCTATTTCATTTCACTATTTGTACATAATGTTGGACTTTGAGCGACAAAAATTTAAACGTTTTATTTTAATGTTACAAAATCACCATACTCTTCATTTGAAAATGCTAACAAACTAAACAAAAATAAATTGTATTTATTTTCCATATATATTTATGGAATTTTCCAAAACAACAGGGAGCCACAGCAGGGGGAATGAAAAAGGCACATGCGGCTCTGGAGCTGCGCGTTGCTGACCCCTGGTCTAGACCAAGTACCTTTTTGGGTTATGTACAGTAATAACCACTGATATGCACCGTTTTGTTCTGATTCTAAAAGTTTGAATACTTGTTCAGTCTTGACTACAACTTCCTCTTCACTTAATTGTTCACCCTAGTTAGTCTTTCTGATTCTCCTCATTATCTACAAACTATTTTTATTATTAGTTATTGTTATTATATTATTAATATTACACTACTATATAACTATATAATTTATTTCTATCACTTATGTACACAAATTCTTATCTATTATCAATTATGTATCAAAGTGTGCTTACATACATAATAGAAATTCACATATAACACATAATAGTATTGTTATCTTATGTGGTAACACCTTCTGTATCCAGATGAATATACACACGTGGACAAAATTGTTGGTACCCTTCGGTCAATGAAAGAAAAACTCACAATGGTCACAGAAATAACTTTAATCTGACAAAAGTAATAATAAATAAGAATTCTATGAATGTTAACCAATGAAAGTCAGACATTGCATTTCAACCATGCTTCAACGGAATTATAAAAAAAAATGAACTCATGGAACAGGCCTGGACAAAAATGATGGTACCCCTAACTTAATAGTTTGTTGCACAACCTTTTGAGGCAATCACTGCAATCAAACGATTCCTGTAACTGTCAATGAGACTTCTGCACCTCTCTGCAGGTATTTTGGCCCACTCCTCATGAGCAAGCTGCTCCAGTTGTTTCCGGTTTGAAGGGTGCCTTTTCCAGACAGCATGTTTCAGCTCCTTCCAAAGATGCTCAATAGGATTGAGGTCAGGGCTCATAGAAGGCCACTTTAGAATAGTCCAATGTTTTCCTCTTAGCCATTCTTGGGTGTTTTTAGCTGTGTGTTTTGGGTCATTGTCCTGTTGCAAGACCCATGACCTGCGACTGAGACCCAGCTTTCTGACACTGGCCAGCACATTTCTCGCTAGAATCCCTTGATAGTCTTGAGATTTCATTGTACCCTGCACAGATTCAAGACACCCTGTGCCAGATGCAGCAAAGCAGCCCCAGAACATAACAGAGCCTCCTCCATGTTTCACAGTAGGGACAGTGTTCTTTTCTTCATATGCTTCATTTTTCCGTCTGTGAACATAGAGCTGATGTGCCTTGGCAAAAAGTTCCATTTTTGTCTCATCTGTCCATAGGGCATTCTCCCAGAAGCTTTGTGGCTTGTCAACATGGCATATTCCAGTCTGGCTTTTTTATGATTTGTTTTCAACAATGGTGTCCTCCTTGGTCGTCTCCCATGTAGTCCACTTTGGCTCAAACAACGACGGATGGTGCGATCTGACACTGATGTTCCTTGAGCATGAAGTTCACCTTGGATCTCTTTAGAAGTCTTTCTGGGCTCTTTTGTTACCATTCGGATTATCCGTCTCTTTGATTTGTCATCAATTTTCCTCCTGCGGCCACGTCCAGGGAGGTCGGCTACAGTCCCATGGATCTTAAATTTCTGAATAATATGTGCAACTGTAGTCACAGGAACATCTAGCTGCTTGGAAATGGTCTTATAGCCTTTACCTTTAACATGCTTGTCTGTAATTTTCTTTCGAATCTCCTGAGACAACTCTTTCCTTCGCTTCCTCTGGTCCATGTTGAGTGTGGTACATACCATGTCACCAAACAACACAGTGACTACCTGGAGCCCTATATATAGGCCCACTGACTGATTACAAGATTGTAGACACCTGTGATGCTAATTAGTGGACACACCTTGAATTAACATGTCCCTTTGGTCACATTATTTTCAGTATTTTCTAGGGGTACCATCATTTTTGTCCAGGCCTGTTCCATGAGTTTATTTTTTTTAATAATTCTGTTGAAGCATGGTTGAAAAGCAATGTCTGACTTTCATTGGTTAACATTCATATAATTTTTTTAAAATTATTACTTTTGTCAGATTAAAGTTATTTCTGTGACCATTGTGAGTTTTTCTTTCATTGACCGAAGGGTACCAACAATTTTGTCCACGTGTGTACATCCAAATGGCTCTTGTCCGCTAGAACCCTTTTGTTTAATCAGGAGAATCAAAATGTATTTCCACTCTCCGGTTTGTCTCTGGGTCCCTCTATGACTGACATGTTAATGACTGGTTCTTTTGATGTTCGGGACACAGCATTGCTTTAAATGTACTCTCTTAGCTGAAAATAAACAGAGATCTTCAAACATCATGCCTGCGTGTGTGTGTTTGTCTTTGCCGGTCGATCAGGCCTGGATCGGTAAGTGTATCAAGGTGCGACGGACACAACAAGCAATAATAATATACATTTCACATACGCACGTTATTAACTATTTATCAGTTCCCTCAATGTTCCTTAGGCCTAGATCAATGTTCATACAAAACACCAAACACTCGTATCACAACTTGAAGAAATTTTCAAATAACAACTGAACACAGCCCTATGTCCCAACGGCACTCTACATCCAGAATGATTTCTCAAAGTACATAGCAGTATCCAGGACCCGCACAAATCGATTTTCTTCTGGGCCCAGCCACACGGTGGAAATCTCCTAGTTACTAACTGGCTCTAGCCCTGACTTTAGCGTTACCTCAGGGATCAATTGGGATACACACTTTCTGCAGGACTTTCAATTACCTACAGTAACTTTACAACACCTGGACATGGCACTACTTCTGAATGCATTTTCTTCTGGGATCAGCCACACAGTTTACTCTTACTGTAGCGTTACCAAAAGAATTGGTTGGAACACACCACCTGCAGGACCTTTTCTTCACACATCCAAAATAAATAAAACCCTAACCAGGAAGATCTCCCACTGTTATTTTACTTCATCCAGTCAATTTCATACATCAATAAACATTGCATTTACCTTTAACAATTATTCTGGCAGTAACTTACTAGGAGAACTTCAAGAATTGCAGATCCAGGATGGCAGCATGCACCTCAACATACCATGAACCACTAATGCAGAAATTTGATAAGTTTTTCTGCTTTATGGCAGCACACATATTGATGATCTGTTGGTTGCTGCTAATTCCAGGTGGGGTTTTCCCAAAAAATGTGGGAGATTTATGTCTTCCACGTTTAATGCTAACTATGTTTCTGCGCTAAAACATACGCAGTTACTCACATTATAATAGTATCAAAAAAGACTCAGCAGGCAGTTTATCTGGATGGAGTAAAGTGGATTTTATTGCAGCAATAAAAGCCACGTGAGCCAACCTGATGCAAGTTTAGGAACAAGCAAAACACTGATCGAAAAGCAGTTCAATACACACTCCTTATATACTGCAAACCAAAGAAAGTTATTCACAAATCACAGCAAAATTGCAATTGCCACGTATCCCTTTCATCTTTATCAGCAATTTTTATCAGTAGGTGTGTTCCCACAATAAAAAGCACAACACGTATGTTTTGCTCTGCTTCCTTACACAATGATTACACAAGGTCAAGGTGATGTGCTCTATTCCCTTTCCTCTTACAAGCTCTAGTACTAGTAGACAGAGCATGGGTAAGCATCTCTTCTGTGCTATTCATTCATGTTTTTAAATCTTATTTAGTTCTACTGTTCTTATTCTCCACACTGAATTGCCACTAGGTGTGGTTATTGCTCGGAGTCGACAGGACTCTTCATCCAATTTGTTCACTGAGCTCTTATTCTCTGATGCTTACCCAGGCTCTATCCTATATGTATTTCCATTATCCCTTTTTATTTCTTATTATCCAATTTTATATTTCTTTATTTTATAATAGCCAATGTTATGTTCTCTTTTCCTATTTCAGGAGATGATTAATCTGTACTTTTCCACAGGTCATGCTTGTTATGGTTTCGTCTAACTTCTGCCTGATGAGATAATGAATGCTTAGCACAGTCACACACACTTGCTAGGCACAAAAAACATGCATAAATTGGCATAAATTAATATTTGACAATACTTCTGGATTTATTCAAATGCTGGACAACAGTTTAACTCAAATATCTACGTACATTAGTAATTCTAATGATTAGTCAACAATCAACTATTTTTCCTTGTGAATTTAAATGATTTTCAATGCATTAATCGTTATTGTTTAGCATCGTATTTCTCAGTAGCTCACATACATATTAACTAGTCCATCCCTAGAGCAGTTAAGGTAATGTGAAGTTTTTGACAGCCTCTGATTTTTGTGACTGTTCCACTATAATTGTTTAAATGGGAGTTAAATTGAAAAAAAAAAAAAGTGCCTGGTACTCATTAGTGATTAACTATTTAAGTGTGATATTTAAATTATATTTATTTTGTACCTTTACAGTTCCAAAAAGAATCTTATTTTCTTTGATAAAAAAAATGCTAAAGGAATCTTTAATATATAGGGGTGCTCCAATTGATCGGTCACCGATCATAATCGGCCGATAATTGCTTTGGGAAGTTTGATCGGCAGTCTCTATATTGGCCGATATAGAAAAGCCGATCACATGATGCAAAACTCACGGGAAATTTTTTTTTGCGTGCTTCTAAAATGGCTTCACCGGTCTGGCAATTCTACGTGTTATGTGAAAAAGGAACATGAGCAGTTTTCAAAGTTGGCTAGCACTAAGAGAGCTGGAGAGCTCAGCAACTCGTGCGCCGCCACTCACTCAGTTGTCGGTAATTCCCCTATCTCACCTACGCGGTTTCGCGCGGTGGCCGTAAGCATGTTGAGCGAGCAGGGGAGACATTGCACGCCCAGAATCGAGCTGTTGAATGCGAAGTGGAGACACTGCCCGTGCATAGAGTGCTTTGTCTGCTCTCAAAATGTCAAACCGCGTGCTTAGAATTGTGGCAAGAATATAACGCCATATAAGTACGGTTGATCATGATTCAACGCAAGTTTTAGCACTGTGATTACATTTCCATTTTTCCGCGCGTAAAATATATATATTTTTATTATTTAATTTTTGTTGATTATTAAACAATTTTAAAACATGTTTTTAAACATGAAAAATTACACGTTTAAGAAAAAAAAAAAAGTTAATTTTTTTGCCGGTCCTCACGCATGCTTGCGGACCTTGCAGAACTTCCGGCGACTCACGTCCTATTGTCTGTTATTTTATTTAATTTTATACAATCTACAGGAAAGTTGTATTTGTCAAGCTCTAAGCTGTTGCCAGTTACTAACCAAGCACAGGCTGCTATGTTTTAAGTTGACATGTTGCTTGCCAATAAATACACTTGTCAATTCATGATATTCCTCTTCTTGTAATTTCAATGCTTGATTTACACTGTTGTTAGATATAGTTTAATAAATAATGCTACATGATAAGCGACAGACCTTCAAGTAGACCCTGTAATCGGTGATCGGCCGATACAGCTTCTAGTGATTGAAGATCGGCCCCAAAAATCCTGATTGGAGCACCCCTATTAATACAGGGTGGGCCATTTATATGGATACACCTTAATAAAATGGGAATGGTTGGTGATATTAACGTCCTGTTTGTGGCACATTAGTATATGTGAGGGGGCAAACTTTTCAAGATGGGTGGTGACCATGGTGGCCATTTTGAAGTCGACCATCTTGGATCCAACTTTTGTTTTTTCAATAGGAAGAGGGTCATGTGACACATCAAACTTATTGGAAATTTCACAAGAAAAACGTAACTTTATTCTTTCATGAGTTATTTACGAGTTTCTCTTTGTTCACAGCCACTGACATGTCGAAAAGGTTAACACGTGATGAGCGGATCGAAATTGTATTGATATCTGGTGAACGCAGTAACCGGGTCATTGCAGCAGATTTCAATGCAAGACACCCTACGAGACCACCCATCTCCCATGCTACAGTTAGCAAACTGCTTGCGAAGTTTCGTGAAACTGGTTCAATGTTGGATTTGCCAAAATGTAGACGCATGAAAACTGTCACTAATGAACAAACATGAGTGGCTGTCCTAGCTTCATTCAGTAAGAGCCCACAGCGTAGCACTTGCCGCATGTCACTGGAGAGTGGCATTAGTCGAACATCCCTTCGGCGGATATTAGCTACTCACAAATGGCACCCTTACAAACTCCAGCTACTGCAGCATCTCAACGAGGATGACCCAGATCGGCGCACACAATTTGCAGAATGGGGAAAACAAAAATTGGAACAGGACCCTCAGTTCACGCAGAAGATTTTGTTCAGTGATGAGGCAAACTTTTATGTGAATGGTGAAGTTAACAAACAAAACCACCGCTATTGGTCTGACACTAACCCACATTGGATAGATCCCTCCAAGACTGTTGGAACAAAAAAGTGATGGTATGGTGTGGTATATGGGGTACAAAGATAGTGGGGCCATTCTTCATCAATGGAAACCTCAAGGCCACTGGATATTTGAAATTGCTACATGATGATGTGTTTCCCTCTTTATGCACTGAAGCTGGCACGTTCCCTGAATTTTTCCAGCAAGATGGTGCACCACCACATTATGGGTGTCAGGTCTGAGCATTCCTAGATGAACAGTTTCCTGAAAAGTGGATTGGTCGTCGTGGGCAAGTTGAATGGCCCCCAAGGTCTCCTGATCTGACCCCCTTAGACTTTTATCTTTGGGGTCATCTGAAGGCAATTGTCTATGGTGTGAAGATACGAGATGTGCAGCACCTGAAACTACGGATACTGGAAGCCTGTACTGGCATTTCTCCTGCGGTGTTGCTATCAGTGTGTGAAGAGTGGGAGAAGAGGGTTGCATTGACAATCCATCACAATGAACACATTTTATAAGTGGTCAGAAACTTGTAAATAACTCATGAAAGAATAAAGTTACATTAAAACCAAGCACACCATTGTTTTTCTTGTGAAATTCCCAATAAGTTTGATGTGTCACATGACTCTTCCTATTGAAAAAACAAAAGTTGGATCTAAAATGGCCGACTTCAAAATGGCCACCATGGTCACCACCCATCTTAAGAAGTTTGCCCCCTCACATATACTAATGTGCCACAAACAGGACGTTAATATCACCAACTATACCCATTTTATTAAGGTGTATCCATATAAATGGCCCACCCTGTATATCATTTGTCATGTTAAAAATAATGTATTAAAGGCATCTGCTCATTTAATACTTTTCCAAGTTCACAGTTTGATCATGATAAAACCCTCACTACCTGTCAAGGACGTATCAAAGAATATACAGTGGAACCTCGGATTGCGAGTAATGTCGTTTACGAGAGTTCCGCAAACCGGAATAAATAATCATTTAATTTAATTAATAAATTTTTAATCGGAAACCGAGCAAGTATTAGTTTACGAGCGCAGTGGAGGATCATGTATCCGAGGATCATGTATCACGCATGCGACTCTTATTTTGACACCGAGCGTCACTCCCCCCCCCGGGGTTTCGCAAACACAGAAACTCTGCTCGTCTCTTATGCGTGTGCGCGCGTAATTTGACACCGACACACACACACTCGCCTTTTCACCCCCTCTCCGGCTTCACAAACACACAAAAACTCTGCTCTGTCGCGATTCTTTTAAAAAGTAAGGTGCTGGTTCATTTGTTTTGTTTACTTTACAGCAGTGATTCTGTTAATATACGCTCATGCCAGTCTCAGAGAGATTTCTTTTTTTCCTGTAAAAACGGTGTTTCCGTTGTGTGTTTGTTGTGAAACTTAAAAAGCGAGGTGGGGAGTGGGAGGAGGAGTGCTACTGTGTAAAACGAGGCGAGGGAAGGGGCTAATTCCACACACACACACACACACACACACACACACACACACACACACACACGGCGCCTGCGCGCACCAAAGGAAACACTTATCTGTCAGGATTTATTTGTACTTTTTTTTAAAGGTAAAGTGCAGATTAATTTGTTTTATTTTCATTTTATAGATTGTATTAATTATTTTTATGTATTTATTTTTTGGGGCTGTGGAACGAATAATTTGAGTTTTCATTATTTCTTGGTTTACGAGTGTTTTGGAACACGAGCCCACTTCCGGAACGAATTGTGCTCGTAATCCAAGGTTCCACTGTACATGAAATGCTACTAGCCAGAATTAATTTCTAGACTTCCTGCTGGGAACTGTCCATTATCTTAGCCATGTGAATGTGTTTGTGTCTCAGTAAATGACTTCGTCTTACAAAACTCTTCCCACACTCAGAGCACTGATACGGCTTCTCTCCTGTGTGAATGCGCTTGTGTTCTCTGAGATTACTCTGAACAGTAAAACTCTTCCCGCACTGCGAGCACTTGTACGGCTTCTCTCCCGTGTGAATGCGCTCATGTTGCTTGAAACTTCTGTGAGTGGTAAAACTTTTCCCGCACTGAGGGCAGTAATAAGGCTTTTGCCCCGTGTGGGTGTGTTGGTGCACTCGGAGAGCGTTCTTTTCTCTGAAACATTTCCCGCACTCTGAGCACTCGTAGGGTTTGGCTCCGCTATGAATCAGCTGGTGTTGCTGTAGAGTCCCCCTGGCTGCGAAACTCTTCCCACAGTTTAAGCAGGAGTACGGCTTTTCTCCAGTGTGAACACGCTGATGTTTTAACAGCGCACTTCTCTCAATAAAACTCTTTCCACAACATGAACACTGATACGGCTTCTCTCCCATGTGGATGCGCTGGTGTTGCTTGAGACTTCTTGGCCTGGAGAAGCCCTTACCGCACTCTGAACAGTGATACGGCTTTTCACCTGTGTGGACTCGCATGTGTTGTATGAGATTACGGTTCTCGATAAAATGCATCTCGCACTCTGAGCACTGGTATGGCTTCTCTCCAGTGTGAATGCGCTGGTGTTTTATTAGCTGATCCTTTCGTTTGAAACTCATCTTGCACTCTGAGCACTTGTAAGGCTCCTCTCCAGTGTGAATGCGCTCATGTTTAATGAGCGTGCTGCTCTGTCTGAAACCTTTCCCGCAGTGTGAGCATTTGTAGGGCTTCTCTCCAGTGTGAATGTACTGGTGTTTAATGAGTGTTCCCTTATTAGCAAAACGTTTCCCGCAGTGTGAGCACTGATATGGCTTCTCTCCGGTGTGCGTGCGCTGGTGCTCTTTGAGACTGATCATATGAGTGAAACTCTTTCCACAATGTGAGCAGAGGATACATGCTTTTTGCTTTCGTTTGAAAGATGAGCGTTGCTGACTGCTGAAGCTCGCTGTGGACTCTGGACTGTCACCTTTAATCCCATCTGACTTCATCCTACTTGTTAATGATGTTCTTGTAGAGATAAATTTATGATGCGTAGGAGAGAGGACTGCAGGAGACTGTGCAAAAGTTATCTGGATTAAAAAAAGAAAAAGTTATTAACCACTTTTCAGCATAAGTTTAAAGCATCATCACAGCTGACCTGTTTGAGAAATCAAAAATCCCTCTGCAATTTTGCATCCTCAATGTATTAAGATCACATAGGCCAGGTTTGTTGGCAACCGTGTAAATATCCTAGGAGTTCAGTAATGTAAAAAAAATTAAACATTATTTCATTTGATAAGGTGACAGTGACACTGCATTATGCTCCCCAGCGGCAGGCAGGAACACATGATGGCATCATGCACTCGGGCCACCTGGATACACTGGAAGTGACTTAGGATGACTTTGAATTTTTTCAGCACCTATACCACCATAAAAAACAGACAAAAGCTGTAGCCTACCTGGTGTCCTGGATTACAGACTACCGACTCCTCCCCCACTGGCCAGGGTTCACATAGTTCTTATTATTCGCTGTACACATGCATATTTAGTAGGAATGTGAATCATCAGTCAATTCTGGGTTTGGCAGTATCACGATACCTCTGGGCTAATTTGAGTAAAATAGCGATTTCATACGTATCCTAATTACATATAAAATTTTCCCTGATTTTGTTACAATTTTAAACCTTAATTATTGGTTTAAACATTAGCCTTCTCACTTAAAATCCAAGTGCAGCATTTAAACAATACAAACTAACTTTAAATACAAGAGTTCAACATCAACTTCAAATAAAATTAATCACAAAGCTACATTGTTAAATGGGCTGTAGCTATCGAATGTTTTCGTAATCGAGTATTCTACCAAAAATTTAATCGATTAATCGAGTAATCTGATAAAATATATTTTTGCTTAATTGAACAGCAATGTAAAATATATAAGAGAAACAAAGATTAATTGGTTTTCCTTTTAGAAAAAACGACTTTTATTTTTTAAAGGCATACAGCATTTTATTCATAATACAAGGAATAGCTTAAAGTTGACTGAGATGAATTAAATGCATTACATTCTCATTTTAAAGCCTTTTTTCAGATGCAAAAAAAGAAACTTTTAAAGTATCAAAAAAAACCAAGGCACACTTTAAAATAAATTTTAATATATTTTTATCTCTCCCTTCCATTTTGCATCTCCTTCTGCTTTGTGGATGATGTAAGCGCTTCTCCTTCGTCGGTGTTTACTGGCGGTTATGGAATAAAATCACTGTCAAAAATAATCATGCGTACAAAAAAAAGATGTGTGTAATTCTGTGTTTTGTCCGAGTTGGATTCCAAAATCTACGGCCACAACTCTGAAATATACGACTCTGACCGCTTACAGACAGAAAACAAAAACTTCTTTTTACAACTCCTCTGTTACACGGACGAACTGCGAAATTACGCCTATGAATGTAGTGTGTTAAACCACTGTCAAAAATACGTCATCAAGGCCACATGCACAGGCGTTAATATCCGAGGGAAGAGGATATCGGCCACCGTTTTAAACCACCGGCGCCAAAATGGCCTATCAGCAGCCGAGCGCGCTCTCATCATCTCAGGTAAGTTTTCTTCTTTTCACAGATTCGTACATGTATAAGAGAAGTAAAATTACAGAGATGTTTTAACTATAGCAGGTAAGATTTTAGGAGTTTAAAAGGGTAGCAGGAAGCATGCGCCGTATCGATTCCTCCTCCTTCAGATAGTAATGTAACTCACTAAAACCAGAAAATACGAGCAAATCACCCCTATCTTATCTACACTGCATTGGCTCCCTGTGAAATTTCGCATCGATTTTAAGATACTACTTTTGACATTTAAAGCACTAAATGGTCTCGCGCCACAGTATTTGAGTGAACTGTTAGTGTCTTACGATCCCCCACGCCTACTTCGATCAAAGAATGCAGGCTGCCTGTCAGTACCACGTATTATTAAAACTACAGCAGGGGGCAGGGCTTTTTCTTACAAAGCCCCAAAGTTATGGAATAGTCTTCCTATTAATGTTCGGGACTCAGACACAGTCTCAGTGTTTAAGTCTAGGCTAAAAACCTATTTATTTAGCCAAGCATTTTTGTAAATAGATTAACCTTAGGTAAAGGAGCAGATCTGGGGGACTCATAGACATAGAGTATTCTGGTGAACTGGTATGTTTAGATGCTGTCCTCCCCACTCTCATTGTTCACTCAGGTTTGTTGACGGTGAGGTGATTGGTTGCTTTACATCTCAGGGAGCCCTCATGTTTGTGTTTCCTTCTGGCTGTCCCTTTTAGTTATGCTGTTATAGTTAGTCCTGCCGGAGTCTCTGCTTGCACTTTGCACTAAATATACATTCACCTATACATGTTGACTGTGACCATACCTAACTGCCATCTCTCCTTATTTTCTGTTCTCTCCTTTTCTGCTCTCTCCTCTCTCTCTCTCCCCCTCTTCTTTCCCTCTCTCTGTCTCTCTGTCGAGCTATACATGTTTCGCTCCTGAGTTGCCAGTGATCCAGACCCCTCTGCCCTCTGGAGCCGTCTAACCCGTCCTGGAGTCCTGCTTCTGGTTGGAGATCTCGTCGCATGGATGCCCCGTGTGGTCTGCCTGGATTCGTATGGTGGCTGGGGATGGTTTCCATGAAGACTGTCCTGTCATCGAGTGATGCTCTGGGGACCTGTGACTTCAGTTGTTCGATAACTCAGGACCGGAATCCCCTACAGTCTACCTGAGCCTCCGGGAACAAACTGGACTCATTTTAATTTTAAAACATCTCCTGTTATACTGAACTTCCAGTCTTACACATTATTATGCTGAGCAATTCCTGCTATCCGTTATCACCCAGATGAGGATGGGTTCCCTGTTGAGTCTGGTTCCTCTCAAGGTTTCTTCCTATTACCATCTCAGGGAGTTTTTCCTTGCCACCGTCGCCCTCGGCTTGCTCATCGGGGACAATCTTGTCATTTTGATTCATATACATTGCATAAAAACTTACTTCTTTTTATTGTGTAAAGCTGCTTTGCGACAATGTCAATTGTTAAAAGCGCTATATAAATAAAATTGACTTGACTTGACTAATGCTTATTTGTATGAAAAGTTGAAAAGTTATGAAAAGTTAATTGATTAGATAGATTAGTTATTTTAAAACATCACTTCACACAGCTACTCCAGAGAATGACAAAGTAAAACCCTTGAAAATATTAAATCCTTTTGAATATGAAACAATACGTAGCTTTACCCCTTGATTAGAAATCCAGAAGCAGTGTTTTACACTCTCTAGTGGTACATATTAATGTCTTATTAATATTTTTTATTTTAATCATATCCAGAGCTACTGGAGGAGCGTGAACAGGCTGATGAAGTTGTTGTGGTGTTGAAGGAGACTGTAGTCCTGGGGTGCCTGGGTGACTATGCAGCAGTTTAAGGAGTGATGTTTGATTAAGTCTGTGCTCTGAACATTGAACTCCAAAAGGACTAGATGTACATCTATGAAGCCATCCAAATTATTTCTATTGGACTTAGACATGCTGCCCTCAGATGCTAAGAAACAAACTCTTGTTGATTCTTTTTTGTGTCTGACACATTGAAAAAAAAATCATCTTTGCTAGTGTTTAAAAATGGTCATGAAATAGTAATATAAAAAAATCAGTAAGAGACTGATAAGCATCTGGTGGTCTCCAGGTATTTTACTGACCTTGAATTTTCTTGTTTTATGCAGATCACTGTTTTTTTTAAGTAATGCTTGTGTTTTAATTATTGTTTATATAGAAAAACTAGCATGATGAAGCAACTACATCAATGGGCTAAAATGGGAGACAACTTACCTTTTTCGAATGTATGAAAAGTTGCCAACCCTAGAGAAATATAATTAACTGAGTCCATAACCAATACTACTTGAGCTGAAATATTTGAATTACAAGTTGAGTAAACTTAAGATACTGAACTGGGTAAACACATTGTGTCAAACAGCAATATAAATTTTTTTCTTTGGTCAGCAAATTCCTCTAAAAGTTGTGTAAACTTAAAAAAAGCTGTTACTAACTTGTTACTAAACTTTTTTACACTTATGAAGATATGAAATTGGAAGCCGTCACTCAACTAAACAAAACCAATCATCTAATGAATATCTGATGAATACTGATACAGAAGTTGGATCAAACAAAGAAACAAGGAAGAGCAATCAGGTAAGTGTTAAGTATATGTGGAAATAGGGAAGATGGTACTTCATGAGGAATCTGTCTGTCAGTCTGGCCAGTTCAGATTTGACTGTCTAGTGTCCTATTCTAGTGGACTAGTATTATCAGGGGATCTCATGTGATTTATTTTTTATTTTTTGGATTTCCCCCCGATTTTCTCCCTAATTTAGTCGTGTCCAATTCCTCCCCGTCACTAGGGGGCTCCCACATTAAGGCTACTACTACCACTCAGCCGGGAGGGCCGAAGACCATCACGTGTTTCCTCCGAACCGCATCTTTTCGAACTGCTCGCTCGCGCACCGTTACCTTTAAAAAAAGTCAAAATAAATCCCAACAGATAAGTGTTTCATTTATGTGCGCAGGTGCTGTGTGTATGTAGCTACAGTAAGAGGAGAGGAGGAATGAGCCCCTCACCTCGCCCCCTTCTCGTCCTACACAGTAACCCTTTCTCCTCTCTTATTTGAGTTTTACACACATGTGCACACAACAGGAAAATAAACAAGAAATCTCTTTAATGACACTCGAGTGAGCGCAGGCTGAATCAATGGGAATCACTGCTGTAAAGTAAAAGTAAAACAGATTAACGTGCACTTTACCTTTGAAAAGGAGCGCAATAGAGCAGTGTTTCTGTGTAGAGCAGAGAGAGTGTGTGTGAAGGGAAGAGGAGGAGGGGTGTGTGTGTGTGAAGAAGCACAGTGTCCAATGACGCGCGCGCACACAAATGCAGGGCCGGCTGACGCACAGAAAAAGAGAGAGAGAGAAAATGGATCTTTACTTTACTCGTAAACCAAGACTTGTTTGTTTTTCAAGTCACAATTTATTAAAAAATCTTTGCCCGTCTTGCGGAAAACTTGCAAACAGCGTTACTCACGCCTTTTTATCCATCATCCGTGAAGAATGGAGGCTTTAAAAATATTTTGTGTGCTGGGTCATATCGCTGTACACCATGCAACAATACAATTTGCGGAAGGAGAAAGATGAAAACCATCAGAAGAGCAAAAGCAAAAAGAATGATTAGAAAGCGATGGATGAGCTGTATAGCAGGATGCGGTAAATACTTTGCTGTTGAGATCATACAGCTAGTCATATTTTTTGACATTTCCAAACAATACCAGATCCAAATAGTGCAGATCTAAGTGAGGAGGTTCACGTCATAATCTGAGGTTAATGTGTTACAGATAAATCAAGAGTACAGCTCAAGCTATTAGATTTTAACCTGGTGGGTAATTGACAACGGTCACGAAACCTCTATTTGTTCCTTTCTTTTAATCCATCTAACTGGACATCCATAAATTATTTCTCTACCTCACACACAGTCTGCACACGCATACACATTTTTCAACTGGGATGGTAAGGGGGGTGGTTTTTGTCATTAAAAAAAAAAAAGAAAAAAAAGACAAAGACCACCCCCCTTACCATCCCCTTTAGCTTAATAATGCTGTGTTTAATATAAAAATTGTCATGAAAATGAAATATTAAAACTCTCTACGTATGATCATCTACGAACTATAAATAACGGCGATTAGCCGATCAGAATTCAATATTGTAACGCGCTGGTCACAAGTTCATGGAAGCTTGTGCAACTGTTCGCATTGTTGCAACGGCCAAGACAACAGTTCATATTTCATATTTCAAAATGAGAACTGAAGGTACAGAATACATACGCACAAATCCTCTCAGCGGAGACGCGACAAAAACCATGGATTCAGTTTAACACGGGGTTGTCAATATGACTTATCATCATTAAAGCTGTCAAAGACGCATTCTCTACACAATTTGTGTGATTTCATTCTCAATTTAAAGAAGAGGGTTTTTTGTTTTGTTTTTCACCTACATGCTTGGGAACAAAAGGGATTTAAATAGATAGATTTAAGATAAATAGATTTTTAAATGCCATAATAGTAATTTGATGATTTGTGTGTGTGTGTATGAGAGAGAGAGAGAGAGAGAGAGAGAGACTGGTGCGTAATCACACAAAGCTAACCTACTTAACTTAACCACTCCATCCCCCTTGAAAGTTTTGTACAAATCGACCACTGCTGTTAAAAGACACACTTCGGGATAAGTGAATAAAAATCGTATGAAATCGCAGTGTCCGCTCGTCCCGTGCGACAGGACAATCTCTAAATCCGGGTAATACTTATCCCGCGCGAACAGTACAAAAGTCGGTCTTCAATAAACTTTATTGGCTTTTTCTCCACTCAAATTTAGCTCCGTGATTTTTGTTTGAAAATGTTCGAAGTCCACGAAACCTGCCACGACACTATCTGACTGGATATTTATCTAGTGCCCTACAGAGTGTGAGTGAGTTAAACAGCAGCACTATGTTGCAGCCTGTGTAGCGCACTAGCACAGGAAGTAGAAGCCCATTTAGGACTGAGCCACTGTTAGCCGAGTGTAACTTACCTTGAGCTTTACAGCAGAACGCAGTTAACCACCTCAAATACACCCACAACGGATCAGATGGAACTGTGGGGGTAAAACCCTGTCAGAAATATTGGAATGTAAAGATGATTAGTAGAGTCGGAGAGCTCAGCTCATCAATCAGCAACACTGCAGCACGGCTTCTTCTGCTTCTGGGAATGTGTGGAGGACCGCGACCGAAACGCTCACAGCGACACCTACTGGAGGATTAGTGCACAAAGAAGAAGTGGAAAGAAGACCAAAGCCACCTTGTTTAGAAACACCCTCAGTGATATTCTAAAACCTGGCATGTTGGTTCGCACTATTTAAATGTTTTACTGCAGATAAGAGTCTCATCACCGTCCTGTGCTTGAAGTCTGCTGTAAATATCAATCGGAAACCAGAAATTTCATCACAAGTCCCTGTATGACTTGAACACCCCTTGTAGTTTGAACAAAGCCTAAGTAATGGTAATGAAGGAGCTTCTTTGCAAGGTTATTAACCTCAGAGCTGTTAGTAAATTCCAAGCAAATCCAAGGGGCGTTCAAGTAAAAAACGGGATTTATATAATCCAATCTATTATATAATCTAATTAGATTAGATTAGATTCAACTTTGTCACTGCGCATGTAGATACAAGGCGACAAAATACAGTTAGCATCTAACCAAAAGCACATTTTTACAGTGCAGAAAGATTTTCATATATGAACGGTATATAGCAAGGTAGGCATTGGGTGCATATGAACAAATTATTATAGGTGGTTATATGATGACATTTCTCGTGAATATGAACCTTCATATGAAATTTTATAGACTCATTATGGAAGTTTTAATGTACAAGAACATGCAATAAAGAACAAGCATGAGAATGTCTTCATTGTGGCCATCTTGAATCATCTCACCTGCTGCCAAAAAGAAAAATACAGTAGCTGTAAGAATGCAGGCTATTATATATAAAGCATTATTTATTCAACTATGAGTTTATCTTCATTGTACTCTAGTGTCCTATTTGTGTCTGTACAGCACACAAATTGCTCTTGCTGGAAATAATGAATAATTAATTTTATGCAATATAATTTTATGACTGGTCAAGTATGTGAATATATTACAAGGCTTGAGGTGTGCAGCTGGAAGCCTGGAGAGGTTTGACGCCCCTTCATTCTTCAACTTTGTTTGAATAAACACTTTCACCTTCCCTTCCTTCACTTTAAAGGCGTTCTTGAAAAGCAAACAGCAAGACAAATATTCATTACGAGGTGTGTAAAAACCACATTTGAATAATTAAAATGAAATCATTCCATATATACTCAACATTACATGATTTACTGAGAAACAATCTATTTCTGTCATTATGTCCTAAACTATTGCTAAATAATGGCTCGAGTTTGCTGTTTTTGATAGCGACCCTGTTAATGAATTAAGATTTCAGAATGTAATGTGAATGTGATGACTCTGGCATTGGTTTAGAGATTCAGACTTATAATCACTCTGGTTGATTATACCAGAGTGGAATGACCAAATATTATTAAAATATTAACTCAATTTACTCACCTCTAACAGCTGCTGTTTGTTGGGCTGGGAGGGTCCCCTTAGTGCCATGTGCGGAGTTTGAGGCTTTGCGGATTCTATTAACAAAAGACAACAAATAAAGCAAATGCTTATCAAGAAGAAAACTCAGAGAAGTGTTTTGTTGTCCAAATGAGCACCACTGGATTCATAAAAAGAAAGTGGACCATTGGTAGAATGTGATTTCCAACCACACCTTTGTTCCACAGAGTGATGTCCACCTCTTGACATCTTTCTGACACATAAACACAAACAAGTTTAGGCCTGACTAAGCAAAAATATAAATGTGTTCTGAGAACCCCACACCCCACAAAAAAATCTTATTACGCACTCAGCCAAATCTGAATGATTAAAAAAAAAAGGTCACAAACTTAAAATTTGTTTTTAGTAAAGGAAAATAGAGGGAAGAGAAAAACTATGTTTCCTACCAGGAGTGAAGTCTCCCAGGGTCTAATGCTGACCTCTTGGCCTTCTCCCTCTTCCCCTTTCCCAGAGTCGCTCTGAGGTGATAAGAGGAACACTGGAGAGGAACACAGTCCTCCTCTCCATCTTCTCTCTCGTGTGAGGGCTGATGGACGACTACAGAAACAAACACAGGACGTTTACAGCCGAATAATTTTTATTCGCTTCTTAACTCCTCTCACATTGTGTAGTGTTACACCTTAAGAAATCAACTTGCACTTATATGATCTATAGTTAAACTGCGCTATACAGTTACAACTGAATCCAATTCTAGCAGTGGGTTACCTCAGGTTAACCTAGCTAGAACGGTATAGCGGTTAACATTAGAAAACACACACACAGTTAGGACATATCTACATATATATATATATATATTATATATATATATCATGTTGTAAAATAAGAAAAGTTACTTAAGGTCCCACTCACCTCTTAACTGAATGATGTGACGGGGCCATCGCTCAGGTTGTGTTCCTCCTCCACGACACGCCCCCTTTCTAGATTCTTCCAACTGGGCAAGTTTTCTTGGCTGAACTTTGAAATTGTCATCATGATTTAATTCTGATATGTCGCGAATATGTATTATCAATAATAAAGTCTATAAGATAGTTATAGTACTCCACCCTGTCTGAGTCTCTCAATAACGACATACACAAACCGTTAGTATGTCTGTCTCTGTCATTTCGGTCAGCGCGCGCATCTCTAACTCTGTCTGAGGATTAGATGTGATCTTCCAGTCTTATAGGTTGGTGAGGACAAATCGTACAGTGGTGCATATTTAAGCACGTCTCAGTTTTACAATGGAAGAGTATAAGAGGAAGACGTTATTGTTTTACTTGCACACACGCTATTTGCTTCCAACCGGTTTCTGTTTGCTTGTGCCTGAAAATAAGATGACCGTGGCCTTCTTTAATAAACCAAGGATTCAGAATCACAAACTCCAATTGAGACACACATCACTTCACTGAATGAATTTAGTAGGATCCTATATTTCTTGAACCAAACTATAAACGTAATAAGTTTTTTTTTAACTTATAATAATAATAATAAATAAATAAAGTTACAAAATCATATTTTAATACAACTGCATTCTAACTGCATTTAACTGAATTAGTACTTCATTGTACTTCACAAAACTGCAGTATAACTGCAATTTTTATCCCAGAAGCTGCAGTTATTTTTTTCTTTTTACAATGGACATTACAGAAACATATTTCAATACAACTGCACTCCAACTGCACTGTACTTCACAAAGTACTTCACTTCCCCCAGAAACTGCAGTTATTTTTTGTAAGGGACAAAATGATGGTGGACTCAAGAACACATTTTTATTGAACAAAACATTAAATGCTTAAAATTGAACAATATATTAAAAGTTTAAGTACTAGCTGGAAAGCCATAATTATAAACAGAATCAATGTAACATTAGTATTTTACAAATCGTTTGACCATTTGTTAGCATGAATGCAAGATTTGCATTTTGCAGTTAACATTACATTAGCCGACTGCTAACCTGCGGAAAGGCTGCTGACGTCATCATAATCGCTGGACTCCTGTTTGCTACGGTTGGTGTGACTGGGGCTGAGGGTCGTCCACACCGATAGCGCCAGCTGTTGTCTGTAAGCTGTCACACACGGCGCGTCCCTCTGCTTTAACTTTATTCCGTTTGTCCTCAAATGTTTCATTAGATTTGACGTGTTTCCCCCTTTACACGCGACTGCTGTAAAACATTTACTGCACGCCGCGGTGTCGGAATCCTTTCTTGTGAAATACAGCCACACTTTCGACCGTTTAGTTTTAGGCATTTTAACGGAAGTTGTTTAATTGAGCAAGTTAAGAGATAGCGGTAGATCACCTGCTGACGTCAGAGCGAGTGTAACGTTAGTTGCTGCGTTCACGCGCATCTCGGATGGTCTCATTTCCTGATGATTTGTGCTTTTAAATTTTTTTATCTAATCTAATAAACTTTTAATCTACAAAAATAAAATGTACAGTAACATTACTGCAACAGTATTTTGGATTTGTATTATCAAAGCTTTCCGAAGTCCTCAAGAGTTTTCTAATTAAGGAAATAATTTATTTTTCTGATCATTTCTGACACCCCATGAATGTAGTATTTTACTAGCGATCATGTGTGTTGATGAATCTAATGCTTATTATACAACTGTGTCATCATCAGAGCCCCAGAGAACAAATATATTAATCGACAGTTCAGGCATTTAAGTGGCACCGAAATGAGGCACCGAAACTCGCGTTTGTTTCGGTCCGCTACATACCGGTTATATAGGTTTTTTTTTTAACAGGTTTTCGGTACTCAACACTAGTAATAACTTCTGTGTGCACTGAGTGATGTACATGAAACCTAAGGATTCTGTTAAGAAAAGATAACTGATCACATTGATATGCCTACTGTGAGTCGGTCATAGCGCTACCAACTGGCAGAGGGTCACTTTTAGAAATCTCTAATGTTTTGCCTTTTCTCTGATTTGGTTCAAAATCAGTCAGAATAAAGTCAAGACAACAATGTAATGTCACACAATATACTGTAACAATAATGTCAAGCTCACATTGAGCTGAACAAAGTTCATCCCAGTTGTTGTGGGATTTGCTAAACAGGAAGTGAGTTATTTTGCATTGCTTGAAAGACTTGACTTGAAAGATTTTGACCCATCAGTGTCCAATATAATCTCAAACTGAGCTAAAATTAAGAGGGGAGTTTACCATGTTAAATGGTTTAGCCTTAGTAAGCCCTTAAACCGATGGCGAATAAAGGTAACAGAAGTGGCTAATAACTTCTGTGTAAATTGAGTGATGTACGTCAACCTGTAGTTTCATGTTAAGAGAAGAAAGCTGCTCACGATTACATGAGTCCCAGGCAAAGCGCCACTAACTGGCAGCAGAAAGTGTTTAATTTTAGAAATCTTTAATATTTTGTCACTAATTTTCAGCGAATTTTATTCAAATCAGTCAAAATTATTTCAAGACATGGCTGATGTGAAACCATAAAGGATTTAGTGATGTGTTGAACTTGGCGAGGAAAAAGGGTGAAAAAGTGTTTGTCCCCTAACTGATTTTTTTTTTTTTTTTAAGTTTGTTTCAGATCATCAAACAAATAAAAAAATTAGTCAAAGATAACACAAGTAAACACGTGCATGCAGTTTTTAAATGAAGGTTATTATTTTTAAGGGAAAACAAAATCCTGTGAAAAATGTAAAAACTAATTTTTACATTTGCCAGCCCATTGACTGGACATGATTTTGGCCTGACTCCTGCAGTACTAACCTATGTACACCAAATGAAGTTTCCCAATTTTCTTTTAATATCGCTTTATGGTCACAATTTAGATATTCAGTATACAGTAATAATACACACATGTACACTTATTCACCCAAATTGTCACTTTTGTCCTTTTGGTATTCCTCCTTTATATGCATGTGCCCACTGTGCACCAGTCTGTCTGGTGTGATCGGGCAGCAATGGCACAGTTGCTTGGGCCCGATCATCATTGCTTGCTACAACATTATTTCTTTTGTACTTTAAGTGTTTTCTGTATATTAAAATAATTAGAGCTTCTATAAGACAAATGAAACTTTAAGATATAAATTATAATTTTGTTAATAATAATTTATTAAAGCATCTGCTCCTTTAATACATTTCCAAAATCACAGTTTGAAACTGATAAAAACCTTCAGTGTTCAAAGGATGCATCAAGGAATAAACAATAATTGCGACTAGTCCGAGTTCATTCTTAGACTTCTTGCTGAGAACTGTCCACTATCTCAGCCACAGGAGTGTGTTTGTGTCTCTGCAAGTAACTTCGTCTTATAAAACTCTTCCCACACTCGGAGCACTGATACGGCTTCTCTCCTGTGTGAATGCGCTTGTGTTCTCTTAAAGTACTCGGACTATTAAAACTCTTCCCGCACTGCGAGCACTCATATGGCTTCTCTCCCGTGTGAATGCGCTCATGTTGCTGGAAACTTCTGTGAGTGGTAAAACCTTTCCCACACTGAGGGCAGAAATAAGGCTTTTGCCCCGTGTGGATGTGTTGGTGCACTCGGAGAGCGTTCTTTTCTCTGAAACACTTCCCGCACTCTGAGCACTCGTAGGGTTTGTCTCCGCTATGAATCAGCTGGTGGTGCTGTAGAGTCCTCTTTTCTGTAAAACTCCTCCCACAGTTTAAGCAGGAGTATGGCTTTTCTCCAGTGTGAACACGCTGGTGTTTTAACAGCTTACTCTTCTCAATAAAACTCTTTCCACAATATGAACACAGATACGGCTTCTCTCCCATGTGGATGCGCTGGTGTCGCCGGAGATTGCTTAGCCTGGGGAAATCCTTCCCGCAGTCTGAGCACGGATATGGCCTTTCTCCTGTGTGGACTCGCAGATGTTTCATGAGATTACCACTCTCGATAAAACGCATCTTGCACTCTGAGCACTGGTACGGCTTCTCTCCTGTGTGAATGCGCTGGTGTTTTATTAGATGACTCTTTTGAACGAAACCTGTTCCGCACTCTGAACAGTCGTACGGCTTCTTTCCACTGTGAATGTACTGGTGTTTAATGAGCGTGCTCCTCTGTCTGAAACTTTTCCCGCAGTCTGAGCACGGATACGGTTTCTCTCCGGTGTGCGTGCGCTTGTGCTCCCGAAGTGTGCTCATCTGAGCGAAACCCTTTCCACAATGTAAGCAGAGGTTAAGTGCTTTTTGCTTTCGTTTGAAAGATGAGCGTTGCTGACTGCTGGAACTCTTTATAGACTCGGGACTCTCACATTTAATCCTGTCTGACTTCATCTTACTCTTGATCTTCTTGAAGAGATAAATTTATGATGCATAGGAGAGAGGACTGCAGGAGAAGACAGGGTAAAAGTTATATGACTCAAAAAGAGAAAAACAGTTCAATAATGTATAGCAAATAAAAAAGTTATTTCATTTGATAAGGTGACATTGATAGAACCTGTAGGAGCATAGGATGACATCATGCACACGTTCTACGATGCCTACTCTCACCTGGATATACTGGAGGTGACTTGTGATGCCTTTGGACTTTTTTCAGGATCTATAGCATCATCCCACCTCCCTCACAGAGACAGAGGCCTTTCTGTTCCATCAAGTGCAACAGTAAAAGACCTTGGTGTGATTATAGATTCCAGTCTTTCATTTGAAGCACACATAGAAATATTGCCAAGAAATATATCGTCACTAAATGATGCAGAAAAACTAGTTCATGCTTTTATCACCTCTAGGTTGGACTATTGTAACGTCTTACTGTCTGGTTGTTCAACTAGGTGTATAAACAAGCTTCGGTTAGTACAGAATGCAGCAGCGAGAGTCCTCACTAAAACCAGAAGATACGAGCACATCACCCCTATCTTATCTACACTGCATTGGCTGCCTGTGAAATTTCGGATGGATTTTAAGATACTACTTTTGACATATAAAGCCTTAAATGGTCTCGCGCCACAGTATCTGAGCGAACTGCTAGTGTCCTACATTCCGCCACGCCTACTTCCATCAAAGCATGCAGGCTGCCTGTCAGTACCACGTATTATTAAAACTACAGCAGGGGGCAGATCTTTTTCTTACAAAGCCCCAAAGTTATGGAATAGTCTTCCTATTAATGTTCGGGACTCAGACACAGTCTCAGTGTTTAAGTCTAGGCTAAAAACCTATTTATTTAGCCAAGCATTTTTGTAAATAGATTAGCCTTAGGTAAAGGAGCAGATCTGGGGGACTCATAGACGTAGAGTATTCTGGTGAACTGGTATGTTTAGATGCTGTCCTCCCCACTCTCATTGTTCACTCAGGTTTGTTGACGGTGAGGTGATTGGTTGCTTTACATCACAGGGAGCCCTCATGTCTGTGTTTCCTTCTGGCTCTCCCTTTTAGTTATGCTGTCATAGTTAGTCCTGCCGGAGTCCCTGCTTGCACTTTGCACAGCATGTGGAAATATACATTCACCTTATACATGTTTGACTGTGACCATACCTAACTGCCATCTCTCCTTCTCTTCTGTTCTCTCCTCTTTCTCTCTTCCTCTCTCCTTTTCCCTCTCCCTGTCTCTCTGTTGAGCTATACATGTTGTTCCTGAGCTGCCAGTGATCCAGACCCCTCTGGACCTGTATAACTCATCCTGGAGTCCTGCTTCTGGTTGGAGATCTCGTCGCATGGATGCCCCGTGTGGTCTGCCTGGGATGCGTGTGGTGGATAGTTCCACTTTTCCACGAAGACTGTCCTGTCCTTGACTGATGCAGACAGCTGTTCTCTGGGGACCTGTGACTTCAGTTGTTTGATAGCTCAGGACTGGAATTTCCTACAGTCTACCTGAGCCTCCAGGAACAAACTGGACTCCATTTAATTTAAACACATCGCCTGTTATACTGAACTTCCAGTCTTACACAGTATTATGCTGATCAATCCCTGCTATCCGTTTTCACCCAAATGAGGATGGGTTTCCTGTTGAGTCTGGTTCCTCCCAAGGTTTCTTCCTATTCCTATACGTTTTCCTTGCCACCGTCTCCATCGGCTTGCTCATCAGGGACAATCTTATCATTTTGATTCATACACATTTCATACAAACTTACTTCTTTTGATTGTGTAAAACTGCTTTGCGACAATGTCAACAGTTTAGAGCGCTATACAAATAAAATTTAATTTAATTTAATTGAATAAGGCTATGTAAATTAGGATTTAAAGAAAGAGGGGCACAAACCACAGGACGTAGCATGTACTGTATGTGCTGCATCAATGTGTCCAGTTCACAGTTATTGTAATAGTGATGTGTGATATGTGCAGGGGCAGTGAGGAGACTGATCATTAAGCAGCCTCACAGTGTGTGATAAGAGGCTGTGGGGTAGTCTGGTGGTTCAGGCACGTATGGACCTGTACCTTCTACCTGAGTGCAGTAACTGGAATAGGCGATGTGCGGGGCAATGCTGATTGTGCAGGATGTTAGTGTAGATGGTACTAATCTTTGGGAGACCTAGTGCCAATGAGCTTCCTAATGTTAAAATCCATTGAGTGCAGTTTTGAAAACAACCCAAAATAACTGACTTCCTGTTAAGTAGGGCCCATGACATGCATAGTGAGAATTTTTCAACTCAAAAAGATATAAAAGTGTACCCAGTTTGACATGTATGTGTGTAAGTATGTTTGAGCTATGCAGCAAAATCTCCTGCGAAGGCCCTGAGCCCCGCACAGAGCCCGGACTCTCGGGTGTCCTAATAGCAGCAGATTCCAACATGCACAGGTTTTTTGGCTGTGAGCATGTGGGACTTCTAACTGGTGTAAGCATGTATGATGAGTGAGATTGAGACTAATTTATTGAAAAGGCAGATCAGAAGTTTTAATAATGACTTTTAATAATGTAATGCCAGGCTTTGGTGCTGCCCTAGTGGTAGCCTGTTGCAGCATGTCCCGTTAAGTTTAAACTTTTTTTTACGTATTTTTTTTCTTTTCAATTGTATGGGTGTGTGAATGTGAAATGCAGTATGGACATCAAAGTCACGGTCAGTCTTTCCGACTTTTTTGGACTTGTTTACAATCGTATCTGGGACCTCTGTTCAAAGCTGCGGTCCTATTGTTTACACCAGAGATGAGTTGTTAGCAGCTAGCAATATGGCAGTACTACTCCAGGCAAAACTGGATATTCCACACGAGATAAAAAGAAGAAGACAGGGAAACCGAGCTGGTGCTTAGTGTTGGGCCAAAGGAGAGGTCACAGACAAACTCTCCTGTCCATCGTAATGGGGAACGCGAGATCTCTACCCAACAAAATAGACAAGGTAGCGGCTCTTACCCGGCATCAGAGGGAATTTCGGGAGTGTAGTGTAGTTTTCAGAGACATGGATAACCAGCCTAATTTCGATTCTAACTACTGTGCGCGAGCAGAATGACAAAGCAGTAAGAGAAAGGGAGGAGGACTCGCAGTATTTGTGAATAATATATGGTGTAAACCTAGTCATATCACTATAAAAGAGCAAATCTGCTGTAAAGACATTGAGCTGTTAGTCGTTAGCATGAGACCATACTATCTTCCTCGAAAATTCTCGCATATTGTGATAGCTGTGTATATTCCCCCCCTCTGCTGATGGTGAAGAGGTATGCAATGTCCTGCATTCTGTTGTCACCAGGATGTTAACAAAATGTCCAAATACCCTTCTCGTTATCTCTGGAGATTTTAACCATGCCCCTCCATCCTCTATTCTGCCTACATTTGCCTATGGGTGACCAGATTTGATCAGCTACCTGTACAGACTGGCATATTGTTGTACATGTTTGATCTGAGGTGAGCTGTGAAAGACACCTTGCATGGTACATAGTTCCAAGGACGTCACACCCAAAAGACGTAGGAGATTATAGACCAGTAGCACTAACCTCACACCTCAAGACACTGGTGCTTAACCATGTCCGACCTCTTTTGAGCCCACCAGTGGACCCACTTTGGCCTACCAACCTGGCATTGGAGTTGAAGACTCTCATCTTCCTCCTTAGTAGGGCTTTTTCGCACCTGGAAAAGGCTGAAAGTGCTGTGAGAGTCATGTTCTTTGACTTTAACACCATTCAACCTGCGCTTCTGAAGGATAAGCTAGAGTACATGGGAGTACTTTGTGGACTGGTGTCAACGAAACTGCCTCCACATAAATGCGGGGAAGACCAAAGAACTGATGGTGGACTTTTGCTATCATTGGTGATACTTCACTATCGCCAATGAACATTTAGGGCATGGACTCTTATTAATACCTGGGTGTTGATCTAAACAGCAAACTGGACTGGACAGACAACATTTTATAGAAAAGGACAGAGCAAACTCTGCTGAGGAGACAAAGGTTGAGTGTCTGAAGTGATATTGAAGGTCTTTTCTCCCTGCTTCTATTAGATTGTACAATCAGAGCTGCCCCAGTGAACCACGAACACTGTCATTACTGTGATAAACTGCGAGTGCAATATACTGTTGTAATGCTTACAATATAGTTACAATATCTTAAATATAGCTACATTATCTCACAATTAAGTTACTATATCTTAATTTTTTTGTGAAACTTTCCCACTTGGGATGAATAAAGGTACATCTTATCTTAAAAAAGCACTTCTGTTGCTCCACTGAGCGTTTTTGTGCTTGTTCTTTTTTTATATCAATCAAACTGAAAACCAGCCAATTCTAGTCACTGGCCGATCAGCGGGTTCATACTTTTTATTAATATAAAAAAATAAAATTAATAATTGAATGGACTTTGGAGTCAGTGTGGTGATACATGAATTAGGACACAAAAAAATTCAAAGCTATAAACACGCATTCATGCGTGTTCAATCGCGGGAGAGAACATGTTCCGCATACTGTACATTGTTACGTGCATGCAGCATGCATCCCATGATATCCGGAAGCAGGTGTAAAAGCAGCGACGATGAAGCTGGTACTGCTAAGAAGCGGCAAGCGATAAAGATGAAGACAAAAGTGAAAATAGAGTGAGGTGATAAAAGAACGAGCAATGTCTGCCTTCTCTTAACATGAATTATTCAACCAACAGTGCCATTCTAAAGATCAAGGACAAGCTTATGGAAGCCAATTGTGTTAGTATCCTAGTGTTTAGACAAAGTTTTTTGGACTTGCAAACCAAATGGACTTATGAACTTATAGAACCTAACAAAAAATAATCCTAAATTTTTATTTAATACCGTAGCAAAATTAACTACAAAGAAGACCACTACAGAAAGATACACAACAACAAGAGAACAGTAGTGAGTAGTGTAACAACAGTAGTGAGGACTTCATGAACTTTTTCACTAACAAAATTGTAAATATTAGGCAAAACAAAATCAGGCTTTGAAACCAGACAATTTAATTGATGCAGATGATAAAGTAACCATATCAGATCTGAACCTAGAATACTTTACTCCCCTTGAAGAGAACGAACAAATTTCACTTGTCTATTCTGCAAAATCAACCTGTATTAGATCCTATACCGACATTTTCTCAAGCAGATAACCAGCAATAACAGAACCCTTGTTGTAAATAAATAACTCAGCAGTGGATGTCTTCCAAAATCTTTTAAATTCGCAGTTATTAAACCACTATTTAAGAAACCTGACCTCTGCCCCTGTCAGCTGTTCAATTACAGGCCGATATCAAACTTCCCCTTTATCCCTAAAATTCTGGAAAAGATAGTAGCGCAGCAGCCATGTTCATATCTACATAGAAATAGCATACGCAAACTATCAGTCAGGATTTAGGCCTCATCATAGCACAGAGACAGCACTTGTTAAAGTAATGAATGACCTCCTATTGGCCTCTGATCAGAGTTGATTCACTATGTTTGTGTTACTCGAACGCAGTGCAGCTTTTGACACCATTGATCATAGTATTCTCCTTCACAGATTACTCGATTACTAAAATATTCGACAGCCCTAAATTATTTAGTTATATTGTACAACTCACTTCTCCTCTCTTTCATTTACGGCATTCTGCTGTCTCTCACATGACATGTAACAAGGAGGTGGAGCTTAACAAGCTAACCAGTAATCAGGAGTTGGGGTAGTGTGCTGCTATTTTTATGCCAAAAACTGTTTTGCACACTGATTTTATATTTTATTTACATTTTTAAGTCTTATTGTTAATATTCTATTTATGTTTAACAACTTTTCACTTTTTTACATTAAAATAGGGACAGGTGACTTTTATTTTAATACAAGCAAGTTAAAAGTCCTGTGCAGACAACACTTTTTTTTCCAAAAAAAAAAAAGTGCAATCAGTATTTTTTGTTGCAAGAAAAACAGAGAGAATCGTGTGAGAAAATCATGATCTCAATTCCCATGGAGAAAAAACGTAATTCTCATTTTGTCAAGAATCATGCGGCCCTAATCCAGATGCCCTCTGGACCTGTTTGCTGGCGCCCCGCTTCTGGTTGAAGATCCCGTCGCATGGACGCCCTGTGTGGTCTGACTGGGATGCGTGTGATGATGGCTCCACTTTACCACGAAGACGATCCTGGCCTCAGCTGATGCTGACAGCTGTTCTCTGAGAACTTTACGACTAGAATTTCCTACAAATCTCCCTTAGCCTCCAACAACAAACTGGACTCCATTTTAACTTAAAAACTTTTAATTGCCAGCCGCCTAACACACAGTATGTCTGCCCGATCAATCCCGCCGACAATGAGAATTGTTAAAAGCGCTATACAAATAAAAAATTTAATTGAATGAACGAGCTCTCAGAACAGAACTTGTTCGTATGTTGTGGATTTACTGTATTTACACTCTCTGATAAAGCAAGTGGCAGCATGCATTGAGTTGGTTTGTGAGAGAGCAAGGTTACTCTTCCTCCTGTCAGCTGAACAGGTTCCAAGCCTGAGCAGGTGGAGATGGAGGATCAGAAGTCGCTTACTGTCTCTACTGCGATATTCAACTTTATCATCAATTACTAAATCACACTTTATATTGGTCACACCTCGTTCAATGTCATGACAATAATATCACCATTTTGCCCTGTGTGATGCAAAAGTAAAACTCAGTTAATTCACAGCTGGCCATCCAACAGAAAGTTTTTTTTTTTTTTTACTAACACCAGAAGCTTTATATTTATTGAAAACTGGGGTAGAGCACTGTCTGACTGGAGCGGTGTTCCAATCCAAAGTTAACTTCACAGAGTGCTCCTTATTCTGTTTGCAGGGAGAAAACCCCACAATTCGGAACACCCTGCACAGTCACCAGCGCAGAGGTCAATTCCTCTGTGCGTTACCATGGTAGCACCTTGGATACTCTTGAATGAGAGGAGGAGAAATGAGGCTTCATCTCTACTATTAATATGATGTCATCCTCGATAAAAAGGACAAAAAATATATATAAATCCAGATTAGGAACATATAAATCAAGATACCAGATCAAGATTCAGTAAACCTAAACTTTTTTGTTTTTTACATTTCACAATCAACTTTATTTACTTCTTATCTAATATATGAATGAAGGAAATGCACACAAAAGCTTTGCTTTATATTAATGACCTCAATCTCTCTCATAAACTTATTATTATTATTATCTCTCCCTCTTCAATTAATTTTCTTTATTGTGTGTTTTAATCACTTGATTTGTGTTTTGAATCCTTAACACTGAATGGCAAATTTATATATTCTGTTCATGAATTCTAAGCAAAGGGTGTGTTAGTGTATTCTTGTTCATAATTTAAGAAAGAAAGAAAGAAGATAAGGACTTCCATATTTGTTCTTCACTTTTTTCGTTCTGTTCTAGTTCTTCATTCAAAGATTAAGAGATGGTGATTATGTTCACTCAATAATGAACTGGGCTCCATATTAACTTAAAGACATCTTCCAGCTGCCTAACACAGAGTATGTCTGAAAAACAATTCCTGCTCTCCGTTATCACCCAGATGAGGATGGGTTCCCTGTTGAGTCTGGTTCCTCTCAAGGTTTCTTCCTACTGCCATCTCAGGGAGCGTTGCCTTGCCATGCCACTGTTACTCTCGGCTTGATCATCAGGGACAATCTGAGCAAATTATCATTTATATTTTCTCACATTTCACACACATTTCCCTAATTGTCTTTTAATTTTGTGAAGCTGCTTTGAGACCATGACCACTGTTAAAAACTGTGTGCTACACGAAATTTGTCCACAAGATGTCAGTATAACGAAACCTTAAATGGAGCGTCATAAAATGAACCTTTTAGTGAAACTATTGAATGGAAAGTCTCGACATCTAAATGAGGCTTTACCTCACCATCACTGCTATGTTGCAGCCTGTGTAGCGCACTAGCACAGGAAGTAGAAGCCCATTTAGGACTGAGCCACTGTTAGCCGAGTGTAACTTACCTTGAGCTTTACAGCAGAACGCAGTTAACCACCTCAAATACACCCACAACGGATCAGATGGAACTGTGGGGGTAAAACCCTGTCAGAAATATTGGAATGTAAAGATGATTAGTAGAGTCGGAGAGCTCAGCTCATCAATCAGCAACACTGCAGCACGGCTTCTTCTGCTTCTGGGAATGTGTGGAGGACCGCGACCGAAACGCTCACAGCGACACCTACTGGAGGAGTTTACTCTGTCGTCTACAGGTTTAATGGGAGATTGTCATATTCATTCCTTCATTCATTCATTACATATATATATATATATATTTCATTGAATCCACATTCCACCAGTAAGAGCACACCACATTATGGGTGATATATCAGAGTTCAAAAGAGAAGAAATTGTTGGTGCGCGTCTCACTGGCACATCTTTGACCAAGACAGCAAGTCACAGTATCCAGGGTAATGTCAGCATACCACCAACAAGGCCAAACAGGAGTAACTGTAGACGCAAGAGGAAGCTGTCTGAAAGGGATGTCCGGGTGCTAACACGCACTGTATCCAAAAAACATAAAACCACAGCTGCCCAACTCACATTTAAACTGCAGAATTAAATGTGCACCTCAACTCTCCTGTTTCCACCAAAACTGTTGGTCTGGAGGGTCGATGTACATGCCAGGCTGCTATAGTCAAACCTTTGGTCACTCATGCCAATGCCAAACGTCGTTTCGATGGTGCCAGCAGTAAGAATCCTGGGCTGTGGACAACGTGAAACATGTATTGTTCTCTGAGGAGTCCACCTTCACGTCTTTCCCACATTCGGGGGAGTTACGGTGTGGAGAAGCCCCAAAGAAGCGACTGTACCACCCAGACTGTTGCATGCCCTGAGTGAAGTATGGGGGTGGACCAGTGATGGTTTGGGCAGCAATATCATGGCATTCTGTAGGCCCAATACTTGTACTAGATGGGGACATCACTGCCAGGGACTACCGAACCATTCTGGAGGACCATGTGCACCCTATGGCTCAAACAATGTATCCTGAAGGCGGTGCTGTGTAACAGGATGAAAATGCACCAATACACACATCAAGACTGGTGACAGAGTGGTTTGATTGAACATGAAAGTGAAGTTGAACATCTCCCATGGCCTGCACAGTCACCAGATCTAAACCCCTATCTTTGGGGTGTTTTGGAGGAGCGAGTAAGGAAACGTTTTCCTCCACCAACATCACATAGTGACCTGGATACTATTCTGCAAGACGAATGACTCAAAATCCCTCTGGCCACTGTGTAGGACTTGTATCTGTCATTCCCAAGACGAAATGATGTTGTATTGGCCGCAAAAGTAGGCCCTACACCATACTAATGAATTATTGTGGTCTAAAACAAGGCGTTTCAGTTTCATTGTCCAACCCCTGTATATAGTATGTATGCCATAGTTAGTCCTGCTGGGACTATAACTAACCATACAAAACATAAGCTTAATTAAATCAACTTGGAGCCATCAAAACAAAACACATGCATTTAAACATGCAATTGTCAAAACTATTTATCACCTAATGTTGGATTACATCTTTCAAATTAAGTGAAGTTCTGAACATCAGATTTAAGAATGATTGCCCTGCTCTCGCTCCCTCACCTAACACCTCTCCCATTTGATTCTTTCCATGGCTTTCATATGGGGAGCATTATAAGAGTATAAGAAAAAACTACATAAACATTAATAATGAAATAATTTAACTTAATAGTAGTGTAGTTTTGTATGACTACGCAACACTCTCTCTCTAACACCCACAGACACGCATACAAATCAACTTACTATTATGGCATTTAAAAATCTATTTTGACCCTTTAGCTCCCAAGCATGTAGGTGACGCCGCAACGTCTAATGAAAAAACAAAACCTCTTCTTTAAAATGAGAATGAAATCACACAAATTGTGTAGAGAATGCGTCTTTTATCATCATTAAAGCTGTCAGTCATTTCGAAAACCCCCGTGTTAAACTGAATCCTTGGTTTTTGTTGCGTCTCCGCTGAGAGGATTTGTGTGTATGTATCATACCTTCAGTTCTCATTTTGAAATATGCAAAAGCTGTGCTTGAACTGTTGTCTTGCCCGTTGCGAAAACGTGAACAGTTGCACAAGCTTCCATGAGCTTGTGAGCAGCGCGTTACAATATTGAATTCTGATTGGTTCATCGCCGATATTAGGTCGAAAATGATCATACATAGAGTTTTAATATTTCATAACAAACCTTACATAACAGTACGGAGCCCTGGAAGTCACCTAGAGGAGAAAATAAAACAATCTGTGGCAACGGTTTTGCAATCCGTGCCCTCAATTTAATAATCCGTTCCCACGAATTCTTAAATTGTTCCCTCAGTTTAACAATCTGTGCGCTCAGATTTTGCAATCCGTACCCACGAATTCATAATTCCGTGCGTACCTTTTTGCAATCCGTTCCCACAGGTTTGTACACAGACTCCTTTTGGAAGAACACTAAGCTCCCCGGTACATGTTAATGAATCTTACTGTATATTGTGCAATTGTGGATTATTAACTGTAATACATCAAACTGTCTTAACTGCATGCTTACAGTGATTCTCTAGTTATCAATTGTAGCAGGTTTAAGGTAGAATACTACGATTTAATAAAAATTATTTGCATTAAATCTTGTGATAATTTGTGATAATATTATTTAATAAACCTGGCATTGTGTATTATTACTGACTGTTGACTAAATGCTTGCTTATTCTAAATGCATAGCCTAAATGTAACAATAACAATACTAGCAGTAGTAGTTGTAGTAGTAGTAGTAGTAGTGGGGGGGGGGGGTATATATACACCTAAAAGGCACAAAAGCATTTTTTTAGTTTAGTTATTTATCTATTTATTATATCTAGTTATTTATACACAGCTTACCTTCTGGACACAAAACAAGCATCCCTTGTACAACTTGTAGCAGCAATGTTTCTTTAATGATTAAATAATGTTACACTCATGTGTTTACTCACTGATTTTATCAGGTTTTTTTTTTTTTTAGCATGGCTGATCGTTAACAAGAAAATCGTTACAAGATAATGTATGTATGTCATAGTCCTGCCGGAGTCCCTACTTGCACTCTGCACTAAATATACATTCAGCTTATACATTACATAACTGTTATCTCTTCTCTTTTCTCCCACTCTCTCTCTACACGTCTCTCCTGAGCTGCCAGTGATCCAGACCCCCTCTGTCCTCTGGACCTGTCTGACTCGTTCTGGTGTCCTGCTTCTGGTTGGAGATCTCGTCACATGGATGCCCCGTGTGGTCTGTCTGGGGACGGTTCCACTTTACCACTATATTCAACATCTCTCTGAGCAGCGCCGTCGTTCCCACGTGCTTCAAGTCCACCACCATCGTCCCCGTGCCGAAGAAGTCTTCTGTGTCCTGTCTCAATGACTACCGCCCTGTTGCACTCACACCCATCATCATGAAGTGCTTCGAGCGGCTCGTCATGAGACACATCAAGACCCTGCTGCCCCCCTCACTAGACCCCCTGCAGTTCGCGTATTGTCCAAACCGTTCAACGGACGACGCCATCTCCACCACACTCCACCTGGCACTGTCACATCTTGACAAGAAAGACACATATGTCAGAATGCTGTACATAGACTTCAGTTCACAATCATCCCCCAACACCTGATCGGGAAGCTGAGCTTGTTGGGCCTGAACACCTCCCTCTGTAACTGGATCCTGGACTTTCTGACTGAAAGACCTCAAGCAGTGCGGATCGGGAGCTACACCTCCAGCACCACCACACTGAGTACTGGGGCCCCCCAGGGCTGCGTGCTCAGTCCCCTGCTGTTCACACTGCTGACTCATGATTGTGTAGCGACACACAGCTCCAATCATATCATCAAGTTCGCTGATGACACGACCGTGGTGGGTCTCATCAGCAAGAACGACGAGTCAGCGTACAGAGAGGAAGTGCAGAGGCTAACGGACTGGTGTAAAGACAACAACCTGGCTCTGAACGTCGAAAAGACAAAATGAGATGGTTGTTGACTTCAGGAGGACACGGAGCGATCACTCTCCGCTCAGCATCGACGGCTCTTCTGTGGAGATCGTCAAGAGTACAAAATTCCTGGGCGTCCACCTGGAGGAGATCCTCTCCTGGTCCCTCAACACCAGCTCTCTGCATAAGAAAGCACAACAACATCTTTTCTTCCTGAGAAGGCTGAGAAAGACACAGCTTCCACCACCGATCCTCGTGCTTCAAAAAAAGGTACCTTCTATAGAGGAACTATTGAGAGCATCCTGAGCAGCTGCATCACTGTCTGGTTTGGGAATTGTACCATATCAGACCGCAAGACCCTACAGCGGATAGTGAGGACAGCTGAGAAGATCATCGGGTTCTCTCTCCCTTCTATCGAAGACATTTACACCACACGCTGCATCCGCAAAGCCACCAGCATTGTGGCTGACCGGACACACCCCTCACACACACTCTTCACCCTCGTGCCATCTGGAAAAAGGTACCGAAGCATTCAGGCACTCACATCCAGACTGAGAAACAGTTTTTACCCGCAAGCCATCCGTCTCCTCAACACAAAGAGACTGGACGGATAAACACACACACACACACACACACACACACACACACACACAAATCACTCAGACGAACTAAATAACATCTGGACTGAACTGATAAACACACATGCACAATCACACTGATATACATCCATCTCAATCTGCTCATACCTACCTACCTGTGTTGCTCTTCGCAATTTTTTGCACAATATTTATTTGACTGCTATTTGCACACAATACTCTTGTCAAAATGTAAACTGTTTACTGCTGCTCTTCCCACTACCTCAACTCATACTTCATCAAAAAAAGTACCGTTATGTGTTACATTGTTGTCCGTCATGTACCTCTTTGTTTGCACATTTGCACGTGCACTTTGTCTATTGTGTATTTTTGTATAGAAATTTGATAGTTCTTCTTTTAGAGTAACTTACAAATGTAAAAATAAATGTATGTTGTAAATTCATGTTGTTGCATGTATGTAGCACCCTGGTCCTGGAGGAACGTTGTTTCGTTTCACTGTGTACTAACTGTATATGGTTGGAATGACAATAAAAGCCTACTTGACTTGACTTGATCATGAAGACAGTCCTGTCCTTGGCTAATGCAGACAGCTTTTCTCTGAGGACTTGTGACTGCAGTCGCTTGATAGTTCAGGAGTGAAGTTTCCTACAGTCTACCTGAGTCTCCAATAACAAACTGGACTCCATATTAACTTAAACACATCTCTTGTTATACTGAACTTCCAGCGATTATCACCCAGATGAGGATGGGTTCCCTGTTGAGTCTGGTTCCTCTCAAGGTTTCTTCCTATTGGCATGTCTGGGAGTTTTTTCCTCAGCACCGTCACCCTCAGCTTGCTCATCAGAGACAATTACTTGCAACAATGACCATTGTTAAAAGCACTATATAAGTAAAATTGCCCTGTATGTATGTGATGTTCTCAAGTTTCATGAGTTACTTATTTCCTAAGGCAAAATAAAATTACTGTGTATTAATAAGTTGATTGCAAATGACTAACTGTCCATTACGACAGAGGAAACAACACTCATCTTTTAAAAATAATTTCTAATTTCTTTTTTACTAAAATAAATATGCATCTCTTTTGTTTTTGCCACAGTAATGTTTAAAACGGAAGATTTACACCAATCATTGTCAGGTTCATCACTACTGATATATAACTATCACAATAACTATCATCTGCAAATTTAATACTGTTAAAAAACAAATTAAGGAGAGAGGAGAACATCAAGTGGAGGAGAAAAGAACATCTGATAAAACAGTATTTACCCTCAGACCCTGTCACCTCCCTGTTAAAAAGTCCATCAACCAGCAAATCAAGCCAGTATCAATAGTGTGAGTACTCTTCATGTATTGCTAAAACAGACAGATGGACACAGCTAAAAGCCAAGGAGAAATCAATAACAGGTGGACAGTCAATAGACTCTGCCACCTCAAGATGTTCAGGAACATTAAGACAGCATTTTCTTTTTTCTTTTATTTAAAAAAGACTGTTTATTGTGCATTTTAATACATTTATTTTAATATTTATCTGGACATAAAACAATGTAATTCCTAGAATGTATTTTTTGTACAATATGATATGTGAGCTTTAAAATGTTTGAAATATTTGCCAAATTTCTGTAGGTTTCTTACATTTCTACCTGCAGCCATTAGAGGATACTATACAGCATCTATTATGGTACGAATAGGTGTTTGTGGTCCAATTTGAATAAAATTATCCACAAAATATAAGACAACTATTCCATAAGCACGAATAACACCAGAATCATCAGGAACATGGACAACTCTCCACATTCTGTGCAAGGAATCACCTGTCCTCATTCGTAACTCTATGAATACCCTGGTGTCGTCTGAAATTGCTCTTGAAAGTAAACCGCTTTCCGCACTCTAAACAGTAATACGGCTTCTCCCCTGTGTGGACTCGTTGGTGTACCTGAAGAACATTCTGGCGGGTAAAGCTCTTTCCGCAGTCTAAGCAGTAATGCGGTTTATCTCCTGTGTGAATGCGCACGTGTTGTCGGAGAGTACTTCTCTGCGTGAAACTCCTCCCGCAGTCTGAGCACTGATACGGCTTCTCCCCTGTGTGAATACGCAGGTGGTTAACAAGACTGCCGCTCTCAATAAAACTCTTGGCACAATGAGAACACCGATAAGGCTTCTCTCCGGTGTGAATGCGCTGATGTCTCTCGAGAGTGCTCTGGGTAGCGAAACTCTTTGCACACATCGAACACTGATGCGGCCTCTCTCCAGTGTGGATTCGCTGATGACGCCGGAGATTACAGAAGTAACGGAAGTTGTAACCACACTGTGAGCAGCGATATGGCTTCTCTCCTGTGTGAATACGCTGGTGTGTATGGAGAGTACTCACTTGACTAAAACGCTTCCCACACTGTGAGCACTGGTGAAGTTCTTTTTTAACTCGTATATGAGAAGCTTTAGTGCAGAAGGTTCCAGATATCCTCTGCTGATGGTTCAAGCTCCCTGTGGTTTCTGGATCCTCGGGTTGTAGCTCTTCTGACTTCATCCTAGCTGTGACTTATGGAGGTATGAAAACTACTCAAATCTGGATAAGATAAAAAGATGACAAGATAGCAAAAGGGGTAAAAAAAAAATAATAATAATAATAAATAAATAAATGTTTTCCTGTCTGAACCTCAACTAGTGCATTCTGGGAGGAAGTAAAAGAGCATCCTAATGTCAGCAGATCCAAGTAGTTTGTTATAGGCTAAAATATCCACCAGCTTTAAAGGTCATATGGACTACATTCTGCTTCACCAAATTGATCAAATAATCAAATCATTAATTAAAATGATTAAATAATAAGCAATGAGAACTCTTTCTGCTTCAAAACAAGGTACATAGGCTAATATAACAGGATATTATCCATAATTTAAACTCATGACAATTATTTAAAACATATATGATAATATCTTTTTTTTGTATTTCCCAATCCATAGCTCCAGGACTGTAAATACCCGCCCCACCCCACCCCCCACGGTAACTGCAGGGCACTACCGAGTGTGTAAAAAGCACTAGCGTAAGACGTAGGAGGCTATTTAGAATTCAGCCAGAGTTCTCCACCAGGGAACAGATTGTAACCTCAACAAAGTGGACTTAATCAAAATTATTTTTCTTATTATAAAATTGCACTTTTGACGTTGTAGCATACAGTTCTAAAATGGATTGATGTATGGATGTACTATTTGGTATTGCTCCACATGCATACATCACTATATACAGTAAACATTTATGCCAGGGGGGTCCAGGGTCCAATGCTCTCCAGAAAGGGCCCATGTGTGGGTGCAGGTTTACATTCTAACCAAGGAGATGCCACAGCTAAACAGAGATCAGGTGTACAGTCGTGGCCAGAAGTTTTGGGAATGACACAAATATTAGTTTTCAAAAAGTTTGCTGCTAAACTGCTTTTAGATCTGTGTTTCAGTTGTTTCTGTGATGTACTGAAATATAATTACAAGCACTTCATACGTTTCAAAGGTTTTTAATCGACAATTACATGACATTTACGCAAAGAGTCAGTATTTGCAGTGTTGGCGCTTCTTTTTCAGGACCTCTGCAATTCGACTGGGCTGCTCTCAATCAACTTCTGGGCCAAATCCTGACTGTTAGAAACCCATTCTTTCATAATCACTTCTTCGAGTTTGTCAGAATTAGTGGGTTTTTGTTTGTCCACCCGCCTCTTGAGGATTGACCACAAGTTCTCAATGGGATTAAGATCTGGGGTTTCCAGGCCATGGACCCAAAATTTCAACATTTTGGTCCCCAAGCCACTTAGTTTTCACTTTTGCCCCAGTCCTCAGCAGTCCATTTTGCAGAAGATCAATCTGTCCCTGATGTTTTCTTAGGAGAGAAGTGGCTTCTTTGCTGTCCTTCTTGACACCAGGCCATCTTCCAAAAGTCTTGGCCTCACTGTGGGTGCAGATGCGCTCACACCTGCCTGCTGCCATTCCTGAGCAGCTCTGCACTGGTGGCACTCCGATCCCGCAGCTGAATCCTCTTTAGGAGACGATCCTGGCGCTTGCTGGACTTTCTTGGACGCCCTGAAGCCTTCTTAACAAGAATTGAACCTCTTTCCTTGAAGTTCTTGATGATCCTATAAATTGTTGATTTAGGTGCAATCTTAGTAGCCACAATATCCTTGCCTATGAAGCCATTTTTTATGCAACGCAATGATGGCTGCACACGTTTCTTTGCAGGTCACCATGGTTAACAATGAAAGAACAATGATTTCCAGCATCACCCTCTTTTTAACATGTCAAGTCTGCCATTCTAACCCAATCAGCCTGACATAATGATCTCCAGCCTTGTGCTCGTCGACATTCTCACCTGAGTTAACAAGACGATTACTGAAATGATCTCAGCAGGTCCTTTAATGACATCAATGAAATGCAGTGGAAAGTTTTTTTTCGGGATTAAGTTCATTTTCATGGCAAAGAAGGACTATGCAGTTCATCTGATCACTCTTCAGAACATTCTGGTGTATATGCAAATTGCTATTATGAAAACTTAAGCAGCAACTTTTCCAATTTCCAATATTTATGTAATTCTCAAAACTTTTGGCCACGACTGTAGATTTGGTTTGGACATACACTGGCCTTTTCTGGAGATTGGAAACCGCTGATTCATGCAAAAAAAAAAAACAACACAAAAATGCTTTATGTCCTGAATTTATACTTCTGTAAGGCTGCCCTGTGAGAATAATAAAAAGTGACTTTTTCAATTTAAAGTAAATTGAACCACTTGCTTATACACATTAAGAAACTATGTTCAGACAGAAAACAGTTTTTACTTAAACTCAGACAAAACCAAAACTTACATACACCATATATACTGTAATTTCCCCCCTTTTCTTTCCATATCTGTTAAATTAGCTTGATTAGATTTTTAAAAAGGGCTCTTGTTTCTCTTATGTCTGGCGTTAGCTTCAGGAAACCATAATGGCTCCATCCTGGTGACCTGAGCAGGACAGGTTAAAAAGATCAAGATTTCAATCTTTGAGTAAATATAAACCTCCTAACCAATTTCACCTTAATTAACTATATTATAAAACTTAACCATTTAGCCACGGTTACCACTTAACTTACCTTGAGCTTTACAGCAGAACGCAGTTAACCACCTCAAATACACCCACAACGGATCAGATGGAACTGTGGGGGTAAAACCCTGTCAGAAATATTGGAATGTAAAGATGATTAGTAGAGTCGGAGAGCTCAGCTCATCAATCAGCAACACTGCAGCACGGCTTCTTCTGCTTCTGGGAATGTGTGGAGGACCGCGACCGAAACGCTCACAGCGACACCTACTGGAGGAGACGTCTTCTACAGGTTAAATGGAAGATTGTCATATTCATTCGTTTATTGCTCATGACACAAAAGCTGTCTTTGATGTTTTATTAATTTTTTTTCTCACTCGTTGAGTCAACATCCGTGTGCGTGTGTACTGGTTACTATAACACTGTGACCACGTGTGCACGTAAAGCACGTGAGTGTAGTTTATTATAACACACGTGTTTGTGCGAAAAGCAAAAGCAAGTGTCATTAGAGAGGTTAAAGATACATTTTGTCTCTCCGTCAGACAGCACTGATTCCATTAGTGTGTATGCCCCTTTCCTCTTCCTCTCGCCTTGACACACACACACTAAAGGAAACACTGCTCTGTTTACAAAGGTAAAGTGCAGGTTAATTTGTTTTATTATTACTTTAAAAGAAAGTACAAATAAAAAATCATCCCACACAGTAGCCCTCCCTCCTCTCAAATAAGACGAGAGGAGTGAGGGAGGAAGTCATTCCTCTTTAGCTTCACACTCACACACACTCTCTCTCTCTCACACACACACTCCATTGGATGAGAAGCAAAACACACACGCTCAAACACACTAACAGAAACACTTATCTGTCAGGATAAGTGTCATTAGTATCACTAATGTAATTTTGACTTTTTTCAAAAGTAAAGTTAAAATCGCAGGTTAATTTGTTTTATTCTTGCTTAATATTTTGTATTAATTATTTTTATTTTCATAGTTTTGGATTGTGGAATGAATCATCGGAGTTCATCGTCATTATTTCTGCTGGGGGAAATATGATATGCAAGTGTCTTGATATACAAGCAAGCTTACACAATGAATTACACTCACAATCCAAGGTTCCACTGCACAATGTTTAGAATAATAAAGGTAAAGAAAAACCCTTGAAGTTGTTGTGCTGTGTCCAAGGTTTTGACCAGTATTGTATAGATTCAGAAATATACACAATATACACAAAAGAAAAAATCTGTTGTAAAATGAAAAACAGTCTGTAGAAAAAGATCCCATTTGATCGGAAAAACAGGCCTTTGGCACTGAGGCTGAGCTCACATTACACATTACAGTGCTTTCAGACAGGGGAGAAAAAAAAAATGTGTGTCAAATTAATCACTCAAGATTGGTCATGTGGACATAGCCTACTTGACTTCCATAAACCTTTGCCTATCCACACTGCTGTCTGTGTGAATGCACTGGTGTTGTTGGAGATGAGCATTTTGTTTAAATTTTTTCCCACACTGTGAACACGGATACTGCGTCTTTTCAGTGTGAATACATCGGTGCTGTCTAAGACTTTTTCTTTGTGTAAATCTTCTCCCACACTGTGAACAGTGATGCAGCTTCTCTCCAGTATGAGTGCGCTGGTGTTGCCGAAGAGTTCCGCTTTGAGTAAAACACCTCCCGCACTCTGAGCACTGATATGGCTTCTCTCCAGTGTGAGTGTATTGGTGTTGTCGTAGACTTATTCTTTGGGTAAAACTCTTTCCACACTGTGAACACTGGTACGGCTTCTCCCCTGTGTGGATGTGCTGGTGGTGTCGGAGACCGTTCCTATGTGGAAAACTCTTCCCGCACTGCGAGCAGCGATACGGTGTCTCTCCGGTGTGAAGACGCTCGTGTTGTTGGAGAGTACTTTTATGTGCAAAACTCTTTCCACACACTGAACACTGATGTGGTTTCTCTCCAGTGTGAATGAGTTGGTGCGTCTGAAGATTATGCTGGCTCGTGAAGTTCTTCCAACACACTGAGCAGTAATAAGGCTTTTCTCCCACGTGGATACGCTTGTGTTTTTGAAAATTACTCTTCCGACTAAAACATTTTCCACACTGGGAACAAGTGTATGGTTTTTCTCCTGTGTGGGTTTGCTGGTGCTCCTTCAGCAGATGCTTTTCATTGTAGCTTTTACCACACTGTGAGCAGAGATATGATTTTTCTCCTGAGTGAATCCGTTGGTGTTTTTGGAAGTTACTCTTCTGACGGAATCTTTTTCCGCACTCCGAACAAGCATAAGGCTTTTCTCCTGTGTGAATGTGCAGGTGCTCTTCGAGATTACTCTTTTGACTGAAACTCTTCCCACACTGTGAGCACTGATACCTCTTCCCTCCTGCGTGAATTCGTAGGTGTTTTAAGAAATTACTCTTCTGACGGAACCTTTTTCCACACTGAAGACAAGCATAAGGCTTTTCTCCTGTGTGAATGTGCTGATGTTCATTAAGATTACCCTTTTGCCTGAACCTCCTCCCACACTGTGAGCACTGATACCTTTTCCCTTCTGTGTGAACTTGTACATGTTTTCTGAGATTATTCTTCTGATTGAAAATCTGCCCATATTGTGAACAATGGAGAATTTCTTTTTCGACTTCTTTGTGGAAAATGTTAGTATGGAACATACAAGATGTGGTTTGGTGAATACTGGAGCTTTCAGTCATTTCCAGAGCCTCAGGTTTAAGCTTGTCTGTCTTCATCCTTGTTTTAGAGGATGATGTAGAGGTAAAAGATCAAAACAGATACCTTGAAACCTAGATCACAACAGAAAACATGGTACAAGTAAGTGGTGAAACATCACCTTCAAGGAATGAGTTCAGAAAAACATTCCGAATGAGCATGATGGGACATCACTTAAACACTTAATGAAAATTATTTAAAAAAAAATAAAAAAAAACAATAGTACTCACAGCTATGTTTAATAGTCAAAGTACAAGCATTTCCAAGCACAATGCAAAGATAACTCAAGGGATTGGGACTAAATAGGCAATGTTATGATCTGGGGTTTCTTCTGTTCGTCAGAATCAAAGGTCAGCTGATGACCTAAATGTTGACCAAGTTATCACATCTTTGGAATTTTCTTCCGTGATGGCATGCCATGATGATGATGTTCAAATGATGTTCATCACGCTCAAAAAGTGAAAAAAAGAGTGGTTCAGGAAACATAAGACATCATTTTCACATATGGATTGGTCAACACAGAGTCAAGACCTTAACCCCACTGAAGATCTTTGGGATGTGCTGGAGATCTTGCTCCGCAATACAAGATCTCGGAGGGAAATTTAAGCGACTCTGGACAGAAACAAATGTTGTGACATTGCATAAACTTGGAAACATACAAACAACACCATGGCCGTAATCAAGGCAAAGAGCAGTCAAATAAAAAAAAATTGGTTACATACTGTAGCAAATGACCCAAACACTGGCCTAATTTCAGGGGTTTCTCCCCCTATATCTATTTAAATTACTTAATCTTACTGCAGATTTATAAGCCATTACTTTGATACTAGACATCAAATGTGTCATAGACCGGTTGAAGAACAGACTGTATAGAATATCAATTTGTAAATGATTATGATTTCCCTGTACATGAACTTTCCTACCAAGTTCCTACTAGGCACATTACTTTGTGCTTTCTGTAGGTCACAAAAGTGAGTACACCCCTCACATCTCTGCAAATATTTAGTTATATCTTTTCATAGGACAACACTACATAAATGACTCTTTGGCAAAATGAAAAGTAGTCAGTGTAAAGTTTGTATAGTAGTGTAAATTTATTGCCCCCTCAAAATAACTAAAAATACAGTCAATAATAGCTGAACCCCTAGCAACAAAAGTTAGTATAATGTTGCAAGACATATTAATAGATTAAAAATATAAAATATATATAAATATATAAAAAATTTATTTTAAAAACATGCTGAGAGATGGATGCTAGTGATGCCAGTTGTGGTGAAGTGTATCCTTTCCCCAGGGAAAATCTGCCAAGGAATTGGCTGGACCTGGTCTCTCCAGGTGAATGAACTCTTAACAGTATGCTACCAATAAATATATCCTAATACTGGTTTCCTGTTTCACAGATTAAAATCTCTAAAAACTTTTATTTTTATAAAATTTAAATCAAATCAAATTAAAGTAAGTCCAGTCATAAAATAAGCACCTGAGGGCCCTGTGTGGGTAGAAATAGAAAAATGCTTGTAATGTTATTTTACATAATGATCTTGGCCCAAGGTTGCATGCAGTGACTGAATTTGAGCTCACAGAGTGGTCCATGGACATGACCCTGATGTGGGGATGAAGGAGTGTTTCCCACAGAGAGTTAGCCACTGAGATTGCACAAGCCAGTGTAGTCTTCGTGTCGGTCCCAAGGCCAAACAAATGTGGAAGCTTGCGCCAGGAATGGCATCCAACAAAGCATGTGCCAAATCAATTTACGGATCATCATGAAAAAGATTATTATACTGGATCGGACGAGGCCCTGTTTAACAGCCAGGTACTGTACTGTTGGTCAGCAGGAAATTTAAAATATTTCAACAGAAAATATCTGTGGAAATTGAGATACTGTTGACCGAAAAAAGAAGAAAAAGGCAGGGGCAGATGTGTCCAGGGAGAGGAAACAATAATGAAGAGTAGAAGTTTAGAGGTTAAAATAGGAACTTTGAATGTTACATTTAGACATTTGGCAAATGCTCTTATCCAGAGCGACTTAGCGTCAGTGTTTTGAATTTGATGTGGGAAGCTACAGGAAGCCAGTGCAGGGAGTAGACAAGTGTTGTGGTATGGGAGAACTTGGGAAGTTGCAGCTGCATTCTGGTTCAGCTGCAAAGGACAAATGGTGGACACTGGCAGGCCTGCCAGGAGTGAGTTGCTGTAGTCCAGTCTTGAAATAATAAGGGACTGAACAAGCACCCGAGTAGCCTATGTATTAGCCGAGTAGCCTACGAGTTTGAGGAGGTTGAGTAGCCAATTGTTGTCCAGGGTGATTCATAAGGTCTTAACAGGGGAAGAATCACTTAGGATAAACAGCAGTTTTGTTTTAGCTTCAGCTGACGAGCTGTCCTCCAGGATGAGATGTCTGTTAGACATGCTGAGTTCCAGCGGTATCTCCCCCGTTCTAAGGGAGGAAAGGCAAGAATGAGTTGCTTGTCATCTGTATAACAATGGTATGAAAACCATGCGAGAATATGACCTTACCATGAGACTGGGTATAGAGGGAGAACTGAAGAGGACAAAGTACTGAGCCTTGTGAGACACCAGTACAAAGTCTGCATGGAGCATATGTGGATCCCCTCAATGTCACATAATATGACCGATCTTCTAGGTAGGAAGCAAACCACTGCCATGCCACAGATCCCAAGATCGGTAAGGATAGACAAGAGAATCTTGTGGTTTACTGTGTCAAATACAGACAAGAGGTCCAGGAGGATGAAGGTCCAGTTTAGCTGATCTAGCAGCATGGAGCTTCTCAGTGGGAGACAGAAGGGCTCAGTGGAATGTATGAATGTTGACACTACAACTGGTAAAAGGAGAGAGCTTGCTGATAAGATGGAGTGGAGAAAGGTACATATACTGTGTGTACATGAGACCAAGTGAAAGGGACGCAAGACTAAAGACATTGGAGGTGGGTTCAAACTGCTTTACTATGGCATAGATAATAAGTTAAATTATGTAAGCCTACTATAGTGAGAGAACTGTATGCCAAGAGTGTAGTGTAATAAACTGATAGAGATGAATGTAAAACTGGAAGTTGAGGAGGCAATGATAAATGTCATCAGTGCATACACTACACAGGTGGGATGTGATATGAGGGAGAAAAAATATTTTTGGAGTGAGAGACAAAGTGGTAGTGTCTGTTCCAAAAGAAGAAATATTAGACTTAACTTGAACGGACCTTAATGGGCATGTAGGTGATGGGAACAGGGATGATGAGGAGGTGATGGGCAGTTATGGGGGCCAGGAGAGAAATGTGGAAGGACAGATTGTTGTAGATTTCACAGTAGTGAAATTGTATTGGTAAATGCATATGTTAAGAAAAACGTGGAATACAGGGTGACATACAAGAGTGGTGGAATATCTTCAATCTGAGGGAATTAAGGACTGTAACGGCTTTGCAGGGGATAGTCTAGCTAGACAACATTGGATGGTGGCCTTCATAATGAATTTTGTGGTACAGAAGAAGGAAATAAGATAACTCATTGAGAACTGATTGGATTGTGGAAGTTGACCAAGGAGGATGTGTGTGTGAAATTCAGAGAAGAGGTGAGGCAGGTACTAGGTAATGGTGAAGAGCTGCAAGGTAACTGGTCAGCTTTTGCAGAAGTGCTAACAGAAACTGCTAGGAAGATATTTATCATGACTTTAGGACAGAGAAAGAAAGATAAGGTAACTTGGTTGTGGAATGAGGAGGTACAGGAAAGCAACAAGAGAAAGAGGCTTGCAAAAAAGAATTGGGATAGTAAGACAGATGAGGAGAGTAGACAGGAATATAAGAAGATGATGCAAAGTGCAGAGGCTAAGGAATAGGCGTATGAAAAGCTAAACTCAAAGGAAGCAAAAAAAGCATTTTTTAATTTACTGGCCAGTCCACACTGGGAACTACAAGGCTAGGGCGAAAAATGATGCAGCTGGAAATGTACTGACAAGTGAAGAGATTGAAGTAAGGACAGCCATGAAGAGGATGAAAAGCGGAAAGGCAGTTGGACTGAATGATATTCCTGTGGAGGCATGGTTTTCAGGAGAGATGTCAGAGGAGTGACTCACTAGATTATTTAACAAGATCTTGGAAAGTGAGAGGATGCCTAATGAGAAGAGAAAAATGTGTTTTACTTCCAATATTTTGAAAACAAGGGAGATGTAAAGAGCTTCAACAACTACAGAGGCATGAAGCTGATAAACCACACCATGAAGTTACGGGATAGTATAGCAGAAGCTATGTTGAGAAGAGAGGTGATAATCTGTAAGCACAGATGCCATGTTTGCTTTGAGAATGCTGTTGGAGAAGTATAGAGACGGTTAGATAGAGTTGCATTGTGTGTTTGTACATCTAAAAAAAAGCATATGACAGAGATGAACTGTGGTATTGCACGAGGAAGTCAGGAGTGGCAGAAGTAGGTGATGGTGGTGCAAAGTGGCGCAAGCAATAAGGTGTTCCACAGGTATGACCGACTGGTTAAAGGTAAATGTGGGACTGCACGAGGGATCTGCTCTTAGTGCTCCGATTTGCTGTGCTGATGGACAGCTTAAAGGATGAGGTTAGACAAGAGTCCCCATGGACTATGATGTTTTGTCATTAATGATGACATTGTGATTAGTACGGAGCAGGTTGAGATGAGTCTAGAGAGGTGGAGGGGTGCACTGGAGAGAAAAGGCATGAAGATGAGTAGGAGCAAGATGGAGTTCATGTGTGCAAAGAAAATAGAGGGTGGGGGAAAGGTACAGTTGCATGGAGTAGAGGTAGGCAAGGTAGAGAAGTTAGGATATTTAGAATCAACTATCCAAAGCGATGTGCTAGAGAAATGAAGAAGAGGGTGCAGGCAAAGGAAGAGTAGCAGAAATGATCTGTGACAGAAAAGTATCTGCAAAAATGGAAGGGGAAGTTTACAGGACGGTAGTGAGACCAGAATTGTTGTACGATTTGGAGATGTTGCCACAGACAGAGCTGAAGATGCTACAATGTTAGAGATGGAACTGCCAGGCAGAAGGAAAAGAGGAAGGCCCAACAGGTGGTTTATGAATGTGGTGAGGGAGGTCAGGCAGGAGGTTGGAGTGACCAGGAAAGATGTGGTAGACAAAGTTAGATGGAGACAAACAGTCAGCTGTGGTGACCGCTAACAGGAGCAGCCGAAAGAAGAAAAAGATGAGTGTACTCTGGTGGGCCACCCAGATATATTTGCCCACCATTTATAAAAAGTCTGTCTGGGAGAATGATGCCATAACCGATCGATTAACTAGTAGTGGACAGTTCCCTTTCGCACTCCCACAGCTGTTTTTCATGCTACTACGAAAGCGGTGTAATGAGAGGCTGTAAATGCAGTGGAGTAAAAATATGAAGTGCGTACTGATGGTCAACATGCTCTGCAGAGAAACAGATTTTTGCACAGTGAACAGCCTATTCTTTAAAAGACCCAGGAACATTAACTCCTAAAAATGGATCCATGCGGCAACACAGCATTGGTCAATGACTGATTGAAAAAACTACTGCTTTATACAGCTTTTTCTTTGCTCATATGAACCATTTTCCCCTCTGATATGTTTGCATAGTTTGTTAAAATGAAATAAAATTCACTCCAGCTTATTGCCTAGTTTATCACTGTGAGTATATTTCACACCTGTGGGGGAAACAGAACGAGCAGGTACACTAAATGCTAGGTCCATGTGGCAAGTACAACATAATTTATAAATTATCATGAAATTATTGTAAATTGTAGATATTTAATTAGGTAATACAATTTAACTACATAAATTTTACCACTCTCAGGAAAATATTTTAAAGCTGTAAATTATGACTTACAATTTGCTACCTACCTGGTATTATTGATTGGCAAAGTATAGTCCTTGAATATCCAATAGTTCCTAGTAATGTACTGTCGTGGCCAAAAGTTTTGAGAATTACATAAATATTGGAAATTGGAAAAGTTGCTGCTTAGGTTTTTATAATAGCAATTTGCATATACTCCAGAATGTTATGAAGAGTGATCAGATGAATTGCATAGTCCTTCTTTGCCATGAAAATTAAGTTAATCCCAAAATAAAACTTTCCACAGCATTTCATTGCTGTCATTAAAGGAGCTGCTGAGATCATTTCAGTAATCGTCTTGTTAACTCAGGTGAGAATGTTGATGAACACAAGGCTGGAGATCATTATGTCAGGCTGTTTGGGTTAGAATGGCAGACTTGACATGTTAAAGGGAGGGTGATGCTTGAAATCATTGTTCTTTCATTGTTAACCATGGTGACCTGCAAAGAAACGTGTGCAGCCATCATTGCGTTGCATAAAAATGGCTTCACAGGCAAGGATATTGTGGCTATTAAGATTGCACCTAAATCAACAATTTATAGGATCATCAAGAACTTCAAGGAAAGAGGTTCAATTCTTGTTAAGAAGGCTTCAGAGTGTCCAAGAAAGTCCAGCAAGCACCAGGATCGTCTCCTAAAGACGATTCGGCTGCGGGATCGGAGTGCCACAGTGCAGAGCTTGCTCAGGAATGGCAGCAGGCAGGTGTGAGCGCATCTGCACCCACAGTGAGGCCAAGACTTTTGGAAGATGGCCTGGTGTCAAGAAGGACAGCAAAGAAGCCACTTCTCTCCAAAAAAAAAACATCAGGGACAGATTGATCTTATGCAAAAAGTATGGCGAATGGACTGCTGAGGACTGGGGCAAAGTCATATTCTCGGATGAAGCCTCTTTCCGATTGTTTGGGGCATCTGGAAAAAGCCTTGTCCGGAGAAGAAAAGGTGAGCGCTACCATCAGTCCTGTGTCATGCCAACAGTAAAGCATCCTGAGACCATTCATGTGTGGGGTTGCTTCTCATCCAAGGGAGTGGGCTCACTCACAATTTTGCCCAAAAACACAGCCATGAATAAAGAATGGTACCAAAACACCCTCCAACAGCAACTTCTTCCAACAATCCAACAACAGTTTGGTGAAGAACAATGCATTTTCCAGCACGATGGAGCACATAAGGCAAAAGTGATTTTGGGTTCATGGCCTGCAAACTCCCCAGATCTTAATCCCATTGAGAACTTGTGGTCAATCCTCAAGAGGCGGGTGGACAAACTCCAAGAAGTGATTATGAAAGAATGGGTTGCTATCAGTCAGGATTTGGCCCAGAAGTTGATTGAGAGCAGCCCAGTCGAATTGCAGAGGTCCTGAAAAAGAAGCGCCAACACTGCAAATACTGACTCTTTGCATAAATGTCATGTAATTGTCGATAAAAGCATTTAAAACGTATGAAGTGCTTGTAATTATATTTCAGTACATCACAGAAACAACTGAAACAAAGATCTAAAAGCAGTTTAGCAGCAAACTTTGTGAAAACTAATATGTGTGTCATTCTCAAAACTTTTGGCCACGACTGTAAAGAGTGATTACAGTTAACAGGGCTGTTGTAGTAAAGCACTGTGTTTCATCTGAAGGAAACTGACTTCCTTTTATTGCCACATAATGCTGCTGAGCCTAGACATGAGCAACTGAAGCAACCCCAGATTATAACACTGCTATGCCGACAATTATTATTTAGTAAGTGTAGTAGCCCCTGGTCTATAACCTGGTGAAGTAGAATGAGGATATGTTATTGACCAAATGAAGTCATCTTCCAAATGTGAAAAAGTTAAATGTAGGATCAGATGGAACTGTGGGGGTAAAACCCTGTCAGAAATATTGGAATGTAAAGATGATTAGTAGAGTCGGAGAGCTCAGCTCATCAATCAGCAACACTGCAGCACGGCTTCTTCTGCTTCTGGGAATGTGTGGAGGACCGCGGCCGAAACGCTCACAGCGACACCTACTGGAGGATTAGTGCACTCACACGGGAATTTACTCACCCTTGAGGCACGCGCTTCTAAATCATGTACAATAATCTTTAGTCAGTTTTTAGGATTATCTCAGGATGCTTAATGTAAGGGTATGTAACAAATAATGAGGTGAGATTAAGAGAAGACGGAGAAAACAATAAGGGAACCAAAAATTGTTACCTTGGTGTATACTAATCAGGACAAATCCATAATCAATAGAACAAAGTATTTGGCCATGCAGAGAAAGCTCTCTAAACATCTAGGAGTTGACCATGTTCAGATCAAAAACTGATCTGTGAGTATCCGTGTAAACAACCGGAAGTCAAAGACTGCATTGAAAGTAAACGTTTTTGTGTGGAGTAATACCGTATCTTTATTATTAATCCACAATAGGTTTAAAGACAAATTCACATAATGTCTAAAAGCGCTTTCTCTTCCCCGTGGTGCCTGCCATTGCTAACCCTCTGTCTTTTAATCACAAACACGCAATTCCACCCAGGGTGACAATACTTGAAGTTGATTGGTTGGTTCGTGTCTCACAAACTGCAGTATGCGTGCAGCATTATAAAAGTTGAGGTTTCATCATCTCCCTGTGGTGCGTCACCACACACACATACACGAGTGTCGCCGCGATCTCACTCTCCATTGCAAGCATGCCCCCTATTTAAGATAATAAACTAAGGAGATGTACATCCTGTATACACACACAACTAGACTACTTATTTTTTTCTGGATTAAAAGGTCAGCTTTTAATAATTTAATAAAAACAGTTGTAATAAACTAGTAGACTAGTTGTATAGTAGTTGCATCACCAACCAAAATGGCATTTAAGGAACCACAACAGAAAAACACAGACAACTGATCCTAAAACAATTATTTCTAGGAGGTTATCCTACTTCTAAACTCTTCTGCTGTTTAAATCAAAACCTCAATCAGATAATTAGCTTAATGTACAGTGACATCTGTGAATGAAGTGATGTTTGCATGACATTTGCTCCAGACATACCTGTTATAGCTGTAGTGATAAAGGAGAGCCCTACATTCACACAGGCCATCTGCTTTAAGCACAGCCCTGGAAGGACAGCAGGGGGTGCTATTCTACAAAAGACTAAACAATGGTTATGTGACTTATGTGAGTACGAATGTGAAACAAATTACTGTGTACAAATTTGTTGTAGATTATTTATTGAGATTATTATTTCTCTATAATATATATATATATATATATATATATATATATATATATATATATATATATAAAGTGAACTAAACAAACATGAATATCACCGTGATACATTTGAATGGCTAGCCTGGCGGACAATTTCACCAAAGACTTTAACATGTTTTTTTTGTTGTTGTTGTTGTTGCTCATACCGGCAAAAATATGGCAGCACAGCTTAAAGTAATAAATGCCCAGATCTCTGGCCTCATTTCAGGGTTTCCCCCCTCTCACTCTTAAGTACTTGACCTCACTGTAGATTTTAAAGGTCATACGTTTGACACTACAGTACACATCACCATGTTATAAACTGGTTAAGGTTGAATAACAAGCTGGATAGAATGTTATCAGTCTGTAAATGATGATGCTTTTTTTTTGGATTTCATAATAAAGCTCACTTGTACTTCTTATATTTAAAACACATGAAAAAACAAACTTGTAACAAACTTTTGATTTGTAATAATGTCTATGTGGTATTTATTTTATTTCTCTTTTTCCTCTTCGATTAATTTTCTTTTCTTCTCTCCAGTATGAGTGCGCTGGTGTTGCCGGAGATTTCCGCTTTGTGCAAAACACCTCCCGCACTCGGAGCACTGATATGGCTTCTCTCCAGTGTGAGTGTATTGGTGTTGTCGTAGACTTATTCTTTGGGTAAAACTCTTTCCACACTGTGAACACTGGTACGGCTTCTCCCCTGTGTGGATGTGCTGGTGGTGTCGGAGACCGTTCCTATGTGAAAAACTCTTCCCGCACTGCGAGCAGCGATACGGTGTCTCTCCGGTGTGAAGGTGCTCGTGTTGTTGGAGAGTACTTTTATGTGCAAAACTCTTTCCACACACTGAACACTGATGTGGTTTCTCTCCAGTGTGAATGAGTTGGTGCGTCTGAAGATTATGCTGGCTCGTGAAGTTCTTCCAACACACTGAGCAGTAATAAGGCTTTTCTCCCACGTGGATACGCTTGTGCCTTTGGAAATAACTCTTTCGACTAAAACATTTTCCACACTGGGAACAAGTGTATGGTTTTTCTCCTGTGTGGGTTTGCTGGTGCTCGTTCAGCAGATGCTTTTCATTGTAGCTTTTACCACACTGTGAGCAGAGATATGATTTTTCTCCTGAGTGAATCCGTTGGTGTTTTTGGAAGTTACTCTTCTGACGGAAACTTTTTCCGCACTCCGAACAAGCATAAGGCTTTTCTCCTGTGTGAATGTGTAGATGCTCTTCGAGATTACTCTTTTGACTGAAACTCCTCCCACACTGTGAGCACTGATACCTCTTGCCTCCTGCGTGAGTTCGTAGGTGTTTTCTGAGATTACTCTTCTGACTGACAATCTCCCCACACTGTGAACATTGATGAATTTCATTTTCAGCTGGTTTGCGAAAACTGTTAGGGTGAACCGTACAAGATGAGCTTTGGTGAATACTGGAGCTTTCTGGGGGTTCCAGATCTTCAGGTTTAATATCGTCTGACTTCATCCTTGTTTTTCCTCGTGATGTGGAGGTAAAACAGAAGCCTTGGAGCCTAGATTTCAATAGAAAAGATGGTTAACATATTTTCAAGAAAACACAAGAAAACGTATTATTCCTTTACAGTCACTGAAAACACATCACTGACACACACAAACACAGATGTTGTGTACATAAAACGTCACTGTAGGAACAAAACCTTTGAGGAATGTTTCCTTTCACTGTGTAACTCAGCTGTATGTGGCTGAAATTACTATTTAAAAAAAAAAAAAACGCTCGCCTTGTAACAATACCTCAGTTGCCTTAATTATTAACCACCTCAAATTCAACAACCAAACAATAACAAGCTGCACAGATTGTAAGTAGAAGCCCATTTAGGACTGAGCCACTGTTAGCCGAGTGTAACTTACCTTGAGCTTTACAGCAGAACGCAGTTAACCACCTCAAATACACCCACAACGGATCAGATGGAACTGTGGGGGTAAAACCCTGTCAGAAATATTGGAATGTAAAGATGATTAGTAGAGTCGGAGAGCTCAGCTCATCAATCAGCAACACTGCAGCACGGCTTCTTCTGCTTCTGGGAATGTGTGGAGGACCGCGACCGAAACGCTCACAGCGACACCTACTGGAGGATTAGTGCACTCACATGGGAATTTACCCACCATTGAGGCGCGCGTTTCTAAACAATGCGATGATCTTCAGTCAGGTTTTTATTATCAGTCAGGACTATGTCAGGATGCTTTTGTTTCGGGTCTCCTCTTATTTCTGACAGAAGTCACTCCTGAAAGTAACAAGCCACTGATCAGGCCGCACTGTTATTCTTTTACACACACACACACACACACCTCAAAACATACAAAGCAATGAAGAGAAACAAATACATGAATAAAAAAAAATACATCACTAAGAAAATAAACTCCATAAGGATTAAAGTTATAATGATTATTTATCTAGTCTGTTTTAAATAGTAATTAGTATTATACGTTCTAAAGTCTACAGCATTTAAGCCTCACTCCTTCTAAAGATGATACAAAATAATACATTTTTATAATTACAGTATTTACTTGTTTGTGACACATCATGGTTTATTCTTACAAATTAATCCAAAAAGTGCCAAGAGGGGGACAAATGAACAAAATCAGCTCTTTATTTCCAGTTTTATGACCCAGGCCATTTGTGGTTAATGACTGTTGTAGGCCACTCAAACACCTCACACTCATAAGAATCACAAAGCGAACAATGCAAGTAGACTTTAATTCTACATACCCTGGTGTGAAAAGATGTTTGCCCCTTACGGATTTATTTTTTGGCAAATATTTGTCACACTTTAATATTTCAAATCAAACAAATTAAATTTAGTCAAAGATAACACAAGTAAACATGCCATGCATTTTTTAAATGAACGTTTTTATTATGAAGGAAAAATAAAATCCAAAACTACATAGCCCTGTGTGGAAAAAGTGTTTGCCCCCCCAAACTTAATAACTGGTTGGGCCACTCTTAGCAGCAACAATTTTTCCGATAACTTGAAAGGAGTATGTTACGGCGCTGTGGAGGAATTTTGACCAACTTATCTTTGCAGAATTGTTGTAATTCAGCCACATTGGAGGGTTTTTGAGCATGTACCACCTTTTTAAAAGGTCATTCCACAGCATCTCAGTTGGATTCAGGTAAGGACTTTGACTAGGCCACTCCAAAGTCTTCATTTTGTTTTTCTTCAGCCACTCAGAAGTGGACTTGCTGGTGTGCTTTGGATCATTGTCCTACTGCAGAACCCAAGTTCGTTTCAGCTTGAGGTCACAAACAGATTTTACACCACAATAACGGGACACACCTTCCAAAAAGTTCACACACTAAAAAGTTCAGAGTATTTTCCCAAAAAGTCTTGGGAATCATCAAGATGTCTTGTGGCAGAATAGAGACAAGCCCTTGTGTTCTTTTTGCTCAGCAGTGTTTTCCATCTTGGAACTTTGCCATGCAAACCATTTTTACCCAGTCTCGTCCTTATGGTGGTCATGAACACTCACCTTAACTGAGACAAGTGAGGCCTGCAGTTCTTTGGATGTTGTTGTGCGGTCTTTTGTTACCTCTTGGATGAGTTGTCACTGCGCTCATGTTCCATGTTTTTGCCATTTGTAGATAATGGCTCTCACTGTGGTTCACCGGAGTCCCAAAGTTTTAGAAATGGCTGTATAACCTTCTCCAGACTGATAGATCTCAAATATTTTCTTTCTCATTTGTTTCTGAATTTCTTTAGATCTTGACTGAAGTCTACCTTTTGATCATATTTTGGTCTACTTCACTTTGTCAGACAGGTCCTATTTAAGTGATTTCTTGATTGAGAACAGGTGTGGCAGTAATCAGATCTGGGTGTGGCTAGAGAAATTGATCTCAGGTGAGATAAACCAGAGTTATGTTTTAACAGGGGGGCAAACACTTTTTCACACAGGGCTATGTAGTTTTGTTTTTTGTTTTCCCGTAATAATAAAAACCTTAATTTAAAAAACTGCATGATGTGTTTACTTGTGTTATCTTTGAATAATATTGAAATTTGTTTAATGATCTGAAACATTAGTGTGACAAACATGCAAAAAAGTAAGAAATCAGGAAGGGGCAAACACTTTTACACCACTATACACCCACCAGGTGTTCAATGCAACAGTCCACACATTTCTCTCAAATTTTACATAGACATGTTCATCACTTCATAGTATTAATTAGAAAATAATCTGTAATAGCCAAATTACTTACCCAGTATAATTCTGATTTTGCATGAAATGATAAATGAAGAGGAAGAACAAAACTTGTTGGACTGGAGCTGAAGAGAAGGCTTGTCTCAGTTTTCATGGTAATTTCACAGGACATCTTTATAAGTAGACATTTAGTTAATGTAGACTCCAGTTGCCTGGCTTAAAGGCAACATTTCCACATAATCTTACATAATTTTTGAGGACAATGAGACATGACCAAGTCATGATAAAAGAGATGGACATGACAAAATGGATCAGCTGAAAGACAAGTCATTATAACAGTGTGTTACATCCCAGTCTGGGTTCTATTTAAAAGGTTTGAAAAAGTGAACCACAGTGGTGTTATAATGGCAGAAGGAACGAGACAAAAGTGCTAGCTTGAGAATCAGTGAGATTGTACTGCTGTGCAAAGACATACACATGAGCAAAAGACACACAAACAAAGGAGGGCAAACAACAAGGACAGATTTGGGCTCAACCCCAGCCCAAATAATAACCCAAAGATATCTGTATTTAAAAATGGACTCAACTACAAAAAAAAAAAACAACAAGAATACAGACAACTTTTTCTGAATATACTGTAGGATTATCTGCAAAAGCTGATATATACCCTAACAGCAAGTTAATCAAACCAAACCATAAAGCATCGGGAATCGAAGACAGTTGGAGACAAAAATGTCAACTGTACAGCACCGTACAATATTAGAATGTTACAAATCACAATCTCTCGTCCTCAGCACACCAAAAGTTTCGTCCATATGCCCCTGCCTTCTCATGGTCCTTTCCAGTTTATAAATGCTTTCTGGGAGATGATGTCAATCAGGGCAGGAGTGACCATGTGGAAAATAGCTGCTGGAGTAGAGGCAGTCAGAAAAGGTGGAGTTTGGAGTGGTGCGACCTGGACACAAAACGCAACAGGGCACACCAACACATACAAAACATGTAGATTGCTCATCATAACATAACATTCATAACATTCCTCCCCAACTAAAAAGAACTCTACATTCACCTTAACTTCATTTAAAACACAACACCTTTTTGCCTAACAGCAAAAGAAGTCATCAGCAAGTACACAAAGGGTTCCCTTTTTATGAGAAACCAGCAAACCCTGAACAATGAGAGACCAACACATTAGTTCTTGGTTGGTGTTACAGATGTGCTGAAGGAAAATTAGGGGATTTTGATCTGTAAAAATCTGCACAGGAAATGAACTATTACCAACATATACTTTGTATGTGCTGTAAAGCCATTAATGATGCTAGGGCTTTTTTCCACAATCGTGCTATATTTAAGCTGATTGTTCAAAGATTTCTTGGGGAAATAACAGATAGGGTGTAAGGGAAAAATGATATATATAAGTATATACTACATTATACTGTGCTCTACTGTATTGAATCACTTCAAACCAGATTTAGTCATGCACTTCAATCTCCTTCTGAATTATTATTTGTTTAAAGATGTCTTAAATTACGACACTGTCTCTTGTTCCATTTAATCTTATTTTAATCACTTATTACTCATCTGTAAGGGAAAATTGCTGACATCCATGATCTCTTGGTTATTCGTGATATTTTCTGTTGGACGGGACACTCTGTCTCTGTCCTCATGTGATAAGGATATTTGCTGTGTGCGAGGACGAAAACGGCGTCAAGAAGTCAAGAGCATGCGTACTCTGTTCCTATTTCTCCGGCTTTCTTTAGTTTTTCTTCGGCCTTCTCAGTTTTTTATTTTGGTAAACTGCATAGCAAACTGTCATAATATGTACTCATTTCTGTCCTTGATAAGTCTCCTATCCTGTGCTTTGCCCGCACAGGAGGGTGTGTAGCTACTATATATGTGTGTGTTTATCGAATAAAATTTAGACTGGTAAAAGAGCAATCATCTGTGTTCTGGCTGTTCTTTGACCCGTTCTCCTGAGCTCAGAGGTGTGTTGCAGACGGACTGGCTTGCAGAGAGAAACGAATAAAGAAAAACCCCAACGTAGGGTGATCAATTCTGTGATCATCCTCCTACAGTAATACTGCTCTAGCCTCAGTACCACTAGCATCCACTTCCAGTTTAAAATATTCACTCACATTAAGAGCAGCAAGGACTGGAGAACTGGATAAGAGGAGCTTGATTGAGTCAAAGGAACACTGGAGACCACTGGAAAGTCAGATCCTTGTACAGTACATTAGTGAGAGGTAACACCACATTAGATAATAATAAAAAAAAAACATCAATAATATTCAGACGTGCCTGAAAAACTACACAGCTTACATTGCATCTTTGGAATAGAAAATTCCTTAACAGATTGGACCTTAGCACACACAGGTTTCACTCCATCCTGCCCAATTACTTAACCCAAGATAGGATACCACTCCTTTCCTGAATTTGCAGTTTTCCAAATTTAGAACAAGGCAGGCCTCTGAGAGTTGTGTAAATGTTTATTAAAGGATCAGTAGATGTCATTTTTTAGTATCTGAGTAGACAATCCAGGTAGACAGCACAAGTGTAAACATTCCCCAAAAAAAGGTTCATGAACCTCATGAAAGGTAACAAGCGCATTTCAGAATCCAAATGGCAGTACTGCATATTGAAGAAAATAATCAGTTGTAGCAATGCACGGATGTCTGCGATAGAACATCAGAAAAGAGGTTAGGAAATTGCTGAATAAAGGCAGTTATTATCTTCTTGAGACGCCTTGGGCAAATTCGCTAACCTTACAGGTAACTGATGTAGCACATATGAATTTACCAAGCGAGCTAACAGCTCTATTACTTTCTGTAGATGCATTAGTTACAGGTATCATAGATGAGCCTATTTTTGAGTCTCGCTATAAGTCCTTCGTTCGACGCCTTAAAACCTGGCAGTAGAATTGGCTATGAGATTCTGCCTCCTGGGGACAAATTTTTGATGCAGAATGCCGCAAACATCGAAAAAAGATGAGCATGCACTGGGTTGAGAAGGAGACCTGCCGCAAAATTCAAGATTTAAAAAACTTTATTAATCCCAGAGGAAAACTGCTTTGTCTTGGTTATAAATGCTTTGATTAATTTACTGGGAAGAAAGGAAAAAATTAGATTAGACAAGGAAAAAATACAAATTTAAGAAATTATTATAATTTTTTTAAATTAAAACTAAATAAATAGAAAATACAGTAAATTACCGTAAGCTACATATTGCACTAAAATAATTCATATACAGATATTGCACTTGGAATGTAAATGTGTGTTAACTGACCATTGCAGTTTGTTATCTAGATGCCCTCCCAGGTATTTATACTCTGAGACCATGTCCACTGTCTCTCCCTGGACAGAAATAGGAGTCACAGGGGTTCCACTTTTCCTAAAGTCAACCACCAGCTCCTTCGTTTTCTTGATGTTGAGTTGTAGGTGGTTATGCTCACATCAGAAAACAAAGTCATCTACCACAGACTGGTAATTTAGTGATGTCACCTTAATACATCCCACAGCCAAAGACTCATCAGAGAACTTCTGTAGATGGCATGATTCTGAATTATATTTAAAGTCAGATGTATAGAGGGTGAAAAGAAATGGAGACAAAACAGTCCCCGGAGGGGACTTCAGTCACAAAGATGATGGGATCTTCCACAGTAAAGACTGTTACTTCATCTCAGGGTCGCACCCATACATCCAAGTTTCATTACCCATAATGATCCTCAACCTGAAAAATTGAGTTCTTGGCACACTTAGATGTGATGTTCCTTCTGTTCCTGGGTCAGCAACCTGAGGAAGAACTCGGCAGACACAGGACTGGTGATAGCAACAAAGCTATTTCTCTACGGGAAAAAAACATCAGGGACAGACTCATATTCTGCAAAAGGTACGACAGTGCAGGATGGGACTGCAGAAGACTGGGGGAGGATTCTCTGATGAATCCCCTTTACGATTGTTTGGGGCATCCAGAAAAAAGCTTGGCCAAGGAAGAAAAAGTGAGCGCTACCATCAGTACTGAGTCATGCCAACAATAAAGCATACTGAGACCATTCATGTGTGGGGTTGCTTCATACTCACTCACAATTTTGCCTAACAACACAGCCATGAATAAACAATGGTACAAAAACAACCTCCACAAACAATTTCTTCCAACCATCCATAGAGCACCTTGCCATAAAGCAAAACTCCCCAGACCAATTTTTTTGGGGGGCGCAAACAAAATTAAGCTTAAACTTTTAATACTTGCCTGTAAATAGCCATTTATCAGGTGATTAAGCATCATTACTACTAGTATAAAATAAAGTCCTGACTCACATCACATCCAGTCAGCAGCTCCGCTTGCCATAAGAAGTGCTGGAAAAGACTCGTTGAGAATGGTCCAATCACAAGAGCCCAAATATTTATAAACAATATTGATTCGCTAAGAACAAAAGAGGGAGGGTTCAGGGTGCACAGTGCTGCGACCCAGGATGATTTGACAAAATCCAATCAGAGCTCAGCCTCAAGTCACAGGCTTTTCAAAAGTTTACGTGCCTACATAGACACTCGTTTGTCATTGACATTGACCACGAGACTGCCGAGCGTTTTTGGAATTACTGCACGTTTGGATTACCGGCTTTTTGACTTCCGCGTTGCACACGGAAAACTGTTCAGTGTTTTTTCGGAATCGAGCGTTTTTGGAATTACTGCACGTTTGGATTACCGGCTTTTTGACTTCCGCGTTGCACACGGAAAACTGTTCAGTGTTTTTTCGGAATAACCGTATGTTTGGATTTATTGCACGTCTGGGCTACAGGATTTCACCCTCCAAGTCACCTGAAGCTTTTCTGCTTCCTCACTAAAACTGTAAGTCCAAGTTAAATTTTGTCTCTGCTCTTGGATCCTCCTTTTCTCCCTGCCGTTATAACCCGGCGCGTGACAGTATAATCTGGCCAGCTATGGATCCAGCAGAGCTTGCCCACCTGAGATCGGCACTAGAAAACCAGGGGGCTCTTCTTGGCACTCATCAGCAAGATATTCAGCAGGTTACGGAAACCCTCAGAACCGTCACTGACACCCTCGCCTCCCTAACGGTCCAGATTCAGCAGATGCAATCCTCACGGACTCCAGTTCCGGTCGTCCCTACTCCCGTTGCTACTCCACCTTCACCCCATGAACCACGCCTTCCCGCTCCACCTACTTATGATGGTGACCCTAACACCTGCCGCTCCTTCTTATCTCAGTGTTCTCTCGTTCTGGAACTTCAAGCCTCGTCTTTTCCTACCGAACGGTCTAAGGTGGCATACATAATAACCCTTTTGTCTGGAAAGGCGAGAGAATGGGGGACGGCAGTATGGGACGCACAAGATGACTGCTGCGCCAACTTCAGATCATTCACCAGTGAAATGAAGAAGGTCTTCGATCGCTCTTCCACTGGACACCAGGCAGCAGGTCAGATCCTAAATCTCCGTCAAGGATCCCGCTCTCTTTTCGATTACGCCATTGAGTTTCGCACCCTTGCAGCATCATGCGGCTGGGATGGTCAGGCATTGTTCGATGCTTTTCTTCATGGACTTTCGTACCCAATAAAGGATGAGCTATCTGCACGGGAGCTACCATCTAGCCTTCAGGATCTCATTGATCTTGCTGGACGCATCGACGCTCGCAAACATCTCAGACAACAGGAGCGAAGCCTGGACACCAGGTCAGTTCAACCACCAACCCCTCCTTGTCCTTTTGAACCCCCCGCTGAACCCATGTTGGTGGATCGTACTCGAATCTCTCCAAAGGAACGCCAACGACGACGGGACGAAGGGGCTTGCTTCTATTGTGGTCAGTCCGGTCATCTACTACGGACCTGTCCGCTAAAAGGCAAGGCCCCTCATTGATCCTGGGAACAAAGGGGGGCCCAAGCCATGCGAATTTCCCAGACCACCGTTCTTGCTTTCCTGTGTCCATCATTTATGATAGTAAACCCCATGCCACTCATGCCCTCGTAGACTCCGGCGCTGACCAAAACCTGATCTGTTCTTCTATGGTTAACACCCTTAAGATCCCCTTTCTACCCTTGGGTCGCCCATTTTCTGTCCAAGCCCTTGATGGAAGCAACCTAGCCCCAATAACTCATCAAACTGCTCCAGTAATTCTTCGTTTCTCTGGGAACCACTCCGAAACAATCTCGTTCTTTATTGTCAAAGATTCTCACACACCAATCGTCTTGGGCCTCCCCTGGCTAGCCCAACATAACCCACATATAGACTGGGCCAGGAGAACAGTCTTGGATTGGAGCACATCCTGTCTGTCTTCTTGTCTCCGTACCGCCCCTATTAAGACCCTGACCCCCCCTTTCTAAGGAGGAGTTCCCCAACCTATCTGATGTCCCAACCGAATACCACGATCTCAAACTAGTGTTTAGCAAGTCGCGTGCGACCTCGCTCCCTCCTCATCGGCCATACGACTGCGCGATCGATCTTGTTCCGGGCGCAACACCACCCAAGGGACGACTCTACTCTCTCTCTCGCCCCGAGAGAGAAGCCATGGATCAGTATATCTCGGAGTCTCTTTCAGCTGGAATAATCCGTCCCTCCTCCTCCCCGGCAGGTGCCGGTTTTTTCTTTGTGGAGAAGAAGGATAAGTCCCTCAGACCCTGTATAGATTATAGGGGACTGAATGCAATTACAGTCAAGAACCGTTATCCCCTGCCCCTTATGACATCCGCCTTCGAACTCCTGCAAGATGCCCGAATTTTCACAAAGCTGGATCTAAGAAATGCCTATCACTTGGTCAGGATTAGGGAGGGGGACGAATGGAAGACTGCCTTTAACACACCAACCGGTCACTATGAGTACCTCGTGGTTCCATTTGGACTAACCAACGCGCCGGCTGTCTTTCAAGCACTAGTAAATGACATCTTAAGGGACTTTCTGAATGTTTTTGTTTTTGTTTACCTTGATGATATTCTTATCTTCTCTCGTTCCCTTAGAGAGCACAAACTTCACGTACGTCAGGTACTCCAAAGACTTTTAGAGAACAAACTTTATGTCAAGGCGGAAAAATGTGAATTTCACCGTGATTCCACATCCTTTTTGGGGTTCGTAATCTCTCCTTCAGGTATCCAAATGGACCCATCCAAACTCAAGGCAGTCATGGAATGGCCATTGCCCTCATCGAGACAGGATCTTCAACGGTTCCTGGGGTTCGCCAACTTTTACCGGCGATTCATCAAGAACTATAGCATGGTAGCAGCACCTCTCACTACTCTCACCTCCACAAAACTTCCTTTTCAGTGGAACCTCCGGGGGCGGACAGAGCCTTTTTGGATCTCAAACGCCGCTTCACTTCTGCTCCCATCCTCATGTTCCCTGACCCCTCCCTTCAATTTGTGGTGGAAGTGGATGCATCAGAAACTGGAGTGGGGGCTGTCCTCTCTCAAAGGTCCCACAAGGACAACAAACTCCACCCTTGTTCCTTTTTCTCTCGTCGCCTCTCTCCGACTGAACGCAACTACGGCGTTGGAGACCGTGAAATGCTGGCCGTTAAGCTTGCCCTGGAGGAATGGCGGCATTGGCTGGAGGGGGCGGAACACCCTTTTTTGGTCTGGACAGATCATAGGAATCTTGAATACTTGAGGTCAGCAAAAAGACTTAATTCACGCCAGGCTCGTTGGTCGCTTTTTTTTTCAAGATTCAACTTTACACTCTCTTATTGCCCAGGGTCTAAGAATGTCAAGCCCGACACCCTTTCCCGCCAGTTTTCCCCCTTCCCAGACCCAGCCCCCCCGGAAACTATCCTCCCACACCACTGTCTAGTGGCCACAGCTCGTCTTGAGGTGGAGAACCAAGTATTACAAGCCCTTGAGCAAGAACCTGGTCCCAGCAATGTTCCTCAGGATAGACTCTTCGTTCCTGCCTCTACACGTTCCTTGGTGCTAGAATGGGGTCACAGCTCCAGACTTGCATGTCATCCAGGGGCCACTCGAACCTTATCCCTCATACATCAACGCTTCTGGTGGCCAACCATCAAGGACGATGTAATAAGATTCGTAGCATCGTGCGACAATTGCACCAGGAACAAGACCACCAATCGCCCCCCTGAGGGTCTTTTAAGGCCCCTTCCAACCCCACACCGACCTTGGTCACACATTTCACTCGACTTTGTCACCGGACTTCCTCCCTCAGAAGGAAATACCTGCATCTTGACAGTGGTCGATCGTTTTTCCAAATCTGCACACTTTATTCCCCTACCCAAACTCCCATCAGCCAAGGAAACAGCGGAGCTCTTAATTCTCCATGTCTTCCGACTTCACGGTCTCCCGGTGGACATAGTGTCTGATCGAGGTCCTCAGTTCTCTGCACAGTCCTGGAAAGCCTTTTGTAAACTTATAGGTGCCACGCCAAGTCTTTCTTCTGGTTTCCACCCTCAAAGTAACGGACAGTCTGAACGTGCTAATCAGGAACTTGAGAAATACCTTAGAGAAATACCACGTGACCCGTCTTCATGGAGCAGAATGTTACCCTGGGTGGAATACGCCCACAACTCTCTCCCCACCTCCTCCACTGGCATGCCCCCCTTCCACTGTTGTCTTGGATACCAGCCACCGTTGTTCTCGGTTCAGGAAGAAGAAGCTGCTGTTCCCGCAGCCCAAGCCTTTGTCCGCCGCTGCAAAAGAACCTGGCAGCGTGCTCGCTCTCAGCTGCTGCGCGCAGTGAGCACCTTTCAAAGAAAAGCCAATCGCCATCGTTCTGCAGCTCCCAGGTACCATGTTGGCCAGAAGGTAATGCTCTCCACTAGCGACATACCCATCAAGACCACTTCCCGGAAATTATCCCCTAGGTATATCGGCCCATTCACCATTGCCCGAGTTATTAACCCGTGTTCCGTAAGACTGTCTCTACCATTGTCTATCCGCCGTATCAACCCTACATTCCATGTCTCTCAGATCCGACGGCTGGTCCGTGTCTCGCCTTTCACCGCCTCAGTCACCGCGCTGAGCACACCTGCTGCCTATCTGCTCCCATCATTTCGGCTATTTTAGTCACTCGCAAAGTGCTGCTCCTCGCCATATTATTGTGCCATCTATGCCAATATTCCCGCGTTTTGTTTTGCCATTTGCTTATTGTGCTCTTGACCCTGTTTTGTTCCCGACCTCGTCTTGCCTAGCGTTTTGGATCTACTGCATGTTTGGATTACCGGTTTTGACTTCCGCGTTGTATTCCGACCACGAGATCGCCCAGCGTTTTGGATTCACTGCCTGTTTGGATTTGATTATCGCGTGCACATTGACCACGAGACTGCCGAGCGTTTTTGGAATTACTGCACGTTTGGATTACCGGCTTTTTGACTTCCGCGTTGCACACGGAAAACTGTTCAGTGTTCTTTCGGAATCGAGCGTTTTTGGAATTACTGCACGTTCAGATTACCGGCTTTTTGACTTCCGCGTTGCACACGGAAAACTGTTCAGTGTTTTTTCGGAATAACCGTATGTTTGGATTTATTGCACGTCTGGGCTACAGGATTTCACCCTCCAAGTCACCTGAAGCTTTTCTGCTTCCTCACTAAAACTGTAAGTGCAAGTTAAATTTTGTCTCTGCTCTTGGATCCTCCTTTTCTCCCTGCCGTTATAACCCGGCGCGTGACAGCATTCTTCTTTGCCTAACTTTAAGGGGAGGGCGGCGCCCCTGCGCCCCATATTGACCGGCCGCCACTGCCCCAGACCTTAATCCCATTGAGAACTTGGTTAATCCTGAAGAGGCAGGTGAAAAAGCAAAAACCCACAAATTCTAACAAACTCCAAGTATTGAAGAATGGATTGCCATCAAACAATATGTAGCCCATATTGTCATGGTTGACAGCATGCCTGAGTGAATCTGCAGGGGTCTTGAAAAAGAAGGGACAACACTGCAAATACTGACTCTTTGCATAAACTTAATGCAACTATCAATGAAGACTTATGAAGTGCTTGTATTATACTTTAGTATAATATATAGTATTTATTAAAATCTGAAAACAAAAGCAACATTTGTGTCATTCTCATGTGTCAAACCATTAAAACCCACATTACATGGTAATCTAGTGACTCGAGCATAGCTGTATAAGCTTAGAATTTGAGACAATTTGGAGTCATGTTTCTCCACTTCAAAAATTTTTCCTTTGCCCCTGTTCTGAGGAGAACTCATATGCGCTTGCATATGGAGGTGAACGTTGGACACTTATAATCATACCCTCATCCTTTATTGGGTGAATGAGTTGCTGGGTCTTAAGAGCACTTTGAAGAGTATTGTTTCTCAATATTGTTAATGCGATCATGTCTTTGGAGATTATGAAGAAAGCAAATCCCTGTACAAACTCCTCCCATACAGTAAGCGATGAAACGGCTTCTCTCCTGTGTGATTACGCTTGTGCAATAGGAGAGTACCACTTCGGCTAAATTTTCCACAATCTAAGCACTGATATGGCTTCTCTCCTGTGTGGATTTGCTGGTGTTTTCTGAAATAATGACTCTCAGTAAAACTCTACAACTCTACTCTGTGACCACTGGTACAGCTTCTATCCTGTGTGATTGCACTGATGTCGATGAAGAGAACCACTCCAGATAAAAACCCTTTCCACAATTTAAGCACGGATAAGGTTTTACTCCTGTGTGAATACGCTGGTGTTTTTGGAGAGTACTGCTTTGAGTAAGGCACTTTCCACAATCTAAGCACTTATACAGCTTCTGTCCTGTGTGGATTCGCTGGTGTTTTGAGATTGTGCCACTCGGTAAAACTCTTGCAACACTGTGAGCACTGATGGGGCTTCTCGGCTGTGTGAATGCGGCAGTGTTTATGGAGAATACTACTTCGACTAAAACACTTTCCACAATGTAAGCATGTATATGGTTCCTGTCCTGTGTGCAGTGGCGGTTTTAGGCATGGGCGAACTGGGCATTTTTTCACGACTCCAGGGGGGTGGCACTTGGGGGGGATGCGCCGGCGTATAATATATACGGCGCCGTAATATATACAGTATATGACTTTGGCGCTGCAGCGCCCCTGTGCATGTTTGCTGAAAAGGTGCTGTGCACTGAAGCTGTGAGAAGCGGAAAGGGGAGGGGAGGGGAGGGGGCGCGGAGGAAATTTCACCTCTCCCAAAAGGAGGGGAAATCCATCCAATGGTGGCCTAAACACCTTGACTTTCTTACAAATAGCGGCGCACATTTAATTTACAATATTATAAACACAGAGCTATAAATTATTTTGTTTTTTCAAAATTATGTGAAATGGCTAATAAAAATGGTAATAAAACGAATAAATGATTATGTGTTGATGAACTGGTTTAGTCCTGACTTCTAGTTGTGATTGACAGTAGGGGGGGATGGGGAATTAGTTGATTGTCGATTTCAAAATAAACAACGATGGAGAGAAAAAGGCCAAAGCTGTCAGGTGCCCAATTTAGAAAAAAGAGAAAAGAAGAAGAGGAGAAACAAAAGATAAAGGTATGCAACAACGTTCTCTCGGTAGGATTACTGTATCATGTCAATGAAGTTCTAATGATGATTAGTGTTATAACTTTAGCCTTCTTGCTAGCCTTGTCTTGCAGATGAGGAGCTGGCAGAGCAGTGCAACACACTAGGCACCACACTGCACTGTGAAGGACACTCTGATTTGGACAGTAGAGAGCTTGTGCAGGAAATCAAGAACTTCCCTCCCCTGCCATAAAAAACCATGACCCTCCTTGAGCTCATCATTTTTATTCATGAAAAGGATCTATCGGAGATCTACCCCAACTTTTGGACTGCTCGCAGGATTACACTTACTCTGCCAGTGACTGTGGCTCAAGCCCAGAGGAGCTTTTCAAAACTGAAGTTCATCAAGTCATATCTGAGATCAACCATGTCTCAAGAACGGCTCATTGGCCTCGCTATCATCAATATCGATCACTCAATAGGGGAGCACATCTTGTACGATGACATTGATGATTTTGCATCAAGGAAGGCCAGAAAGGTCAGATTTTAGTTTTTTTTTGTTGTTGTTGTTTCAAGTTCAGTGTTATAAGTCTATTTTTCTGGAGTGTGGTGTGCTTTAGATCATTTATTTACACAATATTTAACTATATTTTATCCGTATTTTATTCTTAATAAAAGTAATATGTAAAAGACAGTATATTTATTTATGTTCCAAGATTTTTTGTGATATTGTAAGTTGAGTGATTTGTGAAATAAAACATTGTTTCTGCAATATTATGATGTAGTGTATTTTTTTTTTAATTGTGTGAGGGGAAGGGGGGGGGGGGGGGCGCCCAGAGGCGGTCTCGCCCAGGGAGTAAATCAGTGTAGAACCGCCACTGCCTGTGTGAATGCACCGGTGTTGTTGGAAAGTACTACAGTCTGCAAAACACTTTCCACAGTCTAAGCACTGATACAGCTTCTCCCCCAGTGTGGATTTGTTGGTGTCTTAAAAGATTACTATTCACGGTAAAAATCTTGCCACACTCTAAGCACTGATACGGCTTCTCTTCTGTTTGAATGCACTGGTGTTGGAGATTACCACTCTGGGTGAAATGCATTCCACACAGCTTGTGTCCTATCTAAGTTTCAGAGATGATGGTTTGGAAAGGGCCAAATGAATTTTGGGGGCTACTGAAGCTCTCTGTTGGATCCAGAATTTCTAATTTAATCTCCTCTGACTTCACCATAGCTGGAGTTCCTGTGAAGGGAAACATAACAGACCACAGACCACAGAAAACAGAACACCACTCACTGGTAACAGAAAAAATCAATGATCCCATTATTTTAACATTTATCCATTAATATACACTACTCACAATAAGTTAGGGATATTGTTATTTACATGAGTGCTTTTTTTATTTGCTCTGAATTTTAATGAAATAAGTAAAAGTTCCCTTTGATATTACTAATAATCTATGAGAAGAAACACCATTTTCATTAGTTTAATATTTATTACCCCAAAAATTTAGATAATATCAAGGATAGCCCCAAATAACAAAAATTGACAATGTCAGGTGTGTAGGTCAGCCACATCTACATCTAGGCATTTTGGCAGACACCCTTATCCAGAGCGACTTTCATTTTTATCTCATTACATCTGAGCAATTGAGGGTTAAGGGCCTTGCTCAAGGACCCAACAGTGGCAACTTGGTGGTTGTGAGGTTTGAACCTGGGATCTTTCTGACCCATAGTCCAATGCCTTAACCACTGAGCTACCCCCTGCCCCTAGGGGTTCTTTTTATAGGGGACACCCCCTAATAAAAAGAACATAAAGTAATTTTTATAGGGGGTGTCATCAGCAAACTTGATGATATGATTGGAGCTGTGTGTCGCTACACAATCATGAGTCAGCAGTGTGAACAGCAGGGGACTGAGCACACAGCCCTGGTGGGCCCCAGTGCTCAGTGTGGTGGTGCTGGAGGTGTAGTTCCCGATCCACACTGCCTGAAGTCTTTCGGTCAGGAAGTCCAGGATCCAGTTACAGAGGGAGGTGTTCGGTCCCAACAGGCTCAGCTTCCCGATCAGTTGTTGGGGGATGATTGTATTGAATGCTGAACTGAAATCTATGTACAGCATTCTGACGTAAGTGTCCTTCTTGTCCAGGTGTGTCAGTGCCAGGTGGAGTGTGGTGGAGATGGCGTCGTCCGTCGAATGGTTTGGACGATACGCAAACTGCAGGGGCTCCAGTGAGGGAGGCAGCAGGGTCTTGATATGTCTCATGACGAGCCGCTCGAAGCACTTCATGATGATGGGTGTGAGTGCAACAGGGCGGTAGTCATTGAGACAGGACACAGAAGACTTCTTCGGTACGGGGATCTTGGCCATCTTGGATCCAACTTTTGTTTTTTCAATAGGAAGAGGGTCATTTGACACATCAAACTTATTGGGAATTTCACAAGAAAAACAATGGTGTGCTTGGTTTTAACGTAACTTTATTCTTTCATGAGTTATTTACAAGTTTCTCTTTGTTCACAGCCATTGACATGTCGAAGAGGTTAACACGTGATGAGCGGATCGAAATTGTGTTGATATCTGGTGAACGCAGTAACTGGGTCAGGTTTTGTGCGATTTCAATGCAAGACACCTTACGAGACCACCCATCTCCCATGCTACAGTTAGCAAACTGCTTGCTAAGTTTCGTGAAATTGGTTTAGTGTTGGATTTGTATCAGCTCAGGGCCCGGATTGGGATGAGTATTACCTGATATGAGGAACAGGAGAATCATCCAGACAGTCTTTATTGGATAGCGGTGAAAGTAGTGGTAGCCTGATGGGTTTTTTCATCTATATTTACACACAATAGAGTGGAGTTCAGGTAAGCACATCTCTTGCAGTCCGTGCAGGTACGGGTTCTCGGTTGCCCAACAAAGAAGCCCAGAAATCCAATGAAATTATGTGAAAAATACATTAAAGTACATTAAAGTATGCTTTGGCATGCTAGGATTTAATATACTTAGTATTTAGTGTCAGTACAAATATTTGTTCTTCGTGTCAATAGATCCAACCAGGTCAGTTGTCCCAACGACATGCTTGATCGTTTTCTATTTTTAAATCAATATTTGGTGTTTTTAATTCCAAGAGGGGTCTAACAGACCACACTACAGTTGAACTAAAATCTTTGTAATACACATCAATCTCTTTTGCCAGCTGATCTCCTTTCCAATCAAAACTTTCCTTCTGAGTCTGTTCCTTATCCCAACACTCCTTCAGCACTCCCTTTGTCAAGTGGGATTTCTCCATGCCCTCTTAGATTGATCAACACTAGCGGTTCATTTTATATACTTTATATATTTTTACTTTATACTTTATCTAATTCTATTGTAACAAATTTGTAGATTTTGTATTTTATTCTTTACTCTGTCTCTTCTGCACGCTCAATATCATAAAGCTGCTGTACACTTGCTGTAAGTTTGCCTCCTTACTTAATTTTTCCTTTTCTAGTTTACAAGCAGTCGTGTAAGCATTTCACTGCATATCATACTGTGTGTGGTGGTGTATTTGACAACTAAAATATTTTTATTTTACATTTCTCTTTACATGCTTCCTCTGGGCAACATAGTAAGTGCATTGTATTAGTTTTCATTGTTATGCTGATGACACAGTTATACATCTCAGCAAAACCAGATGAGAAAAAAAAGCTTACTAAAGTTGAGCAATGCGTGCAGGACATAAGAGATTTCCTTCTGCTTAATCCTGATAAGACAGAAGTTTTAGTCATAGGACCACAAGTAGCTAGAAGTAAGCTTTTGGATCACACTATAACTTTAGAAGGCCTTTCTGTTCCATCAAGTGCAACAGTAAAAGACCTCGGTGTGATTATAGATTTCAGTCTTTCATTTGAAGCTCATGTAGATAATATTACAATGATAGCATTCTTTCACCTCAGAAATATTGCCAAAAACATTGGCAATAAAAATAATACAAGGAATATATTGTCACTAAACAATGCAGAAAAACTAGTTCATGCTTTTATCACCTCTAGGTTGGACTATTGTAACGCCTTACTGTCTGGTTGTTCAACTAGGTGTATAAACAAGCTTCAGTTAGTACAGAATGCAGCAGCGAGAGTCCTCACTAAAACCAGAAGATACGAGCACATCACCCCTATCTTATTTACACTGCATTGGCCAATGCACGATTTTAAAATACTACTTTTAACGCATAAAGCATTAAATGGTCTCACGCCGCAGTATCTGAGTGAACTGCTAGCGTCTTACAATCCACCACTCCTACTTCAATCAAAGGATGCAGTCAGTACCCCATATTATGAAAACTAAAGTAGGGGGCTGAGCCTTTTCTTTCAAAGCCCCCAAGTTATGGAATAGTCTTCCTATTAATGTTCGGAACTGAGACACAGTCTCAGTGTTTAAATCTATGATAAAAACCTATTTATTTAGCCAAGCTTTTTTTAAAAAAAATAGATTTGCCTTAGGTAAAGGAACTGGGAAACTGGGGAACTCGTGGATGTAGAGTATTATGGTGAACTGGTGTTTTAGATGTTGTCTTCCCCACTCTCATTGATCACTCAGGTTTGTTGACAGTGAAGTGATTGGTCGCTTTACATTGCATGTCTCATGCACCTCATGTCTGTTTCCTTCTGGCTCTCCCTTTTAGTTAAGATTTACTGAGCTGCCAGTGATCCAGACCCCCTCTGCCCTGTGGACCTGTCTGACTCATTTTTGGTGCCCCGCTTCTATTCAATTTTATTTGTATAGCGCTTTTTACAATCATCATTGTCGCAAAGCGCCTTGCACAATAAAAATTATGGAGGTTCGTATGAAATGTGAATGTGTAAGAATCAAAATGATCTGATTGTCGCTGCTGGTTGGAGATCTCGTCGCATGGATGCCCCATGTGGTCTGTCTGGGATGCGCATGGTGCTGGGGATGGTTCCAGTCTACCATGAAGACGGTCCTGAACTCAGCTGATGCAGACAGCTGTTCTCTGAGGACTTGTGAATGCAGTCGCTCAATAGGTCAGGCCTGGAATTTCCTACGTTCTACCTGAGCCTCCAATAATGAACTGGACTGGATGAGGATGGATTCCCTGTTGAGTCTGGTTCCTTTCAAGGCTTGTTCAAATTTTTCCTTGCCACTCTTGCCCTCGGTGTGCTCATCAGGGACAATCTGATCATTTTGATTCATACACATTTTCTCACATGTTAAAAGCGCTATATAAATAAACCAGAATTGAATCGAATAACATTGCTTGTACTCAACAACTTTACTTATGGCACAGAATAAACTTCAGACAGATATTTAAGTACTGCCAAAGTTTCAATAAATTCTGTCCAGCTGTCGACTTAAGATGTGCCCAGAGTTTGACGAATAGAGCATTTTCTGAGACTGGTTTCAAGTTCTTCAATGCATAAAACAAACATATAATTCAAAGAGTGAGTCCTGACCAATGTACAGAAAAAAACATTTTATATAGACCAAGTGCAGACTAGACCAGACCAGGCTGACTAAAATAATTTTGTGCGATTAATCCAACTGGCACATAACCGCTTATAACTTCCTCTTAACATTTTGAATTCATTTATGGCACAGGTTGAATTTCAGGGAAATACTTAAGCAAAAGTTCCATTATGTTTTGTCCAACCGGTTTTGTGTGATGCTGTGACAAAATATGGCAGGAGAGATAGATATACATACAAACAGAAAATTTTCTTACAGACAAAACGTCGCTTTTATTTATATAGATCTCTTGTGGAGCAAGTAGTAGCCAAAGCACTGGAGACATCAGCTCAAAGAGATTAGAGCCAAACTCAGTATTTTCCCTCAGTATTTAACTCCTTCCGAATGTGCAGCAACTGCATCTGGCCCTTAAAATGAGCGATGACACACCTGCTGAAAACTGAATGAAAATGTACAGCATAAGAATGGATCGAGTTGCTATTGAAAATGTTTTTAAAAAGTGGACCACAGTGGTGTTAAAAGAGCAGAAGGAATGAGACAAAAGCACTAAAGCTTAAGAACCAGTGAGATGGTATTGGTGTACAAAGATATACAGATGAGCAAAAGACACACAAAAACATGTGGGCAAACAACAGGAACAGCTTCAGGAACAGAGCCAGGCCAAAAAATAAACCAAAGACATCTGTATTTAAAAACTGACTTATATATTTAACTAACACACACACACACACACACCTCCTTTACTCCCTAAACCAAAGACAGTGATAAAAGTCCTTTGCCCATAATAATAGCAGTCACACCCTTACTTACAGTGCATGCACAAAGAAATTATCTACTGTATAATATACTAAAACTTCTAACAGCAAGTTAACTAAACCAAAGGACAAAGCAAAATTCTAAATCAGTTGAAGGCAAAAGTCAGAACAGGAATACAGTGCAACCTTGGATTATGAGCATAATTTGTTCTGGAAGTGGGCTCGAAGTCCAAAACACTCGTAAATCAAATCTCTTTCCCCATAAGAAATAATGAAAACTCAAATTATTCGTTCCACAGCCCAAAAAATTAACATAAAAATAATTAATACAATATATAAAGTAAAAATAAAACAAATGTATTATATATATATATATATATATTTTTTTGTTAGCGTTAGTTCCAAGAATGCACTTTAAAGCGCTTTGTTTAAAAGTACAGTTTCACTAATGTTCTAAAGAATTATTAATAAAAGTAATTGTTCTAACACTGTTAAAGTTATTTATAAAAGTATTAATTTCAACCATGTTTAAGAGTGTTCTTTATAAAAGTATTAGTTTTAACTATGTTTAATAAAGCTATGTTTAAAAGTACTCATTCCAGCAATGTTTTATAGTGTTATGCATATAAGTATTTGATTCCAAACTTTCGAGTCTATGAAAAAAATTACGGTATTTATAGATATAAATTCTTTTTAATTAGTTTTATATTGCAAACCCACACACGTTTCTATACAGAAAGTGGTCATACATTAGGGATTTTTCAGTTATTACCTTGCTGTTAATATTTTAGCATTAAATATGTTTTAAAGTTAAGAAACTAAATAGATACCTGCAAGACTGATATTAAATATATGATATTTATATTAATATAAAAAAATTATTTGCTACTTATTTTTGAGAGGACATTACATAACATTAAATGTAGATATAAATGATATTGTCATTACAATAACAGAGGGATGTTCAAAGTAAACATAGGTTTATTCCCTAGGTTTATGCCACTAAGGGATTTATTTCTAATTTTCCTTAATATTTTATATGAATATGGCACAATCATTAAGAATAGATTTATGTCAGCGTGATCTTTATAAGTGTCCTTGTTTACTTAGTAAGCGATCCTGTTTACTTAGTTCTCACATGATGTTTTTTAAGCTTAATTGTATTTTTCTACCATTGTTTTTCCATTTCTTGGCCTTGGTCAACGTTTACATCTTAGTATAAAAATGGGGGTTTTGCCATTTACGTTTGGATTTCATTGCCCAGGCTGACTGATTGATGCTTGCAAGCAAAATAAACTATCTTCTCCAGCTGAACCCTGGCTCTGAGTCTCCTGATTCCTTGGTCATCTAATGCTCTGGTCATTTTCAGAAGATTTTATTTTTATTTACAACACCACAGGTTGCCAGGGGACAGCTTCCTCGGTGGAGAAATATGACAAATTTCTCCCGGACACGGATTGCCTCCCATGTGGGCTTGTTGCTGCCAATTCGGGCGCCCTCCTGTAGGCCAGCAGCTTCGTCCGTCTCCTGCCGATGATATGGGCATCCCGGTGCTGCTTCTGGACCTCCGCAGGAAGTTGTGCAAGACACAGGTAGCCTTTACACAAGCATCCACGTTATCAGGGCTGACCTCAATGACTCCTCTGTACATACGCCACTGAGCTGTAAGAATACAGAAGGTATTCTCAACAATCAGCCTGGCACGTGAAAGCCTATAATTAAAAATTTTTTGGTGGCAGGCTCTGCAGATCATCTGTGATACACAGCCCTTACACACCTGGAGAACAAGAACTGTCTTGTTCTCCAGGTTATGTCTCCCCACAGACCCTAGTCCTAAAGCTTTCCTCTTTTCTATATATATATATAATACATTTACAAAATTTCAACCCATGAAGACAGAAAAAAATCATGAACTCACCAAAGACAAATTCCGACACGCTCAGCAGGCTCAACAGCACCGATAATTCGCATCCTGCCTCGCAATTCGCGGCCCCACTTTTGACAGCAGGCTGGTCTCCAGCCTGAAGTAGCGCTGGAACCGGCTGTCATCGAACCACAGCTCCTGCACTAGCCCGTGATATTGCCCAAGCCGCTGACGGGCTTGTGGAATATCATGTACCCACAACAACCTCCGACGTCTTCTCCGCAGATAAAGCAATGCCACCCCAAACACAACAACTTGATCTTCCATCACGATGTGGATTTTATAAGAAAGCGCATAAAAAACTTTTAATGCAATTCATTTCCTCAAAATAGGCCTGCCATAAATTTGACCAATTGCATTAAACCTGCACTTTAAATAGCCTAGGAGAGTTTGTAATTAAAATAAATGTTATTAATGTTATTTGAATTAAAGACAAAGTCTAGTAAGTGATTCTAATAATGTTATAATAAGAATAAATACAGTGGAACCTTGGATTGCGAGTAACGCGGTTTGTGAGTGTTCCACATGACGGGCAAAGATTTTTAATAAATTTTGACTTGAAAACCGAGCAAGTATTAGTTTATGAGTGCCGAGTATCATGTATCACGCATGCGCTCTTGTTTTGACACCGAGCGTCACGTGGGCACAACTGAGCCAATGATTTTTCTCTCTTGCACTGTGGAATTGTGGGTAATCGTCTCCCCTGCTGGGTCTTAGTGCTCGTCTCTTATTGGTATAATCAACATCTCCCTCTCTGTTTCAGCGTTTCTCATGTGTGCGCGCGCGTAGTTTGACACCAACACACACACTGACACACACACACTCGCCTTTGCACCCGCACACGGTGTGCACGCGACACACACACACTCTTGGCTTCACAAACGCACACACAGACACTCTCTGCTTTACACAGAAAACTTAGTCTGTCAGTCTCTGTCGCGATTCTTTTCAAAGTTCATTTGAAATTTACTGGTTCATTTGTGTGTTTTTTTTTTTTTTTACTTGATTTTTTTTACAGTGATTCCGTTAGTATGAGCTCACGGGAGTGTCATATGAGAGATTTCTTTTCCCCCTCCATTAAAACAGTGTTTCCATTGTGTGTGTTTGTTGTGAACCTTAACTTAAAGGGAAGGGGGTAATTCCACACAAATACAAATACACGGCACCTGCGCGCACAAACAGAAACACTTATCTGTCGGGATTTATTTATATATTTTTTTTAAGGTAAATTTGTTTGCAGGTTAATTTGTTTTATTTTTACTTTATATATTATATCAATTATTTTGATGTACTTAATCTTTTGGGCTGTGGAACAAATTATTTGAGTTTTGGAATACGAGCCCACTTCCGGAACGAATGATGTTCGTAATCCAAGGTTCCACTGTATAATATAATAAAATAAATATGAAATTAGGCTAGCAATTCACAATGAACAAAAGCCACACCATACAAATGGCTTATAATTTGTTTATTTCTACAATACAGTTGTTTCTATCAATCAATTTCTAGTTTTTTTCCACATTTTGGTCAGTCTCCACAAGATCAACAAGCTAGATTGCATTGCGGCCCCTTTAAATACAAGAAAGGTATTCGATCTACGTCAGAGCGGCGACAGCAAAATTTTATGCTATCGCCACGTTCGGTGTGAACACAGGGTAATGATAATGGTTGATAACGTATGCCTGTGGTGACCAGCACTGACTGTTGCTTGGTCATGGCTTCATAAAAACTCAGTATGCCGTCATGACATTTAATTAAATTCAATTAAATTAAATGGTCATTGTCGCCAAGCAGCTTTACAGAATCAAAAGAAAATTATGGAAATTTGTATCAATTAGATTGTTCCTAAAAAACAAGCAGAGGGTGATGTTGGTAAGGAAAAACTTCCTGAGATGGCAGTAGGAAAAAACCTTGAGAGGAACCAGCCTCAACAAGGTGATGATGGATAGCAGGAATTATTTTGCTGTCTTATTGTGTTATGCAGCTGGAGGTTCAATATAAAAGATGTCTAAGTTAATATGGATTCCAGTTCATTATAGAAGGGTTATGTCGAACATAGGAAATTCCCGTCCTGACTACGAAGCGACTACAGCCACAAGTCCTCACGACATTTAGACCAATAAAACCACATTGCATGAAGTGCCTCAAGCGTAGTTGTATAACCTTAAAATTTAAAACATTTGTAATAATCTGTTCCCCCACTTCAAATTTTTTTCCTGTGCCCATGTTCTGATTGGAACTGTACCATATCCTCAACCTTTACGGGGTGAAAGAGTTCATGCTGCTGAACAGCTTGCTGCGTCTTAAAATTCTTCCCACGCTCTGGACAGTATTGTTTCTCAATAGTGCACTGGTGTCTTTGGAGATTAGCAATATTGGCAAAACTCCCCCCACACTTTAAGCAATGTTGCAGCTTCTCTCTGTGAATGCGCTGGTGCTGTTGGAGAGTATTGCTTCGTCTAAAATGCTTTCCACAGTCCAAGCACTGATACGGCTTCTCACCTGTATGAATGCGCTTGTGCAGGAGGAGATTACTGCTTCGGCTAAAGCACTTTCCACAATCTAAGCATGCATAAGGCTTCTCTCCTGTGTGAATGCGCTGGTGTAGTTGGAGAGTACTGCTTTGGGTAAAATGCATTCCACAATCTAAACATCGATATGGCTTCTCTCCTGTGTGAATCCGCTGGTGATGTTGGAGACTATCGCTTCGGCTAAAACACTTTCCACAGTCCAAGCACTGATACGGTTTCTCTCCTGTGTGACTGCGCTTGTGCTCTAGGAGAGAACTGCTTCGTCTAAAACACTTTCCGCAATCTAAGCATGCATAAGGCTTCTGTCCTGTGTGAATTCGCTGGTGTATCATGAGATCATGACTCCTGATAAAACTCTTCTCACACTGTGAGCACTGGTACGGCCTCACTCCAGTGTGAAGGTGCTTGTGTTTTTGGAGACTACCACTTCGACTAAAACACTTTCCACAATCTAAGCAGGCATAAGGCTTCTCTCCTGTGTGAATGCGCTGGTGTTGTTGGAGAGTACTGCTTTGGGCAAAACGTGTTCCACAATCTAAGCACCGATATGGCTTCTCTCCTGTGTGGATTCGCTGGTGGTTTATGAGATCACGATTCTTGGTAAAACTCTTTCCACACTCTTGACAGTAATAGCGTTTCTCCCCAGTAGGAACGCAATGGTGTCCTCTGAGAGATTTCTCTCGATTAAAACCTTTCCCACACTTTGAGCACTTGTACAGCTTTTGTACTGGTTCAGTCTGCTGGTGCTTTTTGAGAATGCTCGTTTTACTGAAACTCTTCCCAGAACGTGGAGAATCTAGACTCTGTTTTTGCATGCATCTGTGAGAGGTGTTAGAGTGGAAAGGCACAGTTGAACTGTGGTAGTTACTGGAGCTCTCTATGGGATCCAGAATTTCTAATTTAATCTCCTCTGACTTCACCATAGCTGGAGTTCCTGTGGAGGAAAAATATAACATATTAAGAAGGAAACATAAGGAAAACAGACTACAAACGACAGGACACCACTCTCTGTCATCAGAAAAATCAATGACTCCATTATTTTAACAAATAATCACAAATACATTTATAAACTGAAATTCAGAGCTAGGGGTAGGGACATGACCTCAACTGATCTGGACCAGTTACTGATCCATGTCTTCCCGCAGTGTACTAGATGCCTCAGGAAGGTGTAAATCCCAAAATTGATGTTGTGTATAAATCAAGTTTCCGTCCAGCTAAACCTCATGTACATACTGAGATCCTGTGTCATAACTCCAGAATGCAGAGTGTTTTCGTTATGAGTCGCTGGCAGGCAAACCCTCACATTGAGGTAAATTGTAACGTTCAATTCAATTTTATATGGATAGTGCTTTTAACAGTTGTCAATGTCACAAAGCAGCTTTACACAATCAAAAGAATTATTTAAGTTTGTATGAAATGTGAATGTGTATGAATCAGAATGATAAGATGAGCAAGCCGAGGACAACGGCGACAATGGCAAGGAAAAACTCCCTGAGATGGTAATAGGAAGAAACCTTGAGAGGAACAAGACTCAACAGGAACCCATCCTCATCTGGGTGAAACAGATAGCAGGGATTGATATGCATCATACTGTGTGAGACTGGAAGTTCAGTACAACAGGAGATGTGTTTAAGTTAATATGGAGTACACTTTGCTATAGGAAACTCCAGTCCTGAACCATCGAGCAACTGCAGTCATGACTCCTCAGCGAAACAGCGGTCAGCTTCAGCCGAGGCCAAAACCGTCTTTGTGGAAAAGTGGAACCGTCCCCAGTCACCACACGCATCACAGACAGACCACATGGGACATCTCAGTAAAGAATACGCAGATTTATTTATTTTTCCATACAATGCAAGGCATTGCTGACAGAAAGAGGAAGATTGTTTTATTAGCAGCAAATAAAAGAAAACAACATTGACTTTGATTAATTACTTGATAAAAATAAGCCACGTTTACGTTCGTGCTTTAAAATTTTCTGTTTGATTTTTCCCCACTGGTAAAGTTGGTTTTTAACTTTAGTACTTTTTAAAAAAAAATAAAAAAATGTACGGTTTTCTGCCACCCTTCCCTTGATCACATTCTATAAATGTGTAAAATTGCAGCAATCCACCAGACCTTTGCTCCAAACCCAACCCCTACAACAAAATTTTAGGACCCCCCCCCCCCTTAACAGAATTCTCAACCTGAGATCATCAGTATATCTCATCCTCCAATGCCACCCCCAGTTGATTAGACCCAATCCCTTCTACAATGCTCCAGGCCAGCAACCAGGCAACTTCATCATAAATCACCAGCAACCATTCCATATCATCTGGTCATGTTCCTGCTACTTTTAAAAAGGAAAGTGTCAGAAGTATTTGGTTTCTCTCAACTTCAATATTTTCTTGCTTTAAACAGTTTATTTGAACATTTTCAATCTGGTTTTAAGGCGGCCCACAGTACCGAATCAGCTCTCCTGAGAGTGTTAAACGACATCTTTTTAGCTACTGATACGGGGGATTCTGTGATCCTTGTTCTTCTTGATTTATCAGCTGCCTTCGACACTATTGATCATTCAATATTATTAAATAGACTAGAGTCTTGGGTGGGTCTCTCTGGCATTGTCTTAAAATGGTTTCAGTCATTTTTATCTGACAGAAAATATGTGGTTAGGATAGTAGATTTCTCCTCGTCGACTTCTTCTTTTCCCTGTGGTCTTCCACAAGGCTCTGTGCTGGCTCCTACTTTATTTTCATTGTACATGCTGCCACTGGGCTCCATTTTTAGGAAGCATGGGGTATCCTTCCACTTTTACGCTGATAACACACAAATTTATTTACCTTTTAAGAAAAATGATGGCTTGGCCATGACTGCTTTGTTAGCTTGTTTAGATGAAGTTAAATCTTGGCTATCTCAAAACTTCCTATCCCTTAATGAAAAGAAAACTGAGGTGATAGTCTTCAGCTCTTCGGAACACATGAAGGCCCGTGATTTTGATCTGGGTCCTCTAACAGCCTTTAGGTCCTCACGGGTTCGGAACTTAGGTTTCCTGCTAGATGACAAATTAAAATTTGATAAACAAATCTCTACCGTGATCGGATCTAGTTATCATCAGCTCCGTACACTTGCAAAAATCAAACCTTTTCTCACTTATAAGACTCTAGAGATGGCGATTCATGCTTTCATTACATCTCGCCTTGACTATTGTAATTCTCTTTATTCTGGTATCTCTAAATCCCAAATCACCCGTCTTCAACTGGTTCAGAACGCCGCTGCTAAATTTCTCTTGAAAAAGAAAAAAAGGGATCATGTGACTCCGCTTTTGAAGGCCCTTCACTGGTTACCTGTTCATTTCAGAATACATTTTAAAATTTTACTATTTGTTTTTAAATCGCTACACCAGCAAGCGCCCAACTACTTAACTGAATTGCTGCACCAACACCCCCCCCTGAGAAGTTTAAGATCCTGTGACCAGAACCTCCTATACTTTTATTCTTTTATGTTGTTTATGTGGATGTACAGCACTTTGGTCAGTCTTGTGGCTGTAGTAAATGTGCTATATAAATAAACTAAACTAAACTAAGTATTTATTTAGGTTTAATTTTGTTCACAGAATTTTTGACAGAGATCTGTTTCCATATGTGAGGTGTCAGTGTATGAAGTACCAGATGATAGTTGGTGATTACTGAAGCTGTCTGTGGATTCCACATTCTCACATTTAATCTCTTCTGACTTCATAATCATTGGAGATCCTGTGGAGGGAAATATAAAATATAAACAACAGTATACTACAGAACACCACTCATTAACAACAGGAAAATCAACGGGTTAATAATTTTTTTTTTAAAGCAATCATTAATTCTAACTGAATTTCAGAGCAACACAGACATTTCTGTCTGTAAACTGACAAAGGAGTAACGATATACAAAAGTCACGGGACAGTGTGTACCTTGGTTTTGAAGTGACGGCTCAATGAAAAATTATTTTATTACATTTTACTTATTATAAAATCAAATGCATGAACATATGAACTTGTACCAACATGTAAAACCTGGTAAAACTGCCCAAGTCTAGCATGAAGAGTCTACTACACAGCTGCAGGACTCACTTATTGTCTATACTGCTTTATCCTGTATTCAGGGTTGCGGGGCACCTGGAGCCTATTCCAGGAGACTTGGGGCACAAGGCGGGGTACACCCTGGACAGGGTGCCAATCCATCGCAGACAGCTGCAGGACTGTTTTTTCAAAATATAGACTGGAAGTAATTTGCACAGAGTACAGACTTGGAGGAATATAGCTTGTCTGTTTTGGCCTACAAAGTCTTCTGCACGGACACTGTCTTAACCACCAAGACCACCAATGTGTTCCCAAACCAAATACCATGGGTTACAGGAATGTGCAGTTTCTGCTTAGGGTGAGGAACACTACCTATAGGTCAGGGGACAGGACACCAAGATAATCATGCAGTGTGTTGCTTCAGAGATCTGGAATTCGTACTGGATTAAAAGTCAGATGAAGTTTATTTAAAAAGTAATGTTGCAAGACAGCTAGAGAGATGATTTGGCATTACAGTGCCATGAAAAAGTATTTGCCCTTCATGAATTTTTAAGTTTATTTGTGCAGATCTTTTTGCATTTTGTGCTAGATTTAGTGACCTGGTATCCTTCACCATAACCCTTCCTATTCTGTGTAAAACTAGCCACCAAAATTTCTCTCTTACCCGCAGAAACCTTAACTCTATCTCCCCTTCCTCTATGTCTATGCCTATCATTCCTCCCAGACCCAGACTCCTTCTCCTCTCTACCACTAGAGACTGCGACTGAAACTTTCCTCTCTTCTCTCTCCTCATACATAGAGCTCCTTTGCCTGCTGTCATCTATACCAAGGAAGACGTCTTGTCCTGCTCCTTGGCTATCTGATATACTGCACAACAACAGAAGAGAATTAAGAACTGCAGAGAGGAGATGGAAGAAATCGCAGCTTGATGCCGATCTTGTCTCTTACCAGACTATTCTCTCCAAATTCTCATGTGACGTGACTTCTGCCAAAACTGCATTCTACAGAGAAAAGCTGGAAGCCTCTGCACATGATCCTGGCAAACTCCATAACATCTTCTCCTCACTACTCAACCCCCCGACTCCTCTTGCCCCTTCCTCTCTGACTGCTGACGATTTTGCCACATTCTATGATGGGAAAATTGCAGCAATCCGCCAGTCCTTCGCTCCCAACCAAACTCCAACAGCAGAACCTCAGGAACTTCCCTTCCCTCCCTTAGCAGAATTCTCCAACCTGTCATCTGATGAGATTCAGCAGATCATCTCGTCATCTAACCCCACTACCTGTTCTTTAGACCCAATCCCTTCCACAATGCTCCAGGCCATCTCACGAGACCTCCTTCACCACAACCATCATCAACCATTCCATATCATCTGGTCATGTTCCTGCTGCTTTTAAGAAAGCAAGGGTTATTCCCATCCTCAAGAAACCCTGCCTGGACCCATGAGAAGTTTACAACTATCGTCCGGTATCACTTCTCTCTTTTATTTCCAAAATTCTTGAAAGGACTGTTTATAACCAAATGTCTCTTTATCTCTCACAGAACAACCTTAATGATCCCAACCAATCTGGATTCAAGGTGGCACATTCCACAGAGACTGCCCTTCTGTCAGTCACTGAGAAGCTCCATGCTGCTAGATCTGCTAAATTGTCATCTGTCCTGATCCTCCTGAACCTGTCAGCTGCATTTGACACAGTGAACCACAAGATCCTATTATCTATTCTCACAAGCCTTGGTATTTGTGGAACAGCGTGGCAATGGTTTGCTTCTTACCTAGAAGATAGGTCATATGAGGTGACATGGAGGGGATCTACATCTGCCCCATGTAGACTCTCTACTGGTGTTCCGCAGGGCTCAGTACTTGGTCCTCTTCTGTTCTCCCTCTATACCCGGTCTCTTGGTAAGGTCATATTATCGCATGGATTTTCATACCATTGTTATGACAGATGATCAACTTGTTTTCTCCTTTCCTCCCTCTTACACTCGGGTTTCCACGCAGCTCATCAGCTGAAACTCAATCTGAGTAAAACCGAACTGTTGTTCATTCTTGGTGACGCATCCCCAGGTCAAGATCTTGTGATATCCCTGGACAACAATCAAATCACTCCTTCAGCCACTGCCTGCAATCTTGGGGTAACCATGGACAATCATCTGTCATTTTCCCCCTCACATCGCTAACCTTACTCTCCCTTGTAGATTTCGTCTTTACAATATCAGAAGAATCCGCCCATTTCTTTCTTCACAGGCTACTCAGGTGCTTGTTCAGTCCCTTGTTATTTCAAGACTGGACTACTGCAACTCACTCCTGGCTGGCCTGCCTCTGTCCACAACTCGTCCTCTGCAACTGATCCAGAATGCAGCAGCACGTCTCGTTTTCAACCTTCCCAAGTTCTCCCACACCACCCCACTCCTCCGCTCCTTGCACTGGCTTCCTGTAGCTGCCCGCATCAAATTCAAAACACTGATGCTTGCCTACAAAGCTAAAAATGGCCCAGCACCCACTTACCTCTCTTCTCTGATCACACCACGCACTGCGCCGTGTTCCCTCCGGTCCTCCAGCACTGCTCGCCTCGTCCCGCCATCTCTCAGGGATCGAGGGCTTCATTCATCCAAACTCTTTTCTGTTCTGGCACCTAGGTGGTGGAACGAACTTCCTCTAGATGTTCGTACAGCAGAGACTTTGACTATCTTTAAACGGCGACTCAAAACTTATCTATTTCTCCAGTACTTACAGGACTAACATGACATGAACTGACTGTTCTGGCACTGGCCTCTGGTGGTTTCCATGACCGTGGTCTCCACAGTCCCTGGGAGGACTACAGAGGTTCCTAGATGGATGGATGGTGTTTGGATAGTGAACTGGTTCTAACAACATTAAAATGAAGGAGATTTTTGTGGACTATAGGAGAATCAGAAAAATATAGCCAAGCTAGCTTTCTACACAAGAGAGCTAGCAACATCATTAAGGATTCAACGCATCCAGGACACAGACCGTTTGTGGTCTCTCATCGGGGGAAAAAAAACAGGATAACTAGGACACACACTATCAGACTGAGGAACAGCTTCTTTCCCAAACCTGTAGCCTGTATTACACACCCTCCTCTCCGGCACCCACGCACATACCCCACTCTTTCCTTTCTTGTCCACATTGCTGCTAATATACCAAACATTTTACATCGAGGACTGTATTAATAATAATAATAATAATAATAATAATATTTGTGCAATACTTCCATACTTCTGACAATACCTGTTTGCACCAACATTCAAGTCCTGGTGAACATTTTATATATTGTTATATTTATATTTTAGTGCAATTATCCTTTGTTAAATTACTCCAAAAAAAACTTCTTTTTTTTTTTTTTTTTTTTGAGTGGCCTAGTCCCAGTCTGGACTGAAATCCAACTAAGATCCTTAAACAAGCTGTTCATGCTTGAAAACCTTCCAATGCGGGTGAATTCAACAAGAGACAATTCAACAAGAAGAATGGGCCAACATTCCTCCACAGTGATGTGAAAGTCTCACTGCCAGTTATCACAAACGCTTGATTGTAGTTGGCACAACCAGTTATTAGATTCAAGGGCATTTATTTATTTTACATAGGGCCAGTTAGGTTTGGACAAATTTTTCCCTTAATATATGAAATCATTTAAAAACAGCATTTTGCATCTACTCAGATTATCTTTGTTAATATTAAAATTTCTATTATGATCTGAATTATAGAAATGCAGTGACTATTTTCCATATGCGTCCTGCATATTTAATGCACTAACTTTTGTAAAAATATAGAAAACATTGTGTCCTCTGTAGGGTTGGGTATTGTTTGGGTTTTTTCCGATACCCGTGCCAGATCGATACTTTTAAACCGGTACCGGTGCCAAAACGGTCCCTGAACCGATACTTTGCAAAAGCCACAAAATGATGGCTCAAGAATACATTTTTGTTGAACAAAAAATTAAATGCTTAAAATTGAACAATATATTAAAAGTTTAAGTCCTAGCTGGAAAGCTTTAATTATAAGCAGAATCCATGTTACATTAGTATTTTACAAATCGTTTGACCATTTATTAGCATGAATGCAAGATTTACATTTTGCAGTTAACATTACATTAGCCTACTACTAACCTGCGGAAAGGCTGCTGACGTCATTATAATCCTTTTTGCTACGGTTGGTATGACCAGGGCTGGGCACATCCACACCGATAGCGCCAGCTGTTGTCTGTAAGCTGTCAAACACGGCGCGTCCCTCTGCTTTTAAGTTTATTCCGGGTTCCCTCAAATGTTTCATTAGATTTGACACTTCCCCCTTTACACGCGACTGCTGTAAAACATTTGCTGCACGTCGCGGTGTCGGAATCCTTTCTTGTGAAATATAGACACACTTTTGACCGTTTAGTTTTAGGCATTTTAACGAAAGTTAATTTAGCAAGTTAAGAGATAGCGGTAGATCACCTGACGTCAGAGCGAATGTAACATTAGTTGCTGCGTGGTCTCATTTCCCGATGATTTGTGCTTTTAATTTTTTTTTATCTAATCTAATAAACATTTAATCTACAAAAATAAAATGTACAGTAGCATTACTGCAACAATGTTTTGGATTTGTATTATCAAAGCTTTCCGAAGTCCTCAAGAGTTTTCTAATTACGGAAATAATTTATTTTTCCGATCATTTCTGACACCCCATGAATGCAGTATTTAAATTTTACTAGCGATCATGTGTGTTGATGAATCTAATGCTTATTACAACTGTGTCATCTTCAGAGCCCCAGAGAACAAATATATTAATCGACAGTTCAGGCATTTAAGTGGCACCGAAAAGAGGCACCGAAATTCGCGTTCTGTTTCGATCCGCTACATACCGGTTATATAGGTACCGGTGCCGTATTGGCACCGGTTTTCGGTACCCAACCCTAGTCCTCTGTGATGTATTCCCAAAGAAAGAACTACAGCACAGCAGGCAGTAACACAACATAATGAGGAATGGTATTTTTGATTGGTAAACCTCGCAGTCTACAGCCAATAAAATTGCTCCATACAAAATATTTGTTTTTTTTTCCTTCCTCAATTAACAGCATGCCACCAAAAAGAAATTGAAACCTGAGACAATTCAGCGAACAAAGTGATGACAACAATATTTTTTAAATACATCGTCATCGACTTCAACTGAAACTCTCCTTCCTGTGGGAGCCCATGGTGATCTGTCTTTACTAAGTCTAGCACAAAATGCAAAAAAATCTGCACAAATAAACTTGCTTAAAAATTTAGGAAGGGGCAAATACTTTTTCATGGCACTGTAATGCCAACTGTTTCGCAACCCTATGTTTTAAATAAACTTCATCTGACTTTTTTAACCAGTACAAATTACAGACACAATTTAGTCATGTCCAATTCCTCCCCGTCACTAGGGGGCTCCCACGTTACGGCTACTACTACCACCCAGTCGCGAGGGCCGAGGCCTATCACCTCCGAACCACGTGACGCCAGTCGACGCATCTTTTTGAACTGCTCGCTCATGCACTGTTGGGGGCGGAGTAACACACTCTGAGGACAGCGCTATCCGCTCCTTCCACTTGCGTGAGCTCACAGAAGCCCTTGATTGATTGTAGAGCCGTGATTAATGTGGGAGCACCAATACCTCTCATCCCTCCCATCTGAGAGAGGTTTCAGTAAAACTTCCTTGCTTGTGAGCAGCGGTGAATGAATGTTGTGTTTGTGAGAGTTGTTGGTGTGGGAAGTACCTGATGATATTTGGTGAGTACTGGAGATCTCTGTAGGTTCCAAACACTCACATTTAATCTTGACTGAATTCATCCTAGATGGATCTCTTCATGTTCTTGCAGAGGTAATTATAAGACATGTAGGAAAGAGGACAGCAGGAGGAGACAGGACAACCCTCACCTGGAGAAGACAGAAGTATAAACGCTCAATGGTTCAATATATAAAAAAAAAAAGAAATCACCCTAAAATCAGACTATTATCCATTTATTTTGAAACCGTGCTGTCTCTAGAAAGTTCTGAATGGATCTCAAAGATTTTATAAGAACTTTTCCATTCAATTTGAAAAAATAAAAACTATATACTTTGTTTGTTTTAATTGGATAATGGAAATCAATTGTTATTTATCCTCCTAGCGCACTAGCACAGGAAGTAGAAGCCCATTTAGGACTGAGCCACTGTTAGCCGAGTGTAACTTACCTTGAGCTTTACAGCAGAACGCAGTTAACCACCTCAAATACACCCACAACGGATCAGATGGAACTGTGGGGGTAAAACCCTGTCAGAAATATTGGAATGTAAAGATGATTAGTAGAGTCGGAGAGCTCAGCTCATCAATCAGCAACACTGCAGCACGGCTTCTTCTGCTTCTGGGAATGTGTGGAGGACCGCGGCCGAAACGCTCACAGCGACACCTACTGGAGGATTAGTGCACTCACATGGGAATTTGCTTCCACTTGAGGCGTCTTTTCTAAATCATGTACAATGATCTCCAGTCAGGTTTTTATTATCAGTCAGGATTATGTCAGGATGCTTTTGTTTCGGGTCTCCTCTTATTTCTGACAGAAGCCACTCCTGAAAGTAACAAGCCACTGATCAGGCAGCACTTTTATTCTTTTACACAAACACACACCTCAAAACCTACATAAAACATAAGTAATGAAGAGAAATAAATACATGTTAGGAGTCGAGTGTTTAGGTTGAAAACTTGGTATCAGTGTAAATCATTAGAAGTCAATGACTGTATTGAAAGTAACATTTGTGTGTGTGTGTGTGTGTGTGTGTGTGTGTGTGTGTGTGTGTGTGTGTGGCATATGACCACATTGTTACTATTATTATTATTTCATAATACATATATGAATATGGTCAATCTGAATGCATGAAAAAGACGTCTAAGAATAAAACAAAACTAGTTGTAATAAATTAGTATCCTAGTTGTAAATTAACAGTATCACCAACCTTGGTACATTTAATGTACTACAATGAACAGAGAAACACAGAGCAGTGATCCTAATAAACTTCATTCTAGTAGCTAATTATCTTTCTAAACTCTTCTGGCACTTAAAACAATGTAAAAGAGTTGCTATAAACTAAACTAAAATAAATTAATTAAGTAATCTAATTCATGCACGAAATTTCTTTACGTTTTAAGTTTAAAGTGATCCGACATGAACATACAGTACAAGAATGAACCCAGGAAATTTTCATACTTTCTATGGATTTCTAACAATGTCAGTAGACCAATTCTGCATACACCTAGCATGTGTTCAATGCAACAGTCAATATATTTATCTCAAATTTCAGATAGACGTTCGCCACTTCATTGTTTTTATGGCCTAATTCATTACATATTATAGTTTCGATGTTGCATGAAGTAATAAATGCAGAAGAAGAAGACTTGCTGGACTGGAGGTCAGGAGAAACCTTGTCTCATGTTTCAGTCTCATTTCACAGGATGTTTTTATAGGTAGACATTTTAGATAATGAATATTGCCTGGCTTAAAGACATTTCCTCATGGTCTAATATAATGAGGTAATTTTCAGAGGACAATTAGACAGGCCCAAGTCAGGAAAAAAGAGACAGACATAACAGAATGGGTCAGCTGAAAGTCATCATTATAACTGTGTGTTAGGTCCCAGTCTAGCGTTGGGTCTTACAGCGAAAGAAAGGATCGGAGTTCTATTTAAAATGTTTGGAAAAGTTGACCACAGTGGTGTTATGACTGGAGAAGGCATGAGACAAAAGTGCTAGCTTGAGAACCAGCCAGATTGTACTGCTGCGCAAAGATACACGTGAGCAAAAGACACAGAAACATTGTTGAGGAATGTTACTTTTTAAAGTAACTAATTATATTACAAAATCACTGTCATTAATAAGTAATCAGTTAAATTATAGTATTATTTTCTGATAAACATAACTAGTTAGAGTACTCCCGCCTTGTGCCCTAAGTCTCCTGGGATAGGCTCCAGGCCCCCCGTGACCATGAATACAGGATTAAGCATCATAGATGATGAGTGAGTGAGTTACTGTAGAATACTTTGCCATTGCAGAAAATGAAAACTCCTTTGTGATTGCTCATACATGTTTTTTTTTAGTCAAGACCTTTATAATTATTCTTCCATCACCACTCAGTGAAGGTTGGCCCATAATCTGTAAATTACTAACAGCAGGAATAATAGAGGTGGGCGGGTTATGGGGGGGCAGGTTATCAGGGGCGGGGTTGCGGGGTTTGTAGGACGACACACACACTTACACACTAACGGAATTGCTGTTGTCTGGCTCAGGGATTACATAAATTGTCTGAATAATGGATTACATTTTTGAAAATGAGTACTTAAATGGCGGACCTAATGCATTAGATTACTCGTTACATCAAAAAAAAGAAATCCAAGTACTCTAACACCCAACACTGCACACAAACAAATATGGGCAAACAACACCAGGTACAGCTTCAGGATCGACCCTAAAATTGTATTTTAAAACAGACGTAACTACAAGTGATTAAATTCCCCCTCCCAAAATAAACGTCATATAAAATGTCAATTCCTACTTCCAGTGCGTGCACAAACATATAAGGTGTGGTTATAGACAGTGGGATTATCTACAAATGCTAAGAGCGTGACTAGTTAGCCTAACAGCAAGTTAACAAAACCAAAGGACAAAGCAAGAATCAAAGTCAGTTGAAGGCAAAAGTCAAAACTGGAACACAAAGCAATGTCAGAATTTTACAATCACAGTCTCGCTCTCTCTCATCCCCAACGTCTTTCCTTGCCATCTCCTTCTTTTTCGGTATTTGAAGGTAGATGGAATCCAGTAGGTTGGCTACGTTACTGCCACTTGCAAGTATCATTGTCCATCATCTTCCTGGCCTCTTAAAGCCTTCCTTAAATGTCTAATGCAAACTTCACTGATTTTGTCTTGACTTGTTCTGTGTTTTTCTTCTGCTGTCAAGCTGGTCTGTCATCTCTTTTATCAAAGTGGATAATCCAGGAAATTATGTGGCAGTTTTCCACAGATATTGCTGCAGGGAAATGTTCTCTGCCAGTTTCTGCATCCTACCAGCATTCTCTGGATTCCCCCTTGCACCTGAAAACTTCAGCAAGGACAAGAGCCCCAAAGTCGGCATGTGAACGGGTTTGGCCCATCTCCTTTCCTCTCAGTCCAAAAACATGACTTCCTTCTAAATTATTGCAATCCAGAATAATTTTCTGGATTGAATCTGGGACGAAAAGCTCAAAAGAAGACTTGATGTCCTGCACATGAGTAAGTGCCATCCCTGTTGGCCCTGGTGCATAATATTGGCAGTCATGGAGGGTGTCAGACTCTGAATTTTAAGAAATGTGATCCTCTTCCTCTACCTCATCAAAAGCATCTCTCTCTTCCAAATTTAATTGCAATGTCATCTGATTTTAGAATATTTTGGCCATCCTGATAAGTTGTGATAAGGAACCACAAAGCACAAGACAGAGCGTAAAGTGTGTGGGAATGCAAAAGCAGACAAGTGTCGGTGCTTGACTTAAGCCACAATGTTATATGACAATATGTGCAACGGGACGACAGGGCCAAAACACAAAACCCACACTCTCTCGCACGCACAAACACGCACACATACTTGCAACAGTCCCAGACAGGAGGAGGCATGGGCGGATCTAGAAAATTATTCATGGGGTGGCAAGGGGGTGGCATTAAAATTATGAGGGGTGGCAACACTGAAGCAAGCATCCTTGCATGGTTTTTGTGGATTCAAGGAAGGCTATTCTTATTCGGTGTATACACTATAGGGTGCACATTTTTACATTGTCCTATAAAAATGAAATAAAGGCCGATGTGTGATTGACTTGAACCTGATATCTTGATTGGAACGTCAGATAAATTAAATGAGATGGTACGGTATAGTTAACTTCTCTTTATTGAGTTCTATGCAAACCTGAAGCGAGTTTAAGTCTATGCCAAGTTTAATTTACAAAGCATGACAAACAATGCAGACTGCATATGGATACAAAGTCTCAGTGGATCAACTTTCCTTAAGTCAAAAACACATAATAATATACAATATAATATACACAAAGATTTCAACATAAACTGCTTCGGTTTGTTAAAAGAGCCGGATTGAGTCATCTGTGTGTGATGATCTCGCTTTTTGCACTAAATGTCTTTGATTGACTAAAACAAAGCAGTTCATGAGTGTAGTTTGTTCGGACTATGCTTTAATAAGGAAGAGATTTTGTTCTTTTATTTATGGTTATTGTAGCGGGGAATAAAGAGCAACAACGGAAATACAGGTGAACAAACCCCGGAGGGTGGTTTTATTGAACAATTTATTTTTATCAGCGACGCTGATAGATGATTGGGACGCTCGTCACACTATGTCATCAAAATACAGAGCCGCTACTGTAAATCGGTCGAGGAAACTCTTTTATTTTTAGAACACTAGGACACTAGTGCTGGGGTGGCAAATGGTGTAGATCCGCCCCTGGGAGGAGGACAGAGTGAAGGTACACAGGGCCTACAATTTTCACACTTTTATTAGCCCCGGGTGCAGTGGATTCTTTATGTACATTCTTTAAACATTCTTTATGTAATATAAATGTATTGGGAGGAGTGTACAGGTTGTGGTCTTTGAAAATGTTTTCTGATATATGCTCTTTACAGAAAATGAGCCAAGGTCAATGAGTCTGAGTTAAAAAAAAAAAAAAAAAAGATTGTATAATGTTTCTTTTAATAAAACATGAAAATGTGTCCCACAGACCTGAACCACATAGGGTTAAATAAAAATCTAGGATTATTTTTGTTATTTTCTTTTTCATCCTGAGTACATCTTGTTGGGCAAATAACATCTATAGCTGGCATGATCTTCTCAAGATACTGTAGGAGTCTGTTGCGAACAGAATATTACAGCTGAGTTTCTACGCACACATAGAATGTGAGAGAGTATGTGACTGTTAAATGCAGGCCGCTTTACTTACAGAGAGAGTTTAATGTGGTCATGATAACTGCTGTTATTCCACCGCTAGCTTGGCTATAGGACATTTACATAGTAGCATTAGCAGATGGCAGAGCATGTATCCTGATGCTATACACATCGTAGCAGGGGACTTTAGACAGACCTAATATCAGTGCTCCCCAAATTTCACCAGCATGTAAAATGTGCTACTAGGGGAGCAAACACACTGGACAAGGTCTACTCAAACATCAAACTAGGCTACACGGCAAGACCACTACCACACCCGGGACAGTCTGACCACATGTCCTTCCTTTAATCCCTGCATATGCTCCCCTCAGGAAAACTGCTCTTATGATCTTAGCTACAGGACTGTTTTGACAGGATGAATTGGGATGTCTTTGAAGATCCAGCCCTGGAAGTGTTCACGGACAGTGTTCTCTGTTACATTAAGAACTGCATAGACATTGTCACAGTGGATAAATGCATACGGATCTATCCCAACCAAAAGCCCTGGATGAACAAGAAGGACCGGCGGCTCCTGAAGGAGAAGAACACCGTCCTCAAGTCTGGCGACACTGCTATCTACAGGACACCCGAGCCAACCTAAAGAGAGGCATCACATTTAATACCCTAGTCAAATTTGGAGATGACACAACAATAGTAGACCTCATCTTTGGGGGGGATGAGTCTGCCTACAGGTATGAGGTGGAACGACTAACAGCCTGGTGTGGAGAAAATAATCTGCTCCTCAACACCCGTAAGACCAAGGAGGTCATCATAGATTTTAGGAAGACAAATGGACATTTCACCACTGTTCATCAGCGGGGACTGTGGAGAGGATTTAGTATTTCTGCTTTTTGGGAGTACATGTTGAGGAGGATCTGAGGTGGGGCGTAAACACCTTCGAGATGGTGAAAAAGGCCCAGCAGAGGCTGCAATTCCTGAGAATGCTCAGGAAGAAGAACATCTCCCAGAGACTGCTGGTGTCTTTTTATCGATGCTCCATTGAGAGTATACTGACATACTGCATATGTGTGTGGTACAGCAGCTGCACTGTGGCCCAGAAAACGGCGCTGCAGAGGGTCATTACAACTGCCCAAAAGATCGTCGGCTGCACTCTCAGCAACTTGGAAAACTTACACAGTTTCCGGTGCCTTAAACTGGCCAATAAAATTGTAAAGGACAATTCACACCCGGGACATCAACTGTTTTATCTACTGCTGTCGGTCAGACAGTATAGAACATTAAAAACAAGAACTAGTAGATATAAAAGCAGTTTTTATCCTATTACAATATGTCTATTGAATGTTGCTATAAATAAGTTCAAACTGATTTTTTCTGCAATTAATGCAATAATTGGATCGTGCAATAATGGAATGCATACTTTGTGTGTGTGTGATAGTTTTTTTTTTTTTTGCATTGAGGGATGGTACTTTAAATTTCGTTGTACTTGTTGCAATGACAATATTCTATGCTATTCTAAGTACAAGTTCACTTGCATATTAGTCAGTTTAGCTACAAGCAGAGGAAACTGCAGAACAATCAAACCTGTTTAAAAACCGGATTAACTCACTATCCCTTACAATGTGACCATCAATTAAAATACTGTCCTTCTTCTTGTATTCTGTACAGTGGAACCTTGGATTGCGAGTAACCTGGTTTGTGAGCGTTCCAGGTGAGTATCATGTAGTACGCATGCACTTCTTGTTTTGACGTCGAGCATCACATGATCACAACTGAGTCAATTGTTTTTTTCTCTTATGCACTGCGGAATTGTGGGTAATTGTCTCCCCTGCTTGACCTTAGTTAGCGTCCCTCACTCGGAATTGATGAAGCAGTGTTTCCGTTAGTGTATGTGTGTATGTGAAAGTTGTCCCACATAGTAGTCCTTCCTCCTCTTAAATAAGAAAGCAATGTGCACAAACACAAACATGTACACAGCGCGTACGTGCATACACCCTTATGCAACAAAAATATATTTCTCAATATATTTTGTGTATTCATATATTGTGAATAGTACATAGTAATATATGTTATGATATATATATATATATATATATAAGTATATTATAGAATAGATCATAAATATATGAAATAAGATGTATGAAAATATATTAAAATATTACAATTATTGCCGTTTTCATATATTGAATAAATACATTGTTATACTGTTTAATATATTGTTATATATATTGAATTATGTCCCACATTAAATGAGATTATATATTGGAAAATGTATTTTAAATATATGGAAATATATATGTAAAATTATATAAGATAATATAACTCATTGTAAAAGATAATAGGCAGATTTATATGGGAACATATGTCTTAAATATTTTGGAAAATATTCATATTATATATTGTATACATGGTAAACATGAAATAAAATAATAACGTATTGAATAATACATCAATATAGTTTCTTCATTAACTGAAGAACGTTTATTTTTTAAAACATGATATAGTAACATGGAAACAACTATAAATGAACAAAACCACTTTAAAAATAAATTAAATATTTCCAAAAGGACAACTGTCCTTCATGAAGTCTAAACTCATGTCACTAAAACTTGGTTTACTTTGCAAATGACAGGTAACAAGATCAAACAATGAGCTGAATTGATCTTATTAGTAAACAGTCTCATAAACAATAATTCTGCCACAAGTATTACAGTTAACATCTGGAAAGGAAGACTTTTGTATTAGAATCTAATGAGTCACATTTGAAATCTGAAACATTGCAGACCTTCACACTTCAGTTTCCTGCAAACTGCGGGATCCATACAAATGTGTGTGCAGACCTTCTCAGGTCTTAAAGAAGCAATGACCGTCTAAATGAAGACAGGACACTAAATATCCATGACCAGTGGTACTATGCTTCACTCCATAATCATGAAAGTTCCTTTTGATGATTTAACAAATGTGCAGAGCTCACACTGCCATCCAATGAGCTCACACTGCCATCCCATAAGCTGGCACCTAAAAAGGAACAAGTGTGTACAAGTAAGTACAAGTGTGACTGTTACTGTAAAGCCCAGCAGTAAAATGTACTTCTGTTCAAATACATACTTTTTGGACTAATAAAATCATACTGATCTACGAGTGATGTTCAAGTCAAAGCAGGACTTGTGATGAAAATTCTGTGAAACAAAGACGCAAAAAACGATTTGATTTTACAGAGCCCATTACAGTCATTCCGGTGAATATTCCAGTGGAATGGTTTTACGAAAAACGGACTGCTATGATCACCAAAGGCATTTTGCTCTTGCAGAACAATGCACAACTTCATATGTAGAGAAAAATATAGTTATAAAGTGTGTTCTGTTATTCTACATAATCAAAGGTCCCTCTTTGACTTGAACGTCCCTTGTACTTGTCTGTGTCCCTTGTATAAAATTGATACACAACTTTATTTACACATTACAATCAACATTTTTTTTTTTTTTACTTTAGTTAATGGAAAAATCCAGTATATTCTAGATAAAATGAAATATTTAAAGCGTTTTAATTTCTAGCTTTGATTCAATGGTTGCATGACCTCCTGTTTCATCTCGATTCACCTTCTCTTCTTTACTGGTGTTGGTGCTGTGAAAGTGATATTGAAAATATATAACATGTTTCACACAAAAAAATATAACAATTGAAAATCAGTTTTAGTTTCTTTTACTTACACACCACAACATACATAACATATTTCACTTCAATATTTTAATTTTATGTTAATTTCTCCCAATTAAAAGCTGATGCATTTAAGTTTTTTCAAACGGTTTCCTACAGCAGCGCGCTCAGTGTTTAATCATGTTAAATACTCACACAGAGTAACGGATAAAACACTGCCAGAGCCCGGACACACTGCACCTCATCTCTGCTGTTTAAACTCGCTCTGGTCTGCGTTTCCCAAACACCAAACTGCTCAGCTAAAGCGCGGTTAATACAGATGATTAAAATCTGGTTTAACCTCGCTGTAGCTGAGCAGTTTGGTGTTTGGAACAGACAAGCTAAATGACAGTGAACACCAGGACTGGCCTGTTGCTAGGTGGCTATCGTTAGCTCTGGAGCGGCTGTGACAGGATTCAGAACAGTAACTTACACACGATAAAGTTGTGTATGAACGCAGACAGAGTCATTATTTCACTAACATGTTACTCACCAGGAATTGTACGGAATGTTCCAGGCGCTTCTTGTCCGTTCCCACAGCAGCGTGTCCTCGCGACACCAGACTTCCCATGAGCACTTGCGCAGTTGAGCAATTTACTCAATGATTTAAGTTTTTGTTGTTAAATATAAAGAATATTGAGTTGGAATGAGTGATGATTGTAGTTCCTGAAACTAATCAGTATAATTACTCCATTGCTAAATATTTTGATTGAAATGTGTCAAAAATATTAAGTGCATGTATAAGATATAATTCAGTTAGTCGAGCACCAATTTCTATTAGTGAAATAAACTTAAAGACAAAATAATAGTTTTTAAAAAAAATATGATTTGGAGCTTGGACCTTAATCATCTCATAAAAATAAAAAAAACCTTTGTTTCAATAAACATACATGCGGTAATGTAATACAGTTTTGTTTGTTTGCACAGCAATGTATTTTAAAATATATGAATCAATATATTGCAAATATACGGAGGAGTTTCTCATATACTGAAATATATTTCCAAATGTATTGCAATATAAATTCTAGTCTATTGCAATATATGTTTGTTTCGTTATAGGTTTTGATATAGGTGCATGCTTCAGGAATTAATTATGCTCACAATATTACAGTTCCACTGTAATTGTTTTCGCACCTTACCAGACCACCAACATTTTGTTCTCCTGCAGTTTCTTTTTTACCTTACCTGCTTCATCTAATCTCCTGTTTTACCTAAAGGGGCAATCCACAAACTGATGAAATGCAGTAAGAGTGAAATTTGAGAGAATGACGTCACATACTGTGCTGGCATCTGCTCTTGCCGAAATGTAAACAAACAATAATGGCATAATGGCAATAATGGCATAAATTTTCTTTCTCTGGGCCTGTGTCCCCAATACCTGTATCTTAATTTCTTCAGGAAACAGGGCACAGGGGCAGTGTGTCTCCTATGTTTCAGAGTGAGAAGTTCTTCACTAGAATAACAAGAAGGCTATAGCTAGATTGTATGAATGTACTGTAGATGCAATATTGACGGACACAAGGCAAGGAAAAGAGGGGATTTTATTTAGAAAAAAAGGGGAAGAAAAGGGAGGTGTGTGTATGTGAACATCTTGAGGCAGTGTCCAGCTAGCATGGGGTCACAAGGCTGGGAGAGTGGGCCCTGCGTGGGCAGCAGCTCTTTCGAATGCAGCAGCCAGAGTCCTCACTACAACCAGAAGATATGCATACATAACCCCTTTTTTATCCACACTGCGCTGGCTCTCAGTATCAATTTTAAAACACTACTTTTATGCTTAAATGGTCTGTCGCCGCAGTACCGGTGTCTTACAATCTACCACGCCTACCGAAGTGATCCACACCCCCTCTGTCTGAATCGTCCTGGTGCCTTGCTTGAACTGTTAGCAGTGAGGTTCTTCATACCGAAGAGATATTGGATGGTGTAATGGATAGCAGTAATTAAGACACAAGACAAGAATAAGTATTTGACTGATTATGTTGACTAGATTTAGAGGAAATAGAGAACAGCTTAGTGCATACATACCTTATAAGGTGAGAACCTGCTAAGTGGTTGGTAGGGTAATGCTGATAGAACATGAATCACAGGACCTGGGTATAAAAGAATTCTGCTGTACTCCGATAACGTTCTTAGGCAGTGTTACCATGCATTGTTAATTTAAGTTCACAAGGCTTTGTGTTCTTTTATTTTTCTTTGAATCTTTTGCTTAGTTCTTTGAGGTCGGGAACAGATGATCCCGGGGACTACATTTCCAAGGACACTTTCTAAGGTGAGTATTGCGTTGACCTTTACAGAATTTGACACCAGTAATGGTTTGTCCTTTGCAGATAGATTTTTCCTGTTTGAGTTTGTGATTAGGGAATGTTTATTAAATGCAGTTATACCTATGATGAAAATTACAGGTCTCCCTCATCTTTTTAAGTGGGAGAACTTGCTGACTGTTGGTAGCTGACTAAATAGTTTTTTGCCCCATTGTATATCCGTTTCTCTTCACAGTACGCGAGGAAACTGTAAAAGTAAACTTGACACATATTGTAAAGGATGCTAGCTGTTGTGCGGGTGGTGATTGGCTACGTGCCAGAATCAGAATTGGATAATGGTTGATCATGTAGTCCTGTGGTGACCAGCATTGACGATCCAGGGCTTCATAAAACTCAGTACGCCGCCATATTTGTAGTGTTAAACCAATAAACCCCAATTGCATGAATTGCCTCAAGCATAGCTGTATAAGCTCAAAATTTGAAACATTTGTAATAATCTTTTTCCTCTGCTCTGAACAGTATTTGTTTCTCACTACAGGTAGTCCTGACTGACGAACATTCGAGTTACGAATTTCCACAGATATAAACTAACCGCAGTTTAACGCACATTCGTAGATGCGAACTCACGGAAGTAGCTCACATGTATTGTACAAATAATAGACAATGCAGTGCACCAGATACCAATATGTACAATTAAATAAAAAATTTCAGTGTGTAAGTGAATGTATAAGATTTATTTTATATTGTGTATACACGCACGTGTGGGAGTGCGGGAGAAATGAGTCAGCCTCACTGATTTCAATGAATCAGTCCAGGAGCACAATGATAACCCAAGAAAGTGGATAACAGCTGACAAAACAGTGTCCAAGATTCCCCTCGCAATTTGAAGGCGCAGAGACAACACTGTTATATTTTCCAAACCAGTAAAACCTTGCATTGCAAGTACAGTGGGACCTTGGATCACGAGCATAATTCATTCCGGATGCAGGCTCGTTTTCCAAAACACTCGTAAACCAATTCAAACCTTCCCATAAGAAATAATGAAAACTCAAATAATTCGTTCCACAGCCCCCCCCCCCCAAAAAAAAATACAGAAAAATAATTAATACAATATATAAAGTAAAAATAAGACAAATTAACCTGCACTTTACCTTTAAAAAAAGTAAAAATAAATCCCAACAGATAAGTGTTTCCGTTTGTGCCCACAGGCGCCGTGTATTTGTGTGTGTATGTGTGTGTGTGTTCCCTCGCCTCGTTTTTTAAGTTTCACAACAAGCACATACACAACGGAAACACTGTTTTTTTTTTTTTTTTGGATTTTCCCCCGATTTTCTCCCTAATTTAGTCGTGTCCAATTCCTCCCCGTCACTAGGGGGCTCCCACATTAAGGCTACTACTACCACTCAGCCGGGAGGGCCGAAGACTATCACGTGTTTCCTCCAAACCACGTGACGCCAGCCGACCGCATCTTTTCGAACTGCTCGCTCGCGCACCGTTGGGGGCGGCGTAACACACTCGGAGGACAGCGCTATCCGCTCCCTCCGTTGCGCGAGCTCACAGACACCCCTGACTGGCTGTAGAGCCGTGATTAATGTGGGAGCACTAAGTACCTCTCATCCCTCCCCTCTGAGAGAGCTCGGCCAATCAGCTCTCTCTAGACCTCCGGCTGCGAGAGGTTACAGCACCACCCGGGATTCGAACTAGCGATCTCCAGATGATAGGGCGAGCGCTTTAACCACTGCGCCACTCGGAGGCCAGAAACACTGTTTTAACGGGAAAAAAGAAATCTCTCTAATGACACTCGCGTGAGCGCAGACTTACGGAATCACTGCTGTAAAGTAAAAAACAAAAAAAAACAAATGAACCCTCGCCTTACCTTTCAAAAGAATCGTGACAGAGCAGAGTTTCTGTGTAGAGCAGAGTGTGTGTGTCTGTGTGAAGCTGGGGAGGGGGGGGGGGCTTAAAGGCGAGAGAGTGTGTGTGTGTGTCGGTGTGTGTGTGTGTGTGTGTGTCGGTGTCAAAAAACTCGGAACTCGTAAACCAAGACATGCTCGTTTTTCAAGTCAAAATTTATTAAAAATCTTTGCTTGTCTTGCGGAACACTCGTAAACCGAGTTACACGCAATCCGAGATTCCACTGTAACTTAGTTCGCACTCATCCATGCATGCATACTGGTGAAAATCCCAAAGCTGTAGCTATGTTTAAATGAAGTTTCAGTTCAACTAAACCTGCTTCATGTACATTCATGTTCTCCCCATGCTTTGTGAGTTTCCTCCGGGTACACCCCTTTCCTTCCACAGTCCAAAGACCTGCAGATTAGATTAATGAATCACTCACTCATTGTCTATCCCAGTAGAGATAGGGTAGAAGGCGGGGTGCACCCTGGACGGGGTGATTAGGCTAACTGCCAATCCCAAATTGCCCTGTGCGTGTGTAAATGAGCATGTAAGTTTGTGTATACCCTTCAGTGGATTGTCACCCCGTCCAGGGTGTACCCATTGTTACTCTGTATACAGGATAAAGCGGTGCACATGATGAGGGAGCGAGTTTAATCAGCTCTGAAATTCAGAGCTACACAACAGCTGTACACTGACTGCCCTTTAACTGCTGCATTTTAAAGAGGAGTGTATGGAACCTGGAAAAAGAAAAACGTCTGCTGTTCTTTAAATTAAGCGATAAAACAGTCCAAGAGCAGGACAAATCTCAGACTGAGCGAAAGTAAAACGACTAGTAGTCAGTGACAAACCATGGATTAAAATATGCAAACTTCACCCAAGTGCGAACTGTTAGTTCTGTCCCTGAACACTGAGAAGCCGATCTGGCATAATTAAAATGAAGACGGCTTCCCTTTTGAGTCAGTGGTCTTCCTTATTTCATCGCAGTTATCTTGAGCTTGCTCAATAGTAACAAACTAATCAAACAAAATGTATACATTTTTTAATTTTAGACTGAATTTTTTTTTCTGTTAAGAATATTTGCAACAATGTTCACTGTAAAAAGCAATATACACATAAGACTATTTGTTCTGGTGGTGTTTTTGGATGAAATTCAGAATGGGTGAATATGAGAATGCACTTTAAACTGATCTTTTCTCTATCGATACCCAATCTCTTGGTGAGTTTATATCCTTGTACAGCTTTTTATACCATTGTTATGCAGATGACACGCAACTCCTTTTCTGCCTTGGACACCCAGGTTTCTGCCCGAACCTCAGCATGCCTGGCAGATATCTCATCATGGATCACAGCTGTAGGGACTGGCAGGCCACTCCAAAGAGGGCCGCTGGAAGAGGAAGAGACAGTTCACTACATCAGCAAATAAGGAAAGAAACCGTTACTCTTTCCCAACTCAGATGGTGCAGATCTCCAAACAACTTCCCTGCACAAGAGAAAAGCATCTCACACCCACAGACTCATGTTAATACACTTTACCTAAATTACTAAAACTCCACTGAGATGGCCTCCCAGGTGACCGACCAAACCACAGGTTAAATGTATGCACAAAAAAGAGGAACCATGCGGGGTGTAACTACGCCCACAACTGTCTCTGATTGGAACAATCAGCTGTGGGACAGAACTGCAGCGTGAGATTAAAAACCAAAAGGTCAGAGGAGCCTCGGCACATTTTTGAACGTCATGCCGTCTAAAGGAAGCAAGTGAATGCCTCTCTTGCTCCACTCTCAACCAAAGCCTGAACTTTGACTTCTGACCTGCGCCACCCAGCGATCGAAGACTCTGCTCTCCTCGACACGCAAAGAAACTTCGAGTTGAACTCCAACACCGTTTGAACGCCGCCTTCGTGCAACAAAGCGGCCTGCAGAAGAAGTCTCAGAGCGTCGTCATTGGTAATCAGGCAACCAACACTCCGCTGAGGGCTTTCCCGAAAGAATCCGACCAATCAGCAACGCTGTGTCGTGAAGTCGATCCAGCAAGAACAACCGTCTCATAACGCAAGTAAAACAAAAAGCTTCATACCTTGCTGAAAGTAGTGCGTGAGTCATAACTAAACCATAAGATTAAACCCAAAGCTCTGCGCTTGTGACTTTCTCAGGTCTAGTAAACCTAAACAGAACTCCATTAACTTTCACCTTCTAAACTGTTCATGTGTATGTGTGTGATTAAATAGCATAGTTTCATGTATCGTAGATTAGTTCAATAAATTCTTGTTTCTTTATAAAGAATTGTTGTCTTGGTCATGTATTTAAAATTTTAAACATGTGCTCAGATCTTATGTTACCTTGCTCATAAATTGGTAAATACCTGACATTTTGTATTATCATCGTCGGCCACAGGGTAAACAGAATTGGTAAGATACACTAAATTGTGCTAATGCTGGATGAATAGATGATTAAATGTATGAAACTTATAACTGTATAAATCTTGTTCAATCAAATTAACCTGAATCGTTAAAGATTCGATTCACCTCTGACCCAGAGTTGAAACCCTACATATATTGGTGGAGAATGCGTTGAGCATTGTGTCCACATTAAAACCTACACAGCTCATCAACTGAAACTTAATCTGAGTAAAACCAAATTGTCAATTCAAGGTGATTTATCCCTATCGGGATCTTATGATCACCCTGGACAATAATCAGATCACTCCTTCTGTCACTGCCCGCAACCTTGGGGTAACTCTGGACAACCAACTGTCATCTCAAGCCCCTGCCCCTTCAAAAAAAAAAAAAAAAAAGATAAAGAAACCCTTACCAGCAAGCAGTGTTTGAGTGATGTTCCCTGGAAACCTAGTAACCAGTGGAAGGATCTATAAAATGACAGATACTTCAAAGTCAAAGTCTGTGTAGCGCACTAGAATAGGAAGTAAAAGCCCATTTAGAATTGAGCCACTGTTGGCCGAGTGTAACTCACCTGATCTTTACAGCAAAATGCAGTCACCTCCGGTTCCTTCCACAGTCCAAGACATGTAGTTTAGGTTAATTGGCATTCCCAAAGTGACTGTAGTGTGTGAGTGTGTATATGCGTCTGTGCCATGCAATGGTTTGGCACCCTGTCCAGGGTGTATCCCCGCCTTGTGCCCCAAGTCTCCAGGCTGCCCATGACCCTGAATACAGGGTCCAGAGTCAGAAAGCTCAGCTCATCAATCAGCAACACTGCAGCACGGTTCTTCTGCTTATGGGAATGGGACCTAAACGGTCACAGCACCATCTACTGGATCATTAGTGCAATTAGGGGAATTTGTTCACCCTTGGAGCACTCTTTCTAAATCATGTACAATGATCTTCAGTCAGGTTTTATGGTTATTTTAGGATGCTTGTTTTTCGACCAGGTTCCTGAAGCATCCCAGAAGCGGCTTCCCTCCTATTTCTGACAAAAACTGCCTCTGAGACGGATCTGAAAGCAACAAGCCACTGATCAGGCAGCGATTTTATTATTTTACAAAATAAATAAAGTAATTTAGATAAAGAGAAATAATGAAAATTAAAAGAGTTTAGGTAAATGTATTTGACCATGTAGAGAAAGACATCTCTAAACACCCATGAGTTGACTCTATTTAGGTTGAAAATTTGGCCATGAAGGTCATCTGTGAATATCAGTGTAAATCACCAGAAGACAAAGACTGTATTGAAAGTAACATTTATATTTTTGTGTAGAATATGACTATAGATTTTTTTTTAATTATTTTATAATACATTTATGAATATGACCAATTTCAATATATGAAAAAGACAAGAAAAGCACTGTAGGAAACACAAAGAGAAAAATAATTTTGTTTTCTCTGACCCTGGGTGATGGAATGGGTGAAGCTGATTGGCTGGTTCTTATCACATGATGTGCAGAAATTTGTTTTTCTGATCTCACTGAAACTAGACACACATGCAAAAACAGGTTTCTCTTGTTGTTAGGCCGGGGTTAGAGTGCAGGGAACAGACAAGGTTAACGGCCATGCTCAAGGGTCCAACAGCAGCAAGCTGGCGGAGCTGTGGTTCAGACCTCTGAACTTCCAATCAGTAACTTAGAGCCTTACACCAGTGAGCCACCATCCCATATTTTGAAAAAAATAAAATAAAATAAAAGAAAAGAAAAAAAAACTCTAACAGAATCACAACCTTATTTCCGGTATCATGCTTGATATGAACTAGGCAGCTTGTGGTAACTGATTGCTTACATGAGTGTGATGAGTCACTGTTTTCATCTGGTACAATGGTACGTCAGGCAACCAAAAAGAGTCCTTCAGAGGGTGATCAAATCTGCACAGGAAACATTGGTCATCCCATTCCCTACCTAAAGGTAACTCTATAGAAAATGCTGCCTTAAAATGATCCTTCTCATCGTGGAGATAATCTATTTAAATTCTTGCCATCAGGCAAATGTAACTGGTCCATTTGTTCATGTATTAATACACTTAAGGATGGTTTCTATCCTAGCACTATATGCGATATATGCTACTAGACCCAAAAGTATACATACACAAATAGAATAGACCTATAGAAATGCAGATAGTTTACATGTACACTTTGTATGTTTACCCAGATTTAATCCACTGGTGTGTAGAAAAGTCATGCTTATATAGTTATTATAAATATTTATTTATGATGCAAGAGGTTGAGGTCTATATTTTGTTCATATACAAATATATACTATAGAATATTGATGACTAATTTGTATAATCTAGCCTGCACTAAAATTGTAATTTAAGTTATAATCTGAGGATTGCTTTAACTATACTTGTATAGGGACACTAAAGAATCTTGAACCTGTAATCCACTCAAACACCTCACACATGTACAGTTCCTACTTCATCCCCTTCACTCTATTTGCTAGCAAAACACTGTGTATTCACTGCTATTAACCTCAATATTATTTCCCTACCTCATTGATGGATCAACTTGTATAGCACATATAGTTTCTAAAATGAATAAATAAATTATACATGCATTTTTTCATATGTTTTCCTGCAAGATACTTTGAGAATAACACAAATCTTTCAGCATCCTTTGACAATATATATATACAGTTTACAGTATACTATGAATGTGTAAATATGAAATTAACATACTTTAAAGGATACTTGCTGTTGTTTAGGTGATGACTGGCCCCATACCAGACCTCAGAGTGAGAGTTAGATCGTGTCTGGTGATGATGATTGATCATGTAGGCCTGTGGCGACCAGCACTTACTATCCACAGCTTCATGAATCTCAGTGTGTTATTATGATCCTTAGTGAGTTAAACCCCATTGCAAGAAGTGCCTCAAGCATGGTTGTACAAGTCTAAAGTTTGAGACATTCTGTAATAATCTATTCAACCACTTCAAAAATCTTTCCTGTACCCCTATTCTAAGGGGAACTGTTGCAAGTCGACATCCTTTACTGTGTGACTGAGCTGGTGCTGCTGAAAAGCTTGTTGTGTCTTAAAACTTTTCCCACAATCCGAGCCGATTGGTTTCTCTCTAGTGTGAATGCGCTGGTGTTGTTGGAGATTACCAATCTCAGTAAAACTCTTCCCACACTGTAAGCAATGGTACGGCTTCTCTCCTGTGTGAACGCGCTGGTGTTTTGTGAGATCACGACTCTCTGCAAATCTTTTCCCGCACTCTGAGCACTGATACGGCTTCTCTCCTGTGTGATTGCGCTGGTGATGTTGGAGAGTACTGCTCCGGCTAAAACACTTTCCACAATCTAAGCAATAATACGGCTTCTCTCCTGTGTGAATGCGCTGGTGATGTTGGAGAGTACTGCTTCGGCTAAAACACTTTCCACAATCTAAGCATGCATAAGGCTTCTCTCCTGTGTGAATGCGCTGATGATTTTGAAGACTACTGCTTCGGCTAAACCGCATTCCACAATCTAAGCACCGATACGGCTTCTCTCCTGTGTGAATCCGCTGGTGTTTTATAAGATCATGGCTCTCGGTAAAACTCTTGCAACACTGTGAGCACTGATATGGCTTCTCTCCTGTGTGAATGCGCTGGTGTTTTTGGAGAGTAGCACTTCGGGTAAAACGCTTTCCGCAATCTAAGCACTGAAATGGTTTCTCTCCTGTGTGAGTGCTCTGGTGGTGTTGGAGGGTACCTTTTCGGTTAAACCGCATTCCACAATCTAAGCACTGATACGGTTTCTCTCCTGTGTGAATGCGCTGGTGCTGTAGGAGAGTACCACTCTGGGTAAAATGCATTCCACAGTCTAAACACTGATACGGCTTTTCTCCTGTGTGAATACGCTGGTGTTTTATGAGATCATGATTCTCGGTAAAACTCTTGCAACACTGTGAGCACGTATATGGCTTCTCCCCACTGTGAATACGCTGGTGTTTTTGGAGAGAACCACTTCGGGTAAAAGACTTTCCACAGTCTAAGCACTGATACGGCTTCTCTCCTGTGTGGATTCGTTGGTGGCTCAGGAGATTACTATTCACTGTAAAACTCTTGCCACACTCCGAGCACTGATACGGCTTCTCCCCAGTGTGAATGCGCTGGTGTTGTTGGAAGGAGCTCAGAACATTAAAACTCTTACCACACTCTTGACAGTAATAGGGTTTCTCCCCAGTGTGAACGCACTGGTGCACTCGGAGAGACTTCTCTCGACTGAAACCTTTCCCACAGTTTGAGCACTGATACGGCTTTTCTCCTTTCTCAGTCTCAGAGATGTTAGTGTGAAAAGGATCAGATAATCTGTGGTGGTCACTGGAGCTCTCTGTGGGATCCAGAATTTCTATTTTAATCTCCTCTGATTTCACCCTGTCTGGAGTTCCTGAGGAGGGAAAAAATATAACATATGAAGAAAAACAGACTACTGGCAGCAGAAAAAGTAATGACTCCATTATTTTTATGCTAAAATGGATAAACAGGGACACGTGTGGAATTTGACTGAAGGCCACTGGAGCAATTTCAGATATCACTTCATATCAGGTAAACAACAAATGGTAATAAGGAAAGTTATTTTATACGATAAGCAACTTGTTTCTGTTTGTCATCCTGTTATGGTTATGATCAAGTATTTTTTAATAACAAAATTGAAAACATTAGGCAAAAAATTTATAAAACTGGCTTTGAAAGCAGACAATTTATTAAATACTAGGTGATAAGCCAACTATATTAAATCAGCACTTATAATACGAGGTGGTATCAAAGTTTTAAAATCCGCGCAACACAGATCCGGTCTTTTAGACGCCTTAAGACCTGGCAGTAGAATTCACTATTGATGGTCTGGCCCCTGGGGACAAATTCTCGATGCACAATGCAGTGAATGCTTAAAAAGATGATGATGCACTTGGTCCAGCTGCGGATTTCATCGCCTTTTCAGTAGTGTAGATGACAGGCTCTTCCATTGTGAAGACTGTTGCTTCATCTCATTCTGTCTCCTCTATGTTACTTGACCTTAGTGCAGCTTTTGACATCATTGATTAGACTGACTCCTTGATAGATTAGAATGTTTTAGGAGTTAACGGAAATGCCCTATCCTGACTGTGATTGAACCATTGCCTCAGATCAAAGTTGGATTTTAATAGTGTCGATAATGTTTTAAACACAGAGAAAAAGTGTATGCCATGTATTTCAGTGTATAGGAGAAAGTATAAAAGGAGGAAACAATGTCTGTGTGAGAGAGAGAGAGAGAGAGAGAGAGAGAGTGCGAGTCAAGTCAGGTGACAACCTGGAGCTTTTCTTCCCTATTGACACGGCCATATTCCACGACTCAGATTATGAGAGTGGTTCATGAGGAATCATGGATCTTCAGCAATTTCACCACATTACACAGCCTAATTAAAGCTAAAGGTGGTTGACAGTATTCTTGTGTTGAAAAACAGAAAAAGTGTGTGACTTTTTTTTTGCCACACAGTGCACATTGTGCTTACCAGCTTGCCAGTTTCTTTTCTAATATTTCTAGATCATAAAGCCCTCAATTTAAATCTTTTAATCGAAATCAGTTGAGGAAGGTACATTTTAATGGCACTTTTTCTTCAAAAATAAACACAGCTCCTCCTGTCCAAATAAGCTAAATTGATTGACAAACAATGGGCCAATGATGATACAGTCCTTTAACCCCTGCCCCAAAGCAGCTGGCCAGTAACGAAGGAACATTCCAACACCTGCCCACACAGCAGACTTGTGTCAGACGTTTAAAGAAAACCTGAAAAATTAAACTGAAAAGAGCAAGCTGGACAAAAAGAGGAGAAAATTGAACCCAATTAATATGAATAAAGCCCCCCCCCCCTTTTTTTTGTATTTAAGATTAGATTATTTTTGTTTTGCAATTATTTTATCATTATTTTTTATATTCTTATATTTGTTTCATTCTGTTCCATATTTTTGGGTACATATCTGTTTCCATAAGTGAGAGGGGGTTATTGTAATAAGTACCAGATGATAGTTGGTGATTACTGGATCTCTTTGTGGGTTCTACATTCTCACATTTAACCTCATCTGAATTCATCATCAATGAAGCTCCTGTGGAGGGAAATATAAAATATAAACAACAGCAGAATGAACTACAGAACACCACTGACTAACTACAGAAAAATCAATGATTTGAGCATTTTAGTAAACAAAAGAAACTGTGATTAAATGTATAAACTGAAATCCAGAGTGCCACAAAAACATTTCTATCTGGAAACTGATGTGAATACTGGATGGATTAAATGGTAAAAAGTGGCAAACTGCCCATAATTTCCCAAATACATAAGGAATGCACATGAAGCCACATACCTTAACTTTATACTGTATATACAAGTATTTTTGATTATGAGTGCAAGGATTAACTGACTTCATCTGACTGAAATTAAATTAAATTATTTGCGACAAATTTAATCTTTAATGACGTAATTGTTCTTAATTCTCGCGCAAACTGTGAAAGCTAATGCAGGGAGGCCACTCAACTGAGCAAGGTGGTTAGGAGAGCAGAATCTGTGTTTGTGGTTGTCTTACACTTTTTTTTTTTTTTTTTTTGGAGCACATTTAGATTTAGGCATTTGCCAGATGGTCTTATCCAGAGGGACTTACAAAAGTGCTTTGAAGTTTAAATCATTGGATAGATCCTTACACTGGTTACTAGGTTACTAACTAAGCACCAGCAGTCAAACTTGTTGTAAAACAGTGATGGAAAGGTGTTTTTACTTATTCATTTTTTAAAAACTATATTTTAAACTTCATCTGACTTTTTAAACCTGTACAAATTCCAGATTGATATTTAAAATGTTCTCAGCAACACGCTGCCTGATTATCTAGGCAGGTTTCGTTAAAACTCAATTGAATTCACACAGATCACAGCGCACACTGAACCAGACTTCCTGTACACACACATGCCAATTAGTCCTTGTGCCATGTTGCCCCAATTTGCTACTAGAAGCCCCAGAAACATGCAAATCCCAAAGCTGTATTGTTTAAATGAAGCTGCAGTAAACTAAACCTGTCTTAGTACTAAACCAAGACCAGTGTAGACTTTCCTCACATCAAGTATATTTTATAGTATTTTGTTTACAATGGCAACATTTTCCTTTATATTATTGAGTTGAATCTAGGCCTAGGTAAAAAAACAAACAAACAAAAAAAAAACAGTAAAATTGTTGTGTTTTTAAGAATTCTTGGTGTGGAAAAGTACCTGATGATATTTGGTGAGTACTGGAGATCTCTGCAGGTTCCAAACTCTCACATTTAATCTCGTGCGAGTTCATCCTAGTTGGATCTCTTGATGTTCTTGCAGAGGTAAAGACAAAACATGTGGGAAAGAGGACAGCAGGAGAAGACAGGACAACCCTTACCTGGAGCAGACAGAAGCATAAACGCTCAATGGTTCAATATTTTCAACAAACAAATGTAATGACAGTTTAATTTACTGTTAACTTCAGAACTAAACAACAGCTGTACACTGACTGTCTCGTAACTGCTGCATTCCAGAGAGGAGCATATCCAAGATGCGAAAAACATGAAGGCTGCTCTTTAGATTAAGTAAAAAAAACAGACTAAGAGCAGGAAAATCTCTAAAGTAACTAAAGTAAAACAACTGGTAGTCCGTGACAAACCATAGATTAATATACACAAACTTCACCCAAGTATAACTAGGAATAAACAAGTTAATCTGAAATTTCAAAATAAGGTTCGGTTTCTGTGAGTTTTACTGGTTATGGATGAGAAAATACTCAAATTGCAACTTCTTCTTAAGCCAAGCATATAATGCAACATTTAAAAGAATGGATAACACTGGCTTACAAGGTTTTTGTTTCCTTCATAATTTTTGAGAGATACAGATTTTGTGATGCTGATCACATAAATAACTTAATCATTACATTTAATTAAACTTAAATTTTCCCAGTATGCAAGGTTTTCGAGAATCCTTTGCATTCTTGTGAGAGATGTTTCCATGCATCAGTGATAAAGGAGCCAAAATATAAGATGTTATTGTTGGCCAGCAGATCTGACAAGTAATAAAGAATAAATCACTTTGATGGCCTTCTTCAGGGTGCCAAACGTGCTGCATGGACCGACTTCAAGAATGTTGTTTCTAACTTTCTGGGAAATTACACAGCACCAAAATAGGTTAAACAGCTGCTCCAAGTACTGTATACAAGTCGACAAACTGAAAAAGGTCACTGAAGATAAATTTTCTTCATTCCCACTTGGATATCTTCCCAGCAAATCCCCGGCACCATGACTGATGAACATGGCAAAGGCCTTCACCAAGGCGTTGCAAACATAGAGAAATGCTATCAGGGAAACCGGAGTACCTGGAGGAAACCCACCAAGCATGGGGAGAACATGTTACGAGGTGGGAACCGAATCCGGACCCTGGCGGTGCAAGGCAGTGAAACTGATGCCAACTTTTAGTCATTACAGTAAAGATGCAGTACCGCGTTACGCCACACATTTATAACATAACTTTGAGGGAGGCGCTGTTTCACTCACTGCAAAATGCTCAGAGAAAAACAGAGAACAGACGGCACTGAGCAACAGCAAAGGAGTTTATTACCAGAACAAATAGTGTAATTAGAATTATTAGATGTACAGTCTGAAAAAAGTGGAACATTCCACTGGCAGCAAAATATCCTTAGTTTTCTCTCATGCTTATTCTGCAATATCGTAGTGTAGGCCTATACGGCAGGAGACAGTACAATGTTAATACGTAATTGAAGTTTTCAAAAAAAATAAAATAAATACATGATACAGAAATTACACATAGATATTTGTGTTCAGGGTGCAGAGGCAACAAAACAATCCATTACATTTATCGGCTATTGTAATTATATCAGCAGTTTATCTGAAAAACTATGACAACGTTCACCGTAACGGTTCACTACAATTTACTAATCATTGTATATCTAGTGCCCTACATAGTGCGCGTTAAACAGCACTATGTTGCAGCCTGTGTAGCGCACTAGCACAGGAAGTAGAAGCCCATTTAGGACTGAGCCACTGTTAGCCGAGTGTAACTTACCTTGAGCTTTACAGCAGAACGCAGTGAACCACCTCAAATACACCCACAACGGATCAGATGGAACTGTGGGGGTAAAACCCTGTCAGAAATATTGGAATGTAAAGATGATTAGTAGAGTCGGAGAGCTCAGCTCATCAATCAGCAACACTGCAGCACGGCTTCTTCTGCTTCTGGGAATGTGTGGAGGACCGCGACCGAAACGCTCACAGCGACACCTACTGGAGGATTAGTGCACTCACATGGGAATTTTTATGTCAGGATGCTTGTGTTTCGGGTCTCCTCTTATTTCTGGCAGAAGTCATTCCTGACAGCAACAAGCCACTGATCAGGCAGCGGTTTATTCTTTTACACAAACACACACCTCAAAACATACAAAAGCAACAAAGAGAAATAAATACATAAATCAAAGAATAAATCAATAAAAATAACATGCTATGAATATATGTTATAATTAAATAATTCTGTACCACTTTTGTTTTAAATAGAGGACACTCCAGTTGTGTAATGATATCATTCCAGATTCTCATTCTTGTGAACCGGGTTTGATTCCCGACTGGTGCAGACTCCCTTTATATTTAGGGAAGTGGTGGCTCATTCAACTGTGGGTGACTGGGTTACTCTGACCTCAGCTTCCTAACTGGGATATGAGAAAAAAAAACTAATTGCACTGTGCTGTAAGGTACATGTTACAAATAATTTAATTATATACGGTGACTTAGTGTATTAAGTTCCTCTGCCAGGGTGCCATAAAAAATGGTGAGCACCATCACACCCATATTGTCTCCACTGAAATACATCATATGCCAACTAGCAAGGCACATACAGACCAAGAGGCAACTACCCCGCTCAGTTTGCAACTTAGAGAAACACACCCTGCAACTTAGCATCTCTTATTGCTGACACTAAACTGGAAAATCCTGGTTTACTGGTCTGTTGCTGCCACTTTTTTTCTTTTGTCACATCCTTGAAGATAATTACGCTTCATTCTCTCAAAATCTGTCCACTAACAGTCACTTTTACAAGATATACATTACCTTAGAACTTCCACTTTGCCCTGAGCAACAATCCGTACCAACATACTGTATATTGAAATGTGAAGAGAGAGAAAGAGCGAAACAATTAACTATCAGACAACATAAGACAAATATTGGACAATAAGACAATCGTTAATGTTGCGTGGGTTTATTTTCGGGGCCTTACACTACATGCGTAGTGAGCTTATAATAATGTTAAGCTATGATTAAACCATTAAACCCATGTTACAGGAAGTGCCTCAAGCTGTACAAGATTAAAGTTGATCATTTTGTAATAATCATTTGTCCCTTCTAAAATCTTTCTGCCCTGAACTGAACTTTCATAAATAATATTAGATGTTATAAAAAGGCATTTAATCCTCTCTGTCTATGACAACAACCATGCTGAACTGAATCAAGTTTAATGACTTAATATATTTATTTACTTGTTTATATTTACTTGTTTATTTTTAATATATAGTGCTGAGAATAAGTATTTTCCCCTTCCTGATTTTTTGTGCATATTTGTTACTCTTAAATGATTCACATCAAAGAAATTCTAATATTACACAAAGATAACCAGAGTGTCAAAGTTTATTCCTCCAAATAAATAAGCTTTGTGTCTATTGTTGGATGCAGGTGGTGCAACCAAAACAATAGGCTTGTATACTAATCCAGACAAACCCTCTGATTTAGATAAAACTATCTGAGAAACTATTCGGATAAAAGCTCTCCAAACACCTATGGACTGAATCTGTTCACGTGCAGCATGAATCTTCATTCCATGCCAGGTGTCGAGTCAGTCTGCGCGCCGTTCTGAGGGGACCCGTAGCATGTCCTCATCCTTTACTGTCAGAATGACTGGGTGGTTTCTCGCTAGTATGAATGCGCTGGTGTTTTTGGAGATTACTGCTATCAGTAAAACTCTTGCCACAGTGTGAGCACTGATATGGCTTCTCTCCAGTGTGAACGCGCTGGTGTTTTCTAAGATCACGACCCTCTGCAAATCTCTTCCAACACTGTAAGCACTGATACGGCTTCTCTCCGGTGTGAATGCGTTGGTGCTGTATGAGATTACCGCTCCGGGTAAAACGCTTCCCACAGTCTAAGCACTGATACGGCTTTTCTCCTGTGTGAATGCGCTGGTGTTTTCTGAGATCATGACCCACGGTAAAACTTTTCCCACACTCTGAGCACTGATGTGGCTTCTCACCTGTGTGAATAAGTTGGTGCTGTAAGAGAGTGGTGCTCCGGGTAAAACTTTTTCCACAATTTAAGCACTGATACGGCTTCTCTCCTGTGTGAATGCGCTGGTGTTTTTGGAGCGTACCTTTTCGGTTAAAACTCATCCCACAGTCTAAGCACTGATACGGCTTCTCTCCTGTGTGGATTCGTTGGTGACTCTGGAGATTATTGCTCACAGAGAAACTCTTCCCGCACTCAGAGCACTGATACGGCTTCTCTCCTGTATGAACCCGCTGGTGTTCTTGGAGATTACCGCTTTGGGTAAAACGCTTCCCGCAGTCTGAGCATTGATACGGCTTCTCTCCTGTGTGAACACGCTCATGCTTTAGCAGATTTCCTTTTTGTGCAAAACTCTTGCCACACTCCGAGCACTGATACGGCTTCTCCCCAGTGTGAATGCGCTGATGTAGTTGGAATTTGCTGAGAACACTAAAACTCTTTCCACACTCTTGACAGTAATAGGGTTTCTCTCCAGTGTGAAGGCACTGGTGCACTTGGACATATTTCTCTCGAGTAAAACCTTTCCCACAGTTTGAGCACTGATACAGCTTTTGTACTGTCCTGTCCTCTCTGGAGCTCTCTGTGGGATCCAGAATTTCCAATTCACTCTCCTCTGACTTTACCCAAGCTGGAGTTCCTGTGGAGGGAACATATAACACATAAAATTAATCAATGACTTCATTATTTTACCAAATAATCATTAATACATTTTTAAACTGAAATTTAGAGCTAGGGTTAGACCATGACCACAACTCATACTGGCTTGTTGAAACCACTGATCTGGGCCAGTTACTGTGCCATGTTCTCCTGCAGTGTACAGAGAGAAAATGCTACTTAACGCCTCAGGAATGTGAAAATCCTGCACATGAAGTCACAATGTTTTCTTCATGGGTCGCTAACAGGCAAGCTCTCACATTTGGAGTAATTAACTTGTAAAGGCTATAAAGAATGTTTTTTTTAGATAATGCGGGACGACAGGGAATTCTACAGAGTAAGTGAAATGTAAATAGGCAGTAAAAATCGGTAATAACGTCCATACTTCTAATACAAATTTATTGAAACAAATTGTACATTTACTTTATAACATAAGAAAATACAAGTAAATCTTTCAACTAGTTTCCTTAAACAGCCGAAGACGGAATGTAAAGTCTGCTGAAGGAAGAAGTTTGGAATATTGCTGAGAACCGCGAGGCTTTGTCCTGTACACCTTCTCCTTTGCGTAGCTCCACGGGTGGGGGTTGGGGAGGGGGATCACAACGTGAGATCTGGACTTCTTGGAGGCCGTTCATTAGATTTCCGTCATCCCAACCAATATCCTGGAAAATGCTGGTCCCCACACGCACAGAGTGGAAGCAAAACGGGGTGGTGCACCATGGGGTGGCGCTCCAGTGATACTACAAGTTTTATAGCTATTAAATATTGCCTAGTTCATTTTCACCAACCCTGAACCCCTGGAAAACCTTGAGGAAATTATACTTATTTGTAAAGTGACATTTTTGCAGTTAAAGTTATTTTTTATTTGTTTGTTTGCAATTATTTTTCTTTATTTTCAATATATTGATTTTTGTCGAATTTTATTCAGTATTTTTGATAAAAATCTGTTTCCATATGTGAGAGGTGTTACTGTAAGAAGTACCAGACAATAGTTGGTGTTTACTGAAGCTCTCCGTGGCTTCCACATTCTCACATTTAATCTCATCTGGATTCATGATCATTGGAGCTCCTGTGGAGGGAAAAATAAAATATGGACAATAGAAAAATCACAGTAATGTACTGAGAAAAAGCATTCGCCCCTTCCAGTTTATTATTATTTATAATAATTTTTATATTTGTCACACTGAAATGAGATTGTTAAATACATTTGAATGATAACCGAAGTAAATACAAAATGCTGTTTTAAATGATGACCTCATTCATTAAGGGAAAAAAGTTGCCAAAACCAAAGCTGCCTGTCCAACTAAACCTGCCTTATGTTTAAATCAGACTTTATAGTGTAGACTTTTCTTGCATCAAGTATATTTTTTCTATAAAACCTATTCCTTGACATTATTGAGTTGAATTTAGGCCTAGGCTTCAGTAAAACTGCTTTGATTGTGAGCAGCGGTGAATGAATGTTGTGTTTGTGAGAGTTGTTGGTGTGGGAAGTACCTGATGATATTTGGTGAGTACTGGAGATCTCTGTAGGTTCCAAACTCTCACATTTAATCTTGACTGAATTCATCCTAGATGGATCTCTTCATGTTCTTGCAGAGGTAATTATAAGACATGTAGGAAAGAGGACAGCAGGAGGAGACAGGACAACCCTCACCTGGAGCACAGAGAAGCATAAACGCTCAAATCAAAAAGCGCAATATTTTCAACAAACAACTTTAATGACAGTTTAGTCATCTCAGAGCTACACACGAGGAGGGTATCCAACAAGGACAAAGAAAGAAGAATGGCTGCTGCTTTTTAGATTAATAAACAAAACAGTCCATGAGCAGGAAAAATCTCAGACTGAACTAAAGTACTTGTGGTCTACAACAAACCATGGATTAAAATACACCAACTTTAAACCAGGGGTGCACTGTCAGTTCTGTCGGTGGACACTGAGGAGCTGATCTGGCATCACTTAAATGACTTAAATCACATTCTGGGTCAAGGTTTCTTCCTCATGCCATCACTACGGTTGTCTCTGTCTGTCTGACAAACCGATTAAGCTAAAATGTATAACTGATATACAGAAATTTTATTTCTGTATTAAAGCTTCTTTCAGACAACATCCATTCTTAGAAGTGCTATACAAGTAAAACTGTATTTAATTGAATTGAAAGGTGGTAGTGCTTTACCACTTATTGTGTATGTCATTAAAATTGGACAAATTGTTCAGATTGTGTAACAATAGAGAATCTAGGAATTAAATTATTATTATTTAAGAAAATGTTAAATTAGTAATTAAATTAAATAAACTGGAGGATGCTGATATCACAATTTGACAAAAAGAGACTTCTATTTAATAACTGTAAATATTATATATTTAGTGTTACACAGAGTATACTGTGGTGGACCACCCAATTATATGTGCCCAAAAATCTGTCTGGGAGAACTTGTGAACTTGTGGAATTCTGGATTATGACGAAGGGTGGACAGAGGCAGACCTGACAGGAGCGAGTTGCTGTCGTCCAGTCTTGAAATGAACAAGCACCAACAGTAAACCATGGAGAAAGAAATGGATAAATCCTTCTGATGTTGTAAAGAAGAAATCGACAAGAGCAAGAACGGTTGGCAGCGTGTGGGGGAAATGACAGCTGATTGTCCAGTCACATACACAATCACACACAGTACGATATGCAGTGAAATGCCCCAAGATCGTGAGCTGTGTCTAAAAGGTGTGATTAATTTGTGAAGTCTTTAAATTACAGGAAAACAAAGGGTGCAACTAAAGTTGTCTATGAACTTGGAAAAATCCAAGTTACAAATTCTTCTCAAGCGCAACATATAATAAAACATTTAAAAGAATGGATAATTATACAAATCATTTATCTAAAAAAAAAAAAAAAGCAAGCAACAATTGATTCCATACACTGTAAAGTGTCACCATAAATTATAAATAATTGCATATCTAGTGCCCTACAGAGTGTGTGAGTTAAACAGCACTATGTTCTAGGGCCCTACAGAGTGTGTGAGTTAAACAGCACTATGTTCTAGTGCACTACAGAGTGTGTGTGTGTTAAACAGCACTATGTTCTAGTGCCCTACATAGTGCCCTACAGAGTGTGTTAAACAGCACTAAGTTCTAGTGCCCTACAGAGTGTGTGTGTTAAACAGCACTATGTTCTAGTGCCCTACAGAGTGTGTGTGTTAAACAGCACTATGTTCTAGTGCCCTACAGAGTGTGTGTGTTAAACAGCACTATGTTCTAGTGCCCTACAGAGTGTGTGTGTTAAACAGCACTATGTTCTAGTGCCCTACAGAGTGTGTGTGTTAAACAGCACTATGTTCTAGTGCCCTACAGAGTGTGTGAGCTAAACAGCACTATGTTCTAGTGCCCTATAGAGTGTGTGAGCTAAACAGCACTATGTTCTAGTGCCCTACATAGTGCCCTACAGAGTGTGTGTGTGTTAAACAGCACTATGTTCTAGTGCCCTACAGAGTGTGTGTGTTAAACAGCACTATGTTCTAGTGCCCTACAGAGTGTGTGTGTGTTAAACAGCACTATGTTCTAGTGCCCTACAGAGTGTGTGTGTTAAACAGCACTATGTTCTAGTGCCCTACAGAGTGTGTGAGCTAAACAGCACTATGTTCTAGTGCCCTACAGAGTGTGTGTGTTAAACAGCACTATGTTCTAGTGCCCTACAGAGTGTGTGTGTTAAACAGCACTATGTTCTAGTGCCCTACAGAGTGTGTGTGTTAAACAGCACAGAGTGTGTGTGTTAAACAGCACTATTTTCTCGTGCCCTACAGAGTGTGTGTGTGTTAAACAGCACTATGTTCTAGTGCCCTACATAGTGCCCTACAGAGTGTGTGTGTGTGTTAAACAGCACTATGTTCTAGTGCCCTACAGAGTGTGTGTGTGTTAAACAGCACTATGTTCTAGTGCCCTACAGAGTGTGTGTGTTAAACAGCACTATGTTCTAGTGCCCTACAGAGTGTGTGTGTTAAACAGCACTATGTTCTAGTGCCCTACAGAGTGTGTGTTAAACGGCACTATGTTCTAGTGCCCTACAGAGTGTGTGAGCTAAACAGCACTATGTTCTAGTGCCCTACATAGTGCCCTACAGAGTGTGTGTGTGTTAAACAGCACTATGTTCTAGTGCCCTACAGAGTGTGTGTGTTAAACAGCACTATGTTCTAGTGCCCTACAGAGTGTGTGTGTGTTAAACAGCACTATGTTCTAGTGCCCTACAGAGTGTGTGTGTTAAACAGCACTATGTTCTAGTGCCCTACAGAGTGTGTGTGTTAAACAGCACTATGTTCTAGTGCCCTACAAAGTGTGTGAGCTAAACAGCACTATGTTCTAGTGCCCTACAGAGTGTGTGTGTTAAACAGCACTATGTTCTAGTGCCCTACAGAGTGTGTGTGTTAAACAGCACTATGTTCTAGTGCCCTACAGAGTGTGTGTGTTAAACAGCACTATGTTCTAGTGCCCTACAGAGTGTGTGTGTTAAACAGCACTATGTTCTAGTGCCCTACAGAGTGTGTGTGTTAAACAGCACAGAGTGTGTGTTAAACAGCACTATTTTCTCGTGCCCTACAGTGTGTGTGTGTTAAACAGCACTATGTTCTAGTGCCCTACATAGTGCCCTACAGAGTGTGTGTGTGTGTTAAACAGCACTATGTTCTAGTGCCCTACAGAGTGTGTGTGAGTTAAACAGCACTATGTTCTAGTGCCCTACAGAGTGTGTGTGTTAAACAGCACTATGTTCTAGTGCCCTACAGAGTGTGTGTGTTAAACAGCACTATGTTCTAGTGCCCTACAGAGTGTGTGAGCTAAACAGCACTATGTTCTAGTGCCCTACAGAGTGTGTGTGTTAAACAGCACTATGTTCTAGTGCCCTACAGAGTGTGTGTGTTAAACAGCACTATGTTCTAGTGCCCTACAGAGTGTGTGTGTTAAACAGCACTATGTTCTAGTGCCCTACAGTGTGTGTGTGTTAAACAGCACTATGTTCTAGTGCCCTACAGAGTGTGTGTGTTAAACAGCACAGAGTGTGTGTGTTAAACAGCACTATTTTCTCGTGCCCTACAGAGTGTGTGTGTGTTAAACAGCACTATGTTCTAGTGCCCTACATAGTGCCCTACAGAGTGTGTGTGTGTGTGTTAAACAGCACTATGTTCTAGTGCCCTACAGAGTGTGTGTGTGTGTTAAACAGCACTATGTTCTAGTGCCCTACAGAGTGTGTGTGAGTTAAACAGCACTATGTTCTAGTGCCCTACAGAGTGTGTGTGTTAAACAGCACTATGTTCTAGTGCCCTACAGAGTGTGTGTGTTAAACAGCACTATGTTCTAGTGCCCTACAGAGTGTGTGAGCTAAACAGCACTATGTTCTAGTGCCCTACAGAGTGTGTGTGTTAAACAGCACTATGTTCTAGTGCCCTACAGAGTGTGTGTGTTAAACAGCACTATGTTCTAGTGCCCTACAGAGTGTGTGTGTTAAACAGCACTATGTTCTAGTGCCCTACAGAGTGTGTGTGTTAAACAGCACTATGTTCTAGTGCCCTACAGAGTGTGTGTGTTAAACAGCACTATGTTCTAGTGCCCTACAGAGTGTGTGTGTTAAACAGCACTATGTTCTAGTGCCCTACAGAGTGTGTGTGTTAAACAGCACTATGTTCTAGTGCCCTACAGAGTGTGTGTGTTAAACAGCACTATTTTCTCGTGCCCTACAGAGTGTGTGTGTGTTAAACAGCACTATGTTCTAGTGCCCTACATAGTGCCCTACTGTGTGTGTGTTAAACAGCACTATGTTCTAGTGCCCTACAGAGTGTGTGTGTGTGTGTTAAACAGCACTAAGTTCTAGTGCCCTACAGAGTGTGTGTGAGTTAAACAGCACTATGTTCTAGTGCCCTACAGAGTGTGTGTGAGTTAAACAGCACTATGTTCTAGTGCCCTACAGAGTGTGTGTGTTAAACAGCACTATGTTCTAGTGCCCTACAGAGTGTGTGTGTTAAACAGCACTATGTTCTAGTGCCCTACAGAGTGTGTGTGTTAAACAGCACTATGTTCTAGTGCCCTACAGAGTGTGTGTGTTAAACAGCACTATGTTCTAGTGCCCTACAGAGTGTGTGTGTTAAACAGCACTATGTTCTAGTGCCCTACAGAGTGTGTGTGTTAAACAGCACAGAGTGTGTGTGTTAAACAGCACTATTTTCTCGTGCCCTACAGAGTGTGTGTGTGTTAAACAGCACTATGTTCTAGTGCCCTACATAGTGCCCTACTGTGTGTGTGTGTTAAACAGCACTATGTTCTAGTGCCCTACAGAGTGTGTGTGTGTGTTAAACAGCACTATGTTCTAGTGCCCTACAGAGTGTGTGTGAGTTAAACAGCACTATGTTCTAGTGCCCTACAGAGTGTGTGTGAGTTAAACAGCACTATGTTCTAGTGCCCTACAGAGTGTGTGTGTTAAACAGCACTATGTTCTAGTGCCCTACAGAGTGTGTGTGTTAAACAGCACTATGTTCTAGTGCCCTACAGAGTGTGTGAGCTAAACAGCACTATGTTCTAGTGCCCTACAGAGTGTGTGTGTTAAACAGCACTATGTTCTAGTGCCCTACAGAGTGTGTGTGTTAAACAGCACTATGTTCTAGTGCCCTACAGAGTGTGTGTGTTAAACAGCACTATGTTCTAGTGCCCTACAGAGTGTGTGTGTTAAACAGCACTATGTTCTAGTGCCCTACAGAGTGTGTGTGTTAAACAGCACTATGTTCTAGTGCCCTACAGAGTGTGTGTGTTAAACAGCACAGAGTGTGTGTGTTAAACAGCACTATTTTCTCGTGCCCTACAGAGTGTGTGTGTGTTAAACAGCACTATGTTCTAGTGCCCTACATAGTGCCCTACTGTGTGTGTGTTAAACAGCACTATGTTCTAGTGCCCTACAGAGTGTGTGTGTGTGTTAAACAGCACTATGTTCTAGTGCCCTACAGAGTGTGTGTGAGTTAAACAGCACTATGTTCTAGTGCCCTACAGAGTGTGTGTGTTAAACAGCACTATGTTCTAGTGCCCTACAGAGTGTGTGTGTTAAACAGCACTATGTTCTAGTGCCCTACAGAGTGTGTGTGTTAAACAGCACTATGTTCTAGTGCCCTACAGAGTGTGTGTGTTAAACAGCACAGAGTGTGTGTGTTAAACAGCACTATTTTCTCGTGCCCTACAGAGTGTGTGTGTGTTAAACAGCACTATGTTCTAGTGCCCTACATAGTGCCCTACTGTGTGTGTGTGTTAAACAGCACTATGTTCTAGTGCCCTACAGAGTGTGTGTGTGTGTTAAACAGCACTATGTTCTAGTGCCCTACAGAGTGTGTGTGAGTTAAACAGCACTATGTTCTAGTGCCCTACAGAGTGTGTGTGAGTTAAACAGCAGCACTATGTTGCAGCCTGTGTAGCGCACTAGCACAGGAAGTAGAAGCCCATTTAGGACTGAGCCACTGTTAGCCGAGTGTAACTTACCTTGAGCTTTACAGCAGAACGCAGTTAACCACCTCAAATACACCCACAACGGATCAGATGGAACTGTGGGGGTAAAACCCTGTCAGAAATATTGGAATGTAAAGATGATTAGTAGAGTCGGAGAGCTCAGCTCATCAATCAGCAACACTGCAGCACGGCTTCTTCTGCTCCTGGGAATGTGTGGAGGACCGCGACCGAAACGCTCACAGCGACACCTACTGGAGGATTAGTGCAATTAAAATGGATTTGGTGTACAAGCTCTTCAATCAGTTTTTAGGATTAGTTCAGGATGATTCTGTCTCCACCAGGTTCTTGAAGACACTGTGATTATGTACATGGTTCAAGCAAAAAACTGAGTGACCTGTTCTGCACTCGATGTACACAAGGTCAGGCTGGGAAATCCCACACCAACCCAGGCCATCACCACTCTTTTTGCAATAAAGCAAACAGCTCAGCTTTGATTAATGGTTTGTGACACTCTTGTGACCTCTTAATGCCATTCCAGAAGTTTTCTGGAGTAAATTGCAGTGCTCTCATTTTTTTCCCCGAGAGCTAGAGATACTGTATATAAGTATTTTTTTCTTGTACCTGTCACTTCATCTGCTCTAGTGTTACAAACAACTATGTCCATCTTAGTGCAAAACAACCACCTCACTGTAATTTGCTCAGAATCTAAATAAATATGTATTTATTTATTCACCTTTAAATGTTTTGGATGTTTGCCATGTCTGCACTATGGCTACTGTCTCCCTGCTCCCTTCCTACCTATATAAAAGAATGTGATATTTTGTGCCTGATAATACTCATGTAACTTTACAATAAATAACGCCTTTTAGCATATAGTATTTTAAGTGATGATTTCATGGCGCTACAGCTAATATTTATTTGCAGTTCAAATGAAAAAACTTGCAAAGAAAAAACTGGTCATTTACAGATGAAACTGACTGCACTTACAAGCCCAGAATAAATCTGAAATTGTGCAACATTTCACTGCTTCTTCTCAAAGTGCTTTCTTTTTGTGTGCCCTTTTCCTTTCTGCTCCATCGGGCCATTATCTTTCTATACTAACATATATATTTAAATGCTTTGCTGCTCTGGGGAGATGCGGAGCGAACATAATGTAACAATGCCAGTCAAGACTAACAGAATCAGATTAATATTGTTATTATTATTTAATGAACTAATTGAATGCTAATTTCAGGAAGTCATCATTTTAATACAATAATAAAAGTAAAATATAAAAATGATTACAAAATCACTCAAATCAGAATCCTCCTGGTACTCCCGATGGCCAGTTTGGGACATCTCAGAAGACTGAAGGACCTCAGCCACACCAACAATAGACTGGACTCTCTGCTATGGTGAGGAAAGCGCTGGCGCTCCCTGAAGGACAACACAGAGAGACTGAGGAAAAGCTTCTTCCCGCAGGCTATTCAAGCCCTCATTCACATAGGACTGAACTGATGGGACTTGCCTTTGTTTCCTTCACACCAGTGTTGGAGGACATTACGTACTATATACACACACTGCACACAGTTCATATGTTGCACATTTCTTGGTTTACACATAAAAGGAGGACTAACCTGCATTTTAAACATGGGTAGTAACGCTGCTGGGGTTTTTTTTTAACACACAAAATGTATCAATCATGTATCCTGGCTCAGATCCTATTTTACTGCTCATTATCAGTTTGTAGATTTAAATGGTGACTATGCTGCATGTTCTCAAGTGAAGTTTGGTGCAAGCATGGCATTAGTTTTCACTGTTATGCTGATGACGCAGTTATACAGTAGGTCTCAGAAAAGCCACTTGAAAAAAGCTAGCTTAATAAAGTTGAGCAATGTGTGAAGGACATAAGAGACTGGATGTTAATTAACTTCCTTCTGATTAATCCTGACAAGAGAGAAGTCTGGTACTAGGATCACATGCAGCTAGAACTGTACGCTTTCTGATCACAGAGTAAGTCTGGCTGGCCTTTCTGTTCCATCATGTAATACAGTAAAATACCTCTGTGTGATTATAGATTCCAGTCTTTCATTTGAAGCTCATGTAGATAATCTTACCAGGATACCGAGTACCTAAAAATCCTATATTTGCTTATGCAAAGGAACAGATCTGGGGGACTCATGGACATAAAGTATTATAATGAACTCTCATTAATCACTCATGTTTGTTGATGGTGGAGTTACTGGTGCTTTACTTCCCTGGGGGCCCTCATGTCAATCTTTCAGTTATAATTCCATAGTTAGTGGACCGTGACCTTGTATACAGGATTAAGCGATATAGACGATGATTGAGTGAGTGAGTCCAAAAAGAGAGAGAGAGCGAGAGGGCTCAGTCTGGCTGAGAGTGAGGTTGATGTTTTAGTCGGGGGGTGGGGGGTGGCAGCAAATCACAAAACTCAGTTCAGGCTGTAGGTATCGTGGACAGGATTTTTTTTTCCCTGACCAACAAAAGGGACGCCAAATATAATTCCATTTCTATTTATTGCTTAAAGAATTTGTCCATGGTTGACACTGGTTTTACATGAAATGAAATAACATTCAAGATGTTCAATAATATAATAAAACCTTTAGACCTATATATATTATTATCATTGAGACTGATCTGCCTTCATACCCCTCCCCTCTCCTCATCTTACACCCTTCTTCCACTCTTTTCACACACACAACGGAAACACTGTTTTATCAGAAAAAATATACAGGAAGTCTCTCTAACGACACTGGATTGAGTGACACACTAATGGAATCACTGCTGTAAAGTAAAAATAAAACAAATTAACCTGCACTTTACCTTTGAAAAGAGTTGCAACAGAGCAGTGTCTCTGTTTAGAGCAGAGAGAGAGCGAGTGTGTGTGTCGGTGTGTGTGAAGGCGAAAGTAGGAGGGGTCTGTGTGTGTGTGGAACGGTGTCCAATGACGCGCGCGCACACACACGCGCACACACACACACACACACACACACAAAGAGCAGTCTGATACAGATAGAGAAAATGGATCTTTAACACCTCTAATGAGACTTGCTTTTGCTTTACACGTGCGCACACGTGCGTTATAATACACGCATGCTGTACACACACAAAATAAAAGATGTTTTATGCGCACACATGGTCACAGTGTCATAGTAAACAGTACACGCGTGCACGGCTGTTGATTATACCAGTAAGAGACGCGCATTAAGACCCATCAGGGGAGACGATTACCCACAATTCCGCAGCGCACGAGTGAGAAAAACTGTTGGCTCAGTTGTGATCACGTGAGGCTCGGAGTCAAAACAAGAAGCGTATGCGTGTTACATGATCCTCGGCACTCGTAAACCAAGACTTTTTATCAAGTCAAAATTGATTAAAAATCTTCTCTCTTCTTGCGAAACACTTGCAAACCGCGTTACTCGCAATCCGAGGTTCCACTGTAATTTGCCAACACACAGTGCAATGGGGAGAGAGAGGGAGAGAGAGCACGCAGTTCAGTGAGAAGAAAATAAAAACAAAAAAAATTAAAAATATCAGATGAATATCAGACAGACAACCGTTGAGCCCTGAGGAGGGGAATGTTTATTATTGCGAGGCCTTATACAATAGATGTAGACAACTTATAAGATCAGACTATGATTAAACCATTAAGTTCATGTTACATGAAGAACTTTAAGCATGGCTGTACAAGATTTAAATATGAGAAATTTTGTAATAATCTGTTCCCCCACTTATATTATCCTTCCTGTGCCCCTGTTCTGAGGAAAGCTAAAGCACGTCCTCATCCTTTACTGGGTGACCGAGTTCGTGCTGCTGAAAAGTTTTTTGCTTACTAAAACTCTTCCCACTAGGTGGTTTCTCGCTAGTATGAATGCGCTGGTGTTTTTGGAGATTACTGCTCTCAGTAAAACTCTTGCCACAGTGTGAGCACTGATATGGCTTCTCTCCAGTGTGAACGCGCTGGTGTTTTCTAAGATCACGACCCTCTGCAAATCTCTTTAAACACTGTAAGCACTGATACGGCTTCTCTCCTGTGTGAATACGTTGATGCTGTAAAAGAGTACCACTTCTGGTAAAGCTCTTCCCACAGTCGAAGCACCAATATGGCTTCTCTCCTGTGTGAATGCGCTGGTGTTTTATGAGGTCATGACCCACGGTAAAACCCTTGCCACACTCTGAGCACTGATAAGGCCTCTCTCCTGTGTGAATGCGCTGGTGTTGTTGGAGAGTACTGCTTTGTGTAAAACTTTTTCCACAATCTAAGCATGGATACGGCCTCTCTCCTGTGTGAATGCGCTGGTGTTTTTGAAGGGTGCCTTTTCGAGTAAAACCCTTGCCACAGTCTAAGCACTGATACGGCTTCTCTCCAGTATGGATTCGTTGGTGGCTCTGGAGATTACTACTTATAGAAAAACTCTTACCACACTCCGAGCACCGATACGGCTTCTCTCCTGTGTGAACACGCAGGTGTTGTTGAAGAGTACCGCGTTGAGTAAAACGCTTTCCACAGTCTAAGCACTGATAAGGCTTCTCTCCTGTGTGAATACGCTCATGTTTTATGAGATCATGACTCACGGCAAAACTCTTTCCACACTCTGAGCACTGATACGGCTTCTCTCCTGTGTGAACACGCAGGTGTTGTTGAAGAGTACCCTGTTGAGTAAAACGCTTTCCACAGTCTAAGCACTGATACGGCTTCTCTCCTGTGTGAATACGCTCATGTTTTATGAGATCATGACTCACGGCAAAACTCTTGCCACACTCTGAGCACTGATACGGCTTCTCCCCGGTGTGAATGCGCTGATGATGTTGGAATTTGCTCAACACACTAAAACTCTTTCCACACTCATGACAGTAATAGGGTTTCTCCCCAGTATGAACACAGTTGTGCACTTGCAGAGATTCCTCTCGATTGAAACCTTTCCCACAGTTCGAGCACTGATGCAGCTTTTTTCCTGTCTCAGTCTCAAAGGTGTTAATGTGGAAATGACCAGATGAACTGTGGTGGTTACTGGAGCTCTCCGTGGGATCCAGAATTTCCAATTTAATTTCCTCTGACTTCACCATAGCTGGAGTTGCTGTGGAAGGAAATATAACATATAAAGATATGATAAATCAATAATCAGTGTTCACAAATAACCGTTGATGCATTTATAAACCCAGCTAATCATCCATGAAGGTGAACATCCCAAAGCTGCTTTTGCGTTTGAATGAAGTTTCAGTCCAACTAAACCTGCCTTATGCCTAAACTGAGATCCTTCACACAACATCAAAACACCATTTACATGTAAGCATTTGGCAGAAGATCTTATCCAAAGTACAAAAGTGCTTTGAAGTTTCCATCATTAAATGTAACCTTAGATATAACACCAAGTTACTAGGTTACTTTTATTATAAGTACCAACGTTGGGAAAGATTTTGTGTTTGGGGGGTGCTGAGATGGGGGATTTATCCCAAATACCTAAGAAACGGATAGAGTCATCGCTTAAAGATTGCCAGTGACCCGGCTGTATGGACATCTTGATAAAGTTATTTTATTCTACCACCTAGGAGCCAGGACAGAAAACAGTCTTGATGAATGTCTTTCTCGACCCCTGAGAGATGGTGGGATCAGTTAAGCAGTGGTGCGGTGTGGGGTGTGATAACTTTGATATTAGAGAGCACTGGTCCTTTTATACCTTTGTAGGCAAGCATCAGTGTTTTGAATTTGATGCTGGCAGCCACAGGAAGCCAGTGGAGGGAGCAGAGAAGCTAGTGGTATGGGAGAGCTTAGTAAGGCTGAAAACAAATCATGTAGCCACTTTCTGGATCAGCTGCAGAGGACGAATGGTGCACAGAGGCAGACCTGCCAGGAGCGAGTTGCCATAGCCCAGTCTTGAAATAACAAGGGACTAAACAAGCACCTTAGTGGAATCTGTGGAGAGAAATGGGCAAATTCTTTTGATGTTCTTTTTATAAAGAAGAAATCAACAAGCGCAACTAAGGTTAACAATGTGTGAGGAAAATGACAGCTCATTTTCCAGTGTTCAGGGAAATCCTAAGACCCTGACAAGGCCACTTGAGATAACGAATAGTTTGGTAATTTTATCAGTTGATGAGTTGCCATCCAGGATGAGATCCGATTGGAAACCTGAGTGTCTGTAGAAAAAGGAAGAGAAAGGAGAGAATGAGTGCATGTCATCTGCATAAGAGTGGTATGAAAAGCTGTGTGAGGATATGACCTCACCAGAAGAGGACCAAGTTCTTAGCCTTGTGAGATACCAGTGGAGAATCTGCATGGAGCACATGTAGATCCCCTCCATGTCTCTTCATGCAAATCAACCTTTTACTTAGGACAGAAACCACTGCCATGCTCTGCCACAGATTCCAATGCTTGAAAAAACAAACAACAAAATCTTGTGGTTGAGAGGTCCAGGAGGATGACGACAGATTATCCGATCAAGCAGAATGAAGTTTCTCAGTGACGCACAGAAGGGAAGTCTCTGTAGAATGTGCTGCTTTGAATTCAGATTGGTTAGGATCATTTAGGTTGTTCTTGAAGAGATAAATATGCACATAATTGTTGTTCAAGAATTTAAGAAAGAAAAGAAAAAAAGTGACAGGTCAATCAGTACTCATGTCTGTTGGAATCAGGCAGTGTTTCTTGAGGATAAGTGTAACCCTTGCCTTCTTAAATGCAGCAGGAACATGACCAGATGATATGGAAAGATTGATGCTAGTTTTGAAAGGGGGGTGGGGTCTTGAGAAATGGTCTGGAGCATTATGGAGGGAGTTGAGTCTAATAGATAGGTAATGAAATTGGAGATAACCTGCTAAATCTTTTCAGTTGTCAGGTTGGAAAATTGTGCTTGCAAAATCAAGTGCAGAAGCTTCCAGCTTTTCCTTGTAGAAGTTCGTTTTAGCAGAAGTAACTTCACACAAGCATTTATATGGAAAAGCACAGTAAGAGAAAGATCTGCATCAAGCTGTCATTTCTTACATCTTCTCTCTGCACTTCAATTGGTGTACAGTACATCAGATAGCCAAGGGGAAGGACAAGAAATCATCCTTGCTTTAGAAGACAGAGAATAGTAGGTCCATGGATAAGGAAAAGAGGCAAGAAAAGTATCGGAGTATGGGTATGGGAGGATGTTGGGGTATCAGCACGACGCAGAGGATGGGAGATAGGGTTCAGTTTTAGGCTCACTGCTTATTTCTCTTTACATGCTTACTTACTCTTAACATCATTTGTAATCATGGTATTAGTTTTCACTGTTATGCTGATGATACATAGTTATATGTCTCAGTAAACCCAGATGAGAAAAAGCAGCAAAATAAAGTTGAGCAATGTGTGAAGGACATAAGAGAAACTGAAGTTAATCACGAGAAAATACCAGAAAAAAAAAGTTCTGGCATTAGGACCTCATGCAGCAAGGAGCAAACTTTGTGATCACAAAGGGGGGGGGGGGCGTATCATGGATGTAGAGTATTATAGTGAACTGATATAATGTTCAGATGCCACTCTCATTGCTCACTAAGGTGTGTTGACCATGGAGTGACTGGTTGCTTTACATCCCAGGGAGCCCTCATGTCTGTGTTTCCTTCTGGCTCTCCCTTTTAGTTACGCTGTCATTGTTTGTCCTGCCAGAGTCCCTGCTTGGACTCTGCAAATACGGTGGAACCTCGGATTACAAGTAACGCGGTTTGCGAGTGTTCCGCAAGACGAGCAAAGACTTTATTAAAAGTGCTGGTTCATTTGTTTTTGTTTTTACTTTACAGCAGTGATTCCATTAGTATCGTGGGGTATTTTTCCCATTAAAACAGTGTTTCCGTTGTGTGTGTGTTTGTTGTGAAACTTAAAAAGCAAGGTGGGGGGAGGGAGGAGTTTTACTTTGTAAGACGAGGCGAGGGAAGGGGCTAATTCAACACACAAACACACACACAGCGCCTGCACGCACAAACAAACACTTTTCTGTCAAGATCTATTTCTACTTTTTTTTAAAGTTAAAGTGCAGGTTAATTTGTTTTATTTTTACTTTATATATATTGTAGTAATTATTTTTACGTATTAATTTTTTTTGGGCTGCGAAAAAATTTAGTTTTCATTATTTCTTATGGGAAAATCTGATTTGGTTTATGAGTGTTTTGGAATACAAGCCCACTTCTGGAATGAATTATACTCTTAATCCAAGGTTCCACTGCATACATTCACCTTATACATTATGTGACTGTGACCATACGTAACTGTTATCTCTCCCTCTCTTTCGAGCTACACATGCCTCTCCTGAGCTGCCAGTGATTCAGCCCTCTAGACCTGTCTGACTTATCCTGGTGCCCCCTTTTGGTTGGAGATCTCATTGCAAGGATGCTCTCCATGTTCTGCTTGGGATGCATGTGGTGACTGGGGACGGTTCCACTTTACCATGAAGACAGTTCCGGCCTCGGCTGATGCAGACGGCTGCTGTCTGAGGACTTAAACACCTGTCCTGATATATTGACCTTCCAACACTCAGTATGACTGCAGATCAATACCTGCTATCCGTTATCCCCCAAATATGAATGGATTCCCTGTTTAGTCAGGGCAGGGGCAAAACAGGGAAGGGGTAGCTCAGTGGTTAAGGCATTGGACTACAGTTCAGAAGATCCCAGGTTCAAACCTCACACAAAGTTGCCACTGTTGGGCCCTTGAGCAAGGCCCTTAACCCTCAATTGCTCAGATGTAATGAGATAAAAAATTTGAGTCGCTCTGGATAAGGGCGTCTGCCAAATGCCTAGATGTAGATGTAGTCTGGTTGCAAAGGTTTTTTATTTTATTTTTTTATCTCAGAGTTTTTCGTTGCCACCATCTCCATAAGCTTGCTTATCAGGGACAATCCAATAATTTTAATTCATACACATTTTTCACATTTCACATACAAATTTCCATATATTTTTTTATTCTGTAAAGGTTCTTTGCGACAATGAAAAAAATGTTAAAAGCACGATACAAATAAAATTTTACTGAATTGAATAAAATAGAGCCAAGTGTTAAGGAGATACACACGTGGACAAAAATGATGGTACCCTTAGAAAATACTGAAAATAATGTGACCAAAGGGACATGTTAATTCAAGGTGTGTCCAGTAATTAGCATCACAGGTGTCTACAATCTTGTAATCAGTCAGTGGGCCTATATATAGGGCTCCAGGTAGTCACTGTGTTGTTTGGTGACATGGTATGTACCACACTCAACATGGACCAGAGGAAGCGAAGGAAAGAGTTGTCTCAGGAGATTCGAAAGAAAATTATAGACAAGCATGTTAAAGGTAAAGGCTATAAGACCATTTCCAAGCAGCTAGATGTTCCTGTGACTACAGTTGCACATATTATTCAGAAATTTAAGATCCATGGGACTGTAGCCGACCTCCCTGGACGTGGCCGCAGGAAGAAAATTGATGACAAATCAAAGAGACGGATAATCCGAATGGTAACAAAAGATCCCAGATAGACTTCTAAAGAGATCCAAGGTGAACTTCATGCTCAAGGAACATCAGTGTCAGATCGCACCATCCGTCGTTGTTTGAGCCAAAGTGGACTACATGGGAGACGACCAAGGAGGACACCATTGTTGAAAACAAATCATAAAAAAGCCAGACTGGAATATGCCAAACTACATGTTGACAAGCCACAAAGCTTCTGGGAGAATGTCCCATGGACAGATGAGACAAAAATGGAACTTTTTGCCAAGACACATCAGCTCTATGTTCACAGACGGAAAAATGAAGCATATCAAGAAAAGAACACTGTCCCTACTGTGAAACATGGAGGAGGCTCTGTTATGTTCTGGGGCTGCTTTGCTGCATCTGGCACAGGGTGTCTTGAATCTGTGCAGGGTACAATGAAATCTCAAGACTATAAAGGGATTCTAGATAGAAATGTGCTGGCCAGTGTCAGAAAGCTGGGTCTCAGTCGCAGGTCATGGGTCTTGCAACAGGACAATGACCCAAAACACACAGCTAAAAACACCCAAGAATGGCTAAGAGGAAAACACTGGACTATTCTAAAGTGGCCTTCTATGAGCCCTGACCTCAATCCTATTGAGCATCTTTGGAAGGAGCTGAAACATGCCGTCTGGAAAAGGCACCCTTCAAACCGGAAACAACTGAAGCAGCTTGCTCATGAGGAGTGGGCCAAAATACCTGCAGAGAGGTGCAGAAGTCTCATTGACAGTTACAGGAATCGTTTGATTGCAGTGATTGCCTCAAAAGGTTGTGCAACAAACTATTAAGTTAGGGGTACCATCATTTTTGTCCAGGCCTGTTCCATGAGTTCATTTTTTTTTATAATTCCGTTGAAGCATGGTTGAAATGCAATGTCTGACTTTCATTGGTTAACATTCATAGAATTCTTATTTATTATTACTTTTGTCAGATTAAAGTTATTTCTGTGACCATTGTGAGTTTTTCTTTCATTGACTGAAGGGTACCAACAATTTTGTCCACGTGTGTATTTAAATTTCAGTTCCAAAGGAGTAGTGGGTAGCTAAGGCCAAGATAAAATCGATTCCTTTCTTTTCGCTGTTTTCTTTAAAGCATACTGGCAGTACCAGAGCCAATTTACCACCAGTGGAGGGTAGATGAGGTTTCTCAGAAATCAGCCTCTGCTTTGTAAAAGACAGTTTCTTGATCTGTAAGAATTTACAACAGAGATAGGTAGACGGCACATGACTACAGCCCAGTGAGAAATTATGGCAATTCCTTTCTAAACAAGAATATGTACTTCGTCCTATCTTGATTTGTGGCTCTAATAATAATAATAATTATTATTATTATTATTTCTACAAAAGTGTACCAGGTGAAAGTTAATTTCTGGTGCTAGCCGCCAGTTCAGAGCAGGTTCAATAGCAAACCTCCTAAGAACTGTCTTTTCATGGAGTCATGTAATCACTGTATATGTCCATGTATGTCTCTACTTTCAAATAAACACTAAAAGCAATGATAGCAGCAAAAAAAAAAAAAAGTGCTATCAGCAATTGTCTGTTTCCTGGCTTCATCATTAGTAGAATGCATTTGAGCTGTCCATTGCATATAGAGTCCATTTTATATAGATGGAAGTCACAAATCTTTAGTTAGTCATGATAGTCATGATAATCCTACCTCCAGCCCTTGATGTATGTTTGCTTTAGCTCAGTAAAGTGGTGGTACCATCATGGAACCGTTTTTTCTGTCTGAGGGCTGCTCTGAAAACAAAGATCTGAAATAGCTTCGGAACCGCTTTTAACCTTCAAAATAGTCCCACAATTCATACCTTAACTCCAGAATGCACTTTTTTATTTTATGGGTCGCTGTGCAGGAAAGCGTTCACATTTATAAATCCAACACTTGTTTGGTAGTTGGATATCATATAGTAACTGGAAGGAATAACAGGATGACAGGGAATTCTATAGCCTTAACAAGACTTACTAGAGCTCTCTGTGTGTTCCACATTCTCACATTTAATCTTGCCCGAATTCACCATCATTGTAGTTCCTGTGGGGGGAAATATAAAATATAAACAAAAACAGACTACAGTACAGCACTCACTAACAACAGAAAAATCTATGGTTCAGTCATTTTATTGAACAAATAAATATTGAGAAATTTATGAACCGAAAATCAAACGACACAAACATTTCTGCATTCTAGAGGGAAATTTTAAAAGTGGCATGACATCACCTCAAAAAAAATGAGATGGGTAACGATATGCAAAAGTTACAATACCTCCGTGTTCACAGCCACAATTCTTTTCAAAGGTAAATTAATTTGTTCTTTTTACTTTATTATTTATTTACTTTATATTATTTATTTTGCATTCATTATTTTTATATCCATGTTTTTGGGTTGTGGAACGAATTACCAGGAGGAGTTTCCATTATTTCTTATAGGGGAAATTCGCTTTGATATACGAGTGCTTTTATATATAAGCAGACCTCCGGAACGAATTATGCTTGCAATCCAAAATGTAAATTGTACCAGCTTGTAAAAAGTGGTAAACTGGCCAGAATTTCCCAAACACTTAAGGAATGCACATGAAGATTAGATTAAATTCAATTCATGGAAAAAGTCAAGGAAATACAAATAGCTAATTTAATCAGAAGTGCATATTTACAATAAATAACAAATGCAAAAAATATGGCTCATATGTACAGGCATGCCCATAGGTGAGTGTCTTATGAAGGCACAGACCGGGCATGTATGGACCATTTGCAGTCATGTGACTACCATGAAATATGGTGGAAATACTTTGCCTGACATTAGGCTACTGTATACTTTTGGTGATAATCATGTTATTTCAGGTGTATTTTGGAGCCCAAAAAAGCAAATCTTTCAAATTTACAGTGAATTTAGCAAAAGTTGTACACTTTTTCTTTTTTTTGGATTTTTTCCCGATTTTCTCCCTAATTTAGTCGTGTCCAATTCCTCCCCGTCACTAGGGGGCTCCCACATTAAGGCTACTACTACCACTCAGCCGGGAGGGCCGAAGACTATCACGTGTTTCCTCCGAACCACGTGACGCCAGCCGACCGCATCTTTTCGAACTGCTCGCTCGCGCACCGTTGGGGGCGGCGTAACACACTCGGAGGACAGCGCTATCCGCTCCCTCCGTTGCGCGAGCTCACAGACGCCCCTGACTGGCTGTAGAGCCGTGATTAATGTGGGAGCACCAAGTACCTCTCATCCCTCCCCTCTGAGAGAGCTCGGCCAATCAGCTCTCTCTAGACCTCCGGCTGCGAGAGGTTACAGCACCACCCGGGATTCGAACTAGCGATCTCCGGATGATAGGGCGAGCGCTTTAACCAAAGTTGTACACTTTTTCTGATCAGACTTCAGCAGTTAAATTAGTACCAAGTACACTGTATCTCTGAAATATACTGTACAAACCCAAAGTAGTTCAGTGGGACTGCAGAAGCTTCACAAGAGTCTCGACTGAACTTGGGAATGCGTGTTTAAATACAGCTGCAGTCCAAATAAATGTGCCTTATGCTTACATCGAGACTGATTTACAGTATAGACGTCCCTCACATCAAGTATATTTTATAGTCTTTCCTATAAGACCAAGCTTTTGGTACAACTCTTTTGAAAACATGCTTAACATTAAAATTTCCAGACTGTGAGCAGCAGTGAATGTTGTTGTGTTTGTGAGAGTTGTTGGTGTGGGAAGTACCTGACGATATTTGGTGAGTACTGGAGATCTCTGTAGGTTCCAAACTCTCACATTTAATCTTGACCGAATTCACCATCATTGTAGTTCCTGTGGGGGGAAATATAAAATATAAACAAAAACAGACTACAGTACAGCACTCACTAACAACAGAAAAATCTATGGTTCAGTCATTTTATTGAACAAATAAATATTGAGAAATTTATGAACCGAAAATCAAACGACACAAACATTTCTGCATTCTAGAGGGAAATTTTAAAAGTGGCATGACATCACCTCAAAAAAAATGAGATGGGTAACGATATGCAAAAGTTACAATACCTCCGTTTTCACAGCCACAATTCTTTTCAAAGGTAAATTAATTTGTTATTTTTACTTTATTATTTATTTACTTTATATTATTTATTTTGTATTCATTATTTTTATATCCATGTTTTTGGGTTGTGGAACGAATTACCAGGAGGAGTTTCCATTATTTCTTATAGGGGAAATTCGCTTTGATATACGAGTGCTTTTATATATAAGCAGACCTCCGGAACGAATTATGCTTGCAATCCAAAATGTAAATTGTACCAGCTTGTAAAAAGTGGTAAACTGGCCAGAATTTCCCAAACACTTAAGGAATGCACATGAAGATTAGATTAAATTCAATTCATGGAAAAAGTCAAGGAAATACAAATAGCTAATTTAATCAGAAGTGCATATTTACAATAAATAACAAATGCAAAAAATATGGCTCATATGTACAGGCATGCCCATAGGTGAGTGTCTTATGAAGGCACAGACCGGGCATGTATGGACCATTTGCAGTCATGTGACTACCATGAAATATGGTGGAAATACTTTGCCTGACATTAGGCTACTGTATACTTTTGGTGATAATCATGTTATTTCAGGTGTATTTTGGAGCCCAAAAAAGTAAATCTTTCAAATTTACAGTGAATTTAGCAAAAGTTGTACACTTTTTCTGATCAGACTTCAGCAGTTAAATTAGTACCAAGTACACTGTATCTCTGAAATATACTGTACAAACCCAAAGTAGTTCAGTGGGACTGCAGAAGCTTCACAAGAGTCTCGACTGAACTTGGGAATGCGTGTTTAAATACAGCTGCAGTCCAAATAAATGTGCCTTATGCTTACATCGAGACTGATTTACAGTATAGACGTCCCTCACATCAAGTATATTTTATAGTCTTTCCAATAAGACCAAGCTTTTGGTACAACTCTTTCGAAAACATGCTTAACATTAAAATTTCCAGACTGTGAGCAGCGGTGAATGTTGTGTTTGTGAGAGTTGTTGGTGTGGGAAGTACCTGACGATATTTGGTGAGTACTGGAGATCTCTGTAGGTTCCAAACTCTCACATTTAATCTTGACTGAATTCATCCTAGATGGATCTCTTGATGTTCTTGCAGAGGTAATTATAAGACATGTAGGAAAGAGGACAGCAGGAGGAGACAGGACAACCCTCACCTGGAGCAGACAGAAGTATAAACGCTCAATGGTTCAATATTTTCAACAAACAAATTTAATGACAGTTTAATTTACTGTTAAATTCAGAACTACACAACAGCTGTAAACAGTTCTGTCCCTTTACACTGGTATCAGCCTTATGAGGATGGGTTCCCTTTTGAGTCTGGTTCCACTCAAGGTTTCTTTGTCTTCTTTGCACAAGAGGTTTTTCCTCACTATCATCATCTCCTGTCCTAATCATCATTAGGGACAAATTGATTAAGCAATTCTTTTTTTTTTTTTACATATTTTTCAATTTAGAAAACATTTTAAAAACTTTTCAGCTTCTTTGTGCTATACAAATAAACTGAATTAAATTAAACAATGATAATGACTTACTATTTATTCTTTAAATAGAAGTCTTTCAAATTGCCCACTAGAACACTAGAATATAAGCTTCACTTATATCTCCATGTATTTTAATTATTTGTTAAATATTTTTTTCTAAGTATATTGTAGTGAATAATCATTTAAAACCTAGCTTCTCCAAATCTCCAATTCTCTTCTTCCACAATCTAGTAAATTTTTAATGAGTATTAGTGATTTAATATATTACTGTATACACAGAGCTGGCAACTCTTACACACTGAACATGAGACTCACATAATCACTCATTTTCACACACTCTTACAGAAGTAAAAAAAATAAATAAAAAATAAAAAGTTGCTCACACTCTCATGTCACACTTCCAATTGATTACATTTTTTATATTCAAAATGACTGTCTGTGTAAGACAGGAGCAAAATCAATGAGCTCCACCCTCTAAATATTCACAAAGTCCGGGTGAAAATAGCACACATTTACAGCTGTGTGACGGCATCAACCACAGACAAATTAAGGGATTATAATATGAACAGTCATAACTGAACAGATAATAAAATAAATCAACATTCTAATTAATTTACAGACTGCAGTAAAGTTCGGGGAGTGACAGTATTCGCCAAAGAGGGAAATACATGTGAATATTTAGAGTCATTAAAATATTTGTATGGAGTTTATTCATTGAGCACATTTACGTTCATAAGACACTCAAAGGCAAACAAACCTGTAAGAGACAATCACACAGACACATCCCAGCGCTGCTTTAGCACTGCAACACTAACCTTAAACCAAGTGCTGTAGATGTATGGGTATGTATGTATTACAGGGAATGGCTGGATATGTGCAGTGGGCACATTGTGTGTGTGTGTGTGCGTATACACGCAGGACCAGTGCCCTTATTTTCAGGATCTTGCTCCAAGCTTTTTTGAAACCTTGGCAGCGCAGTGTATATGGTACATACTGTAGATTTACTCGCACTGTCACCATCGTCCACATGGACTTCTCAGGGGATAACACGGAGCAGGTGGAGCGCTCCGTACGGGCTGTAATGCACCAGGACTGTTTTTAGGTTTCTCAGGAAAATATTTTTTTTCTATTCCTGGAAAACAATGAGTACAGTATGTTCTGTGTGTGTTCTTGCAAATGAGATTATTTGGACAGTTTGCCCTGGTGTTGTTTTGAATGAAATATTGAATGTGTGTAAATATGCAAATTCAAAACTAACGTTACCATAAGCCCTTTAAACTGATCACAGAGAGAGAGAGAGTGGCCATGTTGATGTGACGTCACATCGCAAACTGGGAAGTTAACGAGCTGAAATTTCAAATGTAGATATTTTAAATATCGGAATATGGTTATATTGTGCTGTTTTGTACACTAATTACTGTCATTATTGCTGTACTCACATTTTGTACTTAAATTTTTTGTAAAAAAAACAAAAAAAAAAAACAAACTTGAATTTCAAAATGAGGTTTGGTTTCTGTGAGTTTTACTCGTTGTAGGCGGGAAAAATCCAAGTTGTAAATTCTTCTTGAACAACATAATATAATACAACATTTAAAAGAATTAATAATTATACCAACCATTTATCTAAAAAATAAACAATAATTATTCAGCAGCATAAATTCTAAATAATTGTATATCTAGTGCCCTACAGAGTGTGAGTGAGTTAAACAGCAGCACTATGTTGCAGCCTGTGTAGCGCACTAGCACAGGAAGTAGAAGCCCATTTAGGACTGAGCCACTGTTAGCCGAGTGTAACTTACCTTGAGCTTTACAGCAGAACGCAGTTAACCACCTCAAATACACCCACAACGGATCAGATGGAACTGTGGGGGTAAAACCCTGTCAGAAATATTGGAATGTAAAGATGATTAGTAGAGTCGGAGAGCTCAGCTCATCAATCAGCAACGCTGCAGCACGGCTTCTTCTGCCTCTGGGAATGTGTGGAGGACCGCGACCGAAACGCTCACAGCGACACCTACTGGAGGATTAGTGAAGTTGCGTGGGACTTCATACACAAAATTTAATCAGTTGAATGCAGTGAAGTGGAGTCCCATTCGCCATTCTAACCCTGGGACAGTGGAGGCCAATGGTGAAAACTGGATTAATTCCCATTTTGTACAACCGTGATAGGACCTCCGGTCTACATTTATACCATATGGGCAATTTGGAACACCAATTAGCCTAGTCTTTGGACTGTGGAAGGAAACCCACCATGCACGGGAAGAACATGCAAACTCAATTTAAAATTCAATTCAATTTTATTTATATAGTGCTTTTAACAATGTTCATTGTCTCAAAGCAGCTTTTCAAGCATGAAATTTTTTTTTAAAGAAAATTTATGGAAGTGTGTATGTGTGAGAAAGATAATAGTGAGATGAATGATGAATGAAATGTCTCTGATGTGCAAGCCAAGGGTGACGGCGACAGCGGCCAGGAAAAACTCCCTGAGACTCAACAGGGAACCCATCCTCATCTGGGTGATAACGGATAACATAAATTGTATAACATCATGTGTGTTATGCAGCTGAAAGTTCAGTATAACAGAAGTTATTTAAATGAACACAAAGTCCAGTTCAGCTCAGGGATGAGTCAGCAGGTGCAGAGGGCAGATGGGGTTCGGGATCACTGTGAGCTCAGGAGCAGCATGTGTAGATCCAAACCATCATGAAGCAGAATCCAGCTGGAGCTGGTCCTTCTCTGGATGCCTCAGGGTCCTTGCAGGGTCGGCCTCTGTCTACTGAAGCTGGCACAATCTCCAGATGCCTCAGGATGGGTAGAAGAATACAGAACAAATGGAGAAAATTAGCGTAGTTGCCATTCAGGATTGTTGTATGAGATTATGGGATGAGTTACGTGTTTGCCAGATTAAAGAGATGCGTCTTGAGTCTACTTTTAAACTGGGAAACTGTGTCTGAGCCCCGAACACTGTCAGGAAGGCTATTCCAAAGCTTTGGAGCTAGATATGAAAATGCCCTACCTCCTTTTGTAAATTTTGAAATTCTGGGAACTACCAGTAGTCCGGAGTTTTGTGATCTTAAGGAACGTGGTGGATTGTAGCTTATCAGAAGACTGGTTAGGTATGTGGGAGCTAGACCATTTAAAAGACTTGTATGTAAGTAATAGTATTTTGTAATTAATTCTAAACTGAACAGGTAGCCAGTGCAGGGATGATAATATTGGGGTTATGTGATCATATTTTCTGGATCTAGTGAGAACCCTGGCGGCTGCATTTTGGACTAACTGTAGTTTTTATTGAGGATGCAGGACAGCCCCCCCCCCCCCAGTAATGCATTACAGTAGTCCAATCTGGAGGACATGAATGCATGAACCAGCTTTTCTGCATCAGATACGGATAAAATGTTTTAAAGCCTGGCAATATTTCTAAGATGGAAAAAGGGTGTTTTTGTGATTTTGGAAATATGATTTTCAAAGGACAAGTTACTGTCTAATATCACGCCCAGGTCTTTCACTGTCGAGCTGGTAGTAACAGGACATCCTTCTAAACGCAGGCTGAATTATGAGAGCTGTTGTGTACTGTTTTTTGGGCCAATAAGTAATATCTCTGTCTTATCTGAATTTAGTAAAAGAAAGTTATCGGTCATCCAATCTTTTATGTCCTGGACACACTCAGTCTGTTTTAGTAATTTAATTAACATAGATACCACAAACTCAGATCACACTGAATGCGCAGCCGGCAACTCTGATCTGAAGCTAGGACTGTTAAATATTAGATCTCTCGCATCTAAAGCAGTTATTGTTAATGAAATTATCACAGATCAGGAGTTTGATATCTTATGTTTAACAGAAACCTGGATTAAACAGGACGAGTATGTAGCTCTAAATGCAGCGAGTCCTCCTGGATACAGCTACATACACCAGCCTCGGCTAACTGGTAGAGGAGGAGGAGTCGCAGTTATTTATAACGATAATCTGTCTCTCGTACAAAAACACAGTTTTAAATCTAATGCATTTGAAGTTCTCTATAGTAACATAAAGTCAGCTCAGTCGATCCCGCTAATCATCATTTACAGACCCCCAGGGCCGTACTCGGAGTTTCTCTGCGAATTTGCAGATTTCCTCTCAAACCTTGTTGTTTCTGTAGACAAAGCGTTAATTGCTGGAGACTTTAATATTCATTTTGAGAATCCAGAAGACCCTCTGAGAACAGCATTCTTGTCCTTACTGGACTCAGTAGGAGTAAATCAGTGTGTAGTAGGACCCACTCATAAAGCAGGTCACACTTTAGATTTAATATTATCCTTCGGATTAAGTATAGGAAATATAATCACAATTCCACAGTCTGAAGTTATCTCAGATCACTATCTTGTCTCGATTAAAGCGTGTCATAGTAATAATGCATGCACAGCACCGCGCTTCCACCTTAAACGTACATTTACATCAAATACCGCACAGAGCTTTATCAATAATCTTCCAGAATTATCAACTTTGATTGGATCGCCATCTGACTTCACAGAACTCGAACAGGCGAATGAATATCTAGAGTCAGCACTTCGTTATAGCTTAGATAATGTAGCTCCAGTTAAAAGGAAAATGATTAGAGATAAGAAACTCGCTCCTTGGTATAATGACCACACGTGCTTTAAAACAACCCGCTCGAAAATTCGAACGTAAATGGCGCCAAACTAAATTGATAGTATTCAAAATAGCTTGGAAGGAGAGCATCCTGAACTATAAAAAAGCTCTCAGTGATGCTAGATCAACGTATCTCTCCACTCTTATAGAAAATAACAAAAACAACCCGAGATTTTTATTTAATACCGTAGCTAACTTAACTAAAAACAAGACCACTGCAGAAATCTCCACAACAACATCATGCAGTAGTGAGGATTTCATGAACTTTTTCAATAATAAAATCATAAATATTAGGCAAAAACTTCAGGCTTTGAAAACAGACAATTTAAATAATTCAGATGATCTAACCACATCACATCAGAACTTAGAACACTTTACTCCCCTTGAAGCGAGGGAACTAATTTCACTCATCTCTTCTTCAAAATCGTCAACCTGTATATTAGATCCTATACCGACACATTTTCTCAAACAGATAGTACCAGCAATAATAGAACCCCTGTTGAAAGTAATTAACTGTTCACTCAGTAGTGGGTATGTCCCCAAATCCTTTAAATTAGCCGTTATTAAACCGCTAATCAAGACACCTGACCTTGACCCCTGTCTGCTTTCTAATTACAGGCCGATATCAAACCTTCCCTTTATCTCCAAGATTTTGGAAAAGGTAGTATCACAGCAGCTATGTTCACATCTACACAGAAATAGCATAAATGAACTGTATCAGTCAGGATTTAGGCCTCATCACAGCACAGAGACAGCACTTGTTAAAGTAGTAAACGACCTCCTATGGGCCTCTGATCAGGGTTGCGTCACTATACTTGTGTTACTGGACCTCAGTGCAGCTTTTGACACCATTGATCATAGTATTCTCCTTCACAGATTAGAAAAGGTAGTAGGAATTAAGGGAACTGCCCTCTTGTGGCTCAGATCCTATTTGACTGATCGTTATCAGTTTGTAGATTTAGATGGTGACCATTCCTCATGTTCTCAAGTGGAGTTTGGTGTTCCACAGGGCTCAGTTTTAGGCCCACTGCTTTTTTCCCTTTACATGCTTCCTCTGGGCAACATAATTCGTAAACATGGTATTAGTTTTCATTGTTATGCTGATGACACACAATTATATGTCTCAGCAAAACCAGATGAGAAAAACCAGTTTGCTAAAATCGAGCAGTGTGTGCAGGATATACGAGATTGGATGTTAATTAATTTTCTTCTGCTTAATCCTGATAAGACAGAAGTTCTGGTCATAGGACCACAAGTAGCTAGAAGTAAGCTTTCTGATCACACTGTAACTTTAGATGGCCTTTCTGTTCCATCAAGTGCAACAGTAAAAGACCTCGGTGTGATTATAGATTCCAGCCTTTCGTTTGAAGCTCATGTAGATAATATCACCAGGATAGCTTTCTTTCACCTTAGAAATATTGCCAAGATAAGAAACATATTGTCACTAAATGATGCAGAAAAACTAGTTCATGCTTTTATCACGTCTAGGTTGGACTATTGTAACGCCTTACTGTCTGGTTGTTCAATTAGGTGTATAAACAAGCTTCAGTTAGTACAGAATGCAGCAGCGAGAGTCCTCACTAGAACCAGAAGATACGAGCACATCACCCCTATCTTATCTACACTGCATTGGCTCCCTGTGAAATTTCGCATCGATTTTAAGATACTACTTCTGACATTTAAAGCACTAAATGGTCTCGCGCCACAGTATTTGAGTGAACTGTTAGTGTCTTACGATCCGCCACGCCTACTTCGATCAAAGAATGCAGGCTGCCTGTCAGTACCACGTATTATTAAAACTACAGCAGGGGGCAGAGCTTTTTCTTACAAAGCCCCAAAGTTATGGAATAGTCTTCCTATTAATGTTCGGGACTCAGACACAGTCTCAGTGTTTAAGTCTAGGCTAAAAACCTATTTATTTAGCCAAGCATTTTTGTAAATAGATTAACCTTAGGTAAAGGAGCAGATCTGGGGGACTCATAGACGTAGAGTATTCTGGTGAACTGGTATGTTTAGATGCTGTCCTCCCCACTCTCATTGTTCACTCAGGTTTGTTGACGGTGAGGTGATTGGTTGCTTTACATCTCAGGGAGCCCTCATGTTTGTGTTTCCTTCTGGCTCTCCCTTTTAGTTATGCTGTTATAGTTAGTCCTGCCGGAGTCTCTGCTTGCACTTTGCACTAAATATACATTCACCTATACATGCTGACTGTGACCATACCTAACTGCCATCTCTCCTTATTTTCTGTTCTCTCCTTTTCTGCTCTCTCCTCTCTCTCTCTCCCCCTCTTCTTTCCCTCTCTCTGTCTCTCTGTCGAGCTATACATGTTTCGCTCCTGAGTTGCCAGTGATCCAGACCCCTCTGCCCTCTGGAGCCGTCTAACCCATCCTGGAGTCCTGCTTCTGGTTGGAGATCTCGTCGCATGGATGCCCCGTGTGGTCTGCCTGGATTCGTATGGTGGCTGGGGATGGTTTCCATGAAGACTCTCCTGTCATCGAGTGATGCTCTGGGGACCTGTGACTTCAGTTGTTCGATAACTCAGGACCGGAATCCCCTACAGTCTACCTGAGCCTCCGGGAACAAACTGGACTCCTTTTAATTTTAAAACATCTCTTGTTATACTGAACTTCCAGTCTTACACATTATTATGCTGAGCAATTCCTGCTATCCGTTATCACCCAGATGAGGATGGGTTCCCTGTTGAGTCTGGTTCCTCTCAAGGTTTCTTCCTATTACCATCTCAGGGAGTTTTTCCTTGCCACCGTCGCCCTCGGCTTGCTCATCGGGGACAATCTTGTCATTTTGATTCATATACATTGCATAAAACTTACTTCTTTTTATTGTGTAAAGCTGCTTTGCGACAATGTCAATTGTTAAAAGCGCTATATAAATAAAATTGACTTGACTCAGTCAGTCTAGACAACTTAGGTATTTCGTCTGGTTTAGTTGAGATATATAATTGGGTATCATCAGCATAACAATGGAAACTAATCCCATGTCTTCTAATGATGTTGCCCAAGGGAAGCATGTATATTGAGAACAGCAGAGGTCCTAAAACTGACCCTTGTGGGACCCCATATTTCACTGGCATTACAACAGACGGTTCGCCCTTTAGATCTACAAAATGGTATCGATCAGACAGGTAGGATTCTAAACCATTTTAATGCCTGTCCATGAATACCTATGTGATTTTGTAAGCAATCTATGAGAATGTTATGATCTATAGTGTCGAATGCAGCACCAAGATCAAGTAACACTAGTATTGAGATGCAGCCTTGGTCCGAAGCTAAAAACAATTCATTTGCAATTTTAACTAGTGCAGTTTCTGTACTATGATGGGGCCCGAAACCTCACTGAAAATCTTTGAGGATATTGTTTTCTTGCAAGAATGTGCATATTTGAACTGATACTACCTTTTCGAATAATTTTTATATAAACGGAAGGTTTGAAATTGGTCTGTCATTTATTTCATTGGGTCAATGTACACCGACCAAACGTGGGAATCAAACCCAGGACCTGGACGTGCAAGGCAACAGTGCTAAACACTAAGCGACCGTGCCGCCGAAGTGGAGTTCTCTAAATTCATTTAAATGGAATAGACCACCAGAAGGAACCTCAGTTTAATTCAAAGTGTTTTGGCTTTAGATTGTGCTTATTTTTCAAAAATAATAAATGTTAGTTGTTTTATAAAATTTAGTTCTAAGAAAAAAGAGGGTCTGAATTTGTTAAGTTTTAAGTCGCTGTACTTCAGAAAGGGACAAACACACGCACAAATATAATGTGTTTGAAGATCTGTTTGTGCGTCTGTTTATTAAGAGCAGAGAGAGCATAATTAAGCTTTTGGCCAGGTGCACTGTGTCCCATACATCAGTAGAATCAGGCATTCATAGAGAACACATCAGTCATAGATAGACCCGGAGAGAGACAGATAATGGGAAATACATTCGTATTTTACAGTACAGTATATCTGCATAAGCTAACTTGAAATTTGTACAAGTTGCACATTGTGTATGTATGTATTGCTATTATTATTAGTAGTAGTAGTAGTAGTAGTATGCATAAAGAAATTGTCAGTAAAATATTGGTATATAAGTTGTAGGATAGTTGTACAAGTTAGTAAATATTAGAATATTTGCAACACAGTTGGTTTACCTTAAGTTTTGTAGTAAAAGTAATGAGTGTGTGTGTGTCTGTTAGTTTTTACAAACTGATCTGGTTGCACGGCTTTAAGTTCTGTTCTGTGTGTTTGACTTTTGCTGTATTTTTTGATCTAGCAAACTCCCCTTCAGCATCCCGCAAAAACAACTTGCCTCAACTTTGCAGACATTATGGGGGCCCACTAAACATGCAAACTCCATGCACACAGGGCCAGGAATCGAACCTTGCTGGGAATTGAACCCAGGCCCCGGAGGTGCAACTTGACAGTGCTAACGACTAAGTCACCATGCCGCCGAATATGGTTCTTGTGTAGATTATTAAGATTTATACTGAAAATATTGATTCCTAAACTTGCTTGATGCCAGCACATTATTCACCATCCTGTTCAGGTACTAATCATGCCCTGAGGAACATATTGGTTAATCACAGTTTAGATCATTGTAAATTAACCAGTCCATCAACATCTCACTTCTGCAATTTATAAATCTACAGTCACAAAACGTTAATGCCTAATCTTTTGAATTCTGTTATTTTTATTTTTTATTTTTTTTGAGGGTGCATAAAAACACAATACAAATCATCTGGATCATAGCAGGTCTCAGTATTAGGCAAATACAACCACAGACAAACGTATAACTTTTTTACTGTATGATTATTCATTTCGCAAAAATGAGGCCAAAAGAAGTACTCCTGACTTTAATAGCTTGTAGATCCACCTTTAACGGAACTAACTTGAAACAATGGTTTCCTTCATTAGTTTCAGATCATTTTGGCCCTTTCTTCTTTATAAAATTGCTTCAGTTCAGTGAGGTTTTTGGGGACTGGCTTAGGCACAGTTCTCTTCAGGTCCCGCCACAGGAGAAAATGAAAACATTTTTTTCCCCACAAAGATAATGCAATTAGAGGTCATACACAATTAAATTCTGCATGTGGTTAATGCAACACTCAACATAGTTCTCTCAAATCTCAGATAGACATGTGCACCACTTCATTGTTTTAATGGGGAAATAAATCGGTATTAGCCTAATTAATAACATATTATAGACTTAATTTTGCATAGAGTGCTAAATGTAAAAGAAGAGGAGGACTTGCTGGACTGGTGGGCAGGAGTCAGGTCTTATCATGTTTCAGTCTCATTTCTCAGCTTACACATTCATAAATAGATATTTTAGTTAATGAGTTTTCACATCGCTCTGCCATAGACAAGGTCTAATATAATCAGGTCATTTCTGAGGACAGTGAGACAGGCCCAGGTCAGGGTAAAAAAACAGATCAGAGTGGATCAGGTGGAGGACATATAACTTTTTGGGGGGAGGAATTTTGGTAATACTGTATCTTTTGACAATGTATATACAGTATACTAGGAGTGTGTAAATATTAAATTAACATACTGTTATGGATGCTTGCTGTTGTATAGGTGGTGATTGGCCCCATACCAGGGCTCAGTGTGAGAGTCAGATCATGTCTGATGATGATTGGTGATCTGCAAGTTCACATCCTTTACTGTGTGAATGAGTTTGTGCTGCTGAAAGGTTTTGTGTGTCCTAAAACTCTTCCCACACTCTGAACAATATGGTTTCTCACTAGTGTGAATGCGCTGGTGTTGTTGGAGGGTACACCGTTGGGTAAAACGCTTTCCACAGTCTAAGCACTGATACGGCTTCTCTCCTGTGTGAATTAGTTGGTGTCTTTGGAGACTACTGTTCACAGTAAAACTCTTTCCACACTGTGAACAATGATACGGCTTCTCTCCTGTATGAATGCCCTGGTGTTTTATCAGATCACGACCCTCTGTAAAACTCTTCCCACACTCTGAGCACTGATACGGCTTCTGTCCTGTGTGAACACGCTGGTGTTGTTGGAGAGTACCGCTTTGTGTAAAACGCTTTCCACAGTCTAAACACTGATACGGCTTCTCTCCCGTGTGAATTCGCTGGTGTTTTTCAAGATTACCGCTCTCAGTAAAACCCTTCCCGCACTGTAAGCACTGATACGGCTTCTCTCCAGTGTGAATGCGCTGGTGCTGATGGAGAGAACCTCTTTGGGTAAATCGTTTTCCACAATCTAAGCATTGATACGGTGTCTCTCCCGTGTGAACACGCTGGTGTTGTTGGAGAGTACCGCTTTGTGTGAACCGCATCCCACACTCTAAACACTGATATGGCTTCTCCCCAGTGTGAATTCGTTGGTGTCTTTCGAGATTACCACTCACAGTAAAACTTTTCCCGCACTCCGAGCACTGATACGGCTTCTCCCCAGTGTGAATGCGCTGATGTTGTTGGAACGAGCTCAGAACACTAAAACTCTTTCCACACTCTTGACAGTAATAGGGTTTCTCCCCAGTGTGAATGCAATGGTGCACTTGCAGTGATTTCTCTCGATTGAAACCTTTCCCACAGTTTAAGCACTGATACGGCTTTTGTTTTGTATGAAGCAGCTGGTAGTTTTTGAGATTTCTTGTTTTACACAAACTGTTCTCACAGTGTGTCGACTGATAAGTCTGGTTTTGCAAGAGTCTGTGAGAGGTGTTAGTGTGGAAAGGCCGAGATGAACTGTGGTAGTTACTGTAGCTCTCTGTGGGATCCAGAATTTCTAATTCAATCTCCTCTGACTTCATCAAAGCTGGAGTTTCTGTGGAGGGAAAATATAACATGAATAAAAGAAGACAGGACACCACTCACTGGCAACAGAAAAATCATGAAAAACAAGCTATCAAGCTAAAACAAATGAACAGGGACAGGTACGGAATCTGACTGAAGGCCGTGTTGACGATGTGCAGTCATAACTTCCTATCAATCAACTTATCGTAGGAATAATACATATAGGCTGCAGCACCCAAAAGGGGACCTACTAATTCGTTTTGTTCTTAAATTTGTTTTAAGTATAAATTTCACGTCCCAGGAGTGCAGTAGTTGCCTTGAATGTCCTGCAATTATCAGGGGCAGTAAGACATTTTAGAAGTTCTCCAAAGGAAACCAAGACTACTTATCAATCACGCTCAGGGGCAGGAAGATGTTTTGTGATATTGTTTTGTGATAATCACGTAGAAAACATTTTAATATTTGATATACTGAATTTTTTATTTCATGAGCCGTAAGCTTTAATCATCCAAATAAATAAATAAAATAAGGCTTGACATTTAATCAGACCAAATTTGCTTTGATTGCAACTATAGTATCATGTCGATACGCTTATGCAATGTCAGATGTGGATTAGGGGTAGCTCAGTGGTTAAGGCATTGGACTACCAGGTTACCAGTGGTGGGCCCTTGAGCAAGGCCCTTAACCCTCAACTGCTCAGATGTCTAAAGAGATAAAAATGTAAGTCGCTCTGGATAAATGCCTAAATTATCATCTTGGAATATGGCTGTGCTGTGAGGGAAGGAAAAAACTCCATAGATTTGATAACCTGGTAATTCAGTACATTCAGGTCGTCAACTGACTTCATTTTGTTGCCAAATGCATTGGTCAGCCACAGCTGATCAATGAAGTAGCAGCACTGTAACGCCCACACACACGGCAGATGTTCAACTGGCAAATTTCCAACTGGCAAATTATCTCTCAAGCTGTCCTGCAACTTTTAAACCCATACAAATTCCAGGTCCCTGAAGTCCTGTATACAAACACACTGCTATTACACACAATCAGTCCTTGTACCATGTTGTCCTGCACTGTACAGTGGAAAAGTGCTACTAGATGCCCCAGAAAGATGCACATCCCAAAGCTGCACCATTTAAATGAAGCTGCAGTCCAACTAAACCTGTCGTAGTATTAAATCAAGACCAATTTACAGTGTAGACTTTCCTCACATCATTTATATATATGGTCTTTTCTTCCCTTGACATTATTGATTTGAATTTAGGCCTAGGCTTCAGTAAAACTTCCTTGATTGTGAGCAGCGGTGAATGAATGTTGTGTTTGTGAGAGTTGTTGGTGTGGAAAAGTACCTGATGATATTTGGTGAGTACTGGAGATCTCTGTAGGTTCCAAACTCTCACATTTAATCTTGACTGAATTCATCCTAGATGGATCTCTTGATGTTCTTGCAGAGGTAATTATAAGACATGTAGGAAAGAGGACAGCAGGAGGAGACAGGACAACCCTCACCTGGAGCAGACAGAAGCATAAACGCTCAATGGTTCAATATTTTAAAAAAAAATCACCCTAAAATCAGACTATTATCCATTTATTTTGAAACCGTGCTGTCTCTAGAAAGTTCTGAATGGATCTCAAAGATTTTATAAGAACTTTTCCATTCAATTTGAAAAATAAAAACTATATACTTTTTGTTTGTTTTAATTGGATAATGGAAATCATCAATTGTTATTTATCCTCCTAGCGCACTAGCACAGGAAGTAGAAGCCCATTTAGGACTGAGCCACTGTTAGCCGAGTGTAACTTACCTTGAGCTTTACAGCAGAACGCAGTTAACCACCTCAAATACACCCACAACGGATCAGATGGAACTGTGGGGGTAAAACCCTGTCAGAAATATTGGAATGTAAAGATGATTAGTAGAGTCGGAGAGCTCAGCTCATCAATCAGCAACACTGCAGCACGGCTTCTTCTGCTTCTGGGAATGTGTGGAGGACCGCGACCGAAACGCTCACAGCGACACCTACTGGAGGTAGATAAAGTCATGTAAAGTAAGATTGACAGGCAGATAGATAGAGTACTTTATTAATCCCAAAGGGAAATTGTATCATTAAAGCAGCCAGTTAATTGTTCAGTGAAGAAAATGTTTTTAAAAAACTAGATTGCTGTAGCCGATTAAAAATAAATATGAAAAGTTATGGTGATACATTTGTCATAGCAGAGAGTCTACGCTATGTTTGGAAAGACTAGGTTGAATCAAACTGTAGGCTTTCTTTAAAAGAAAAAAAAGTTTTAATGCTGCATTTATTATTATTATTATTATTATTATTATTATTGATATCAGTAAATGGGCAAATGGCCATCTCTTTCTGCATTAAAAAAAATCACAGTTTTAATCACTGAGGTGAAATTTTAATTATTACTGTATGACTGACCTTGACGTTCCTTAATGATAAACAGAAATAAATCGAAACGCACAGCGACTCCTACTGGAGGATTAGTGCACAGTATGTTTTTGGGCCAAAGTTCACTCAAAGTTCACCCAAATTACTTAAAGGTGCAAAAAAAGTACTTAAAGGTGAAAAAAAAGAAGAAACTCTTATTTTAACATGTTACAAGTTAAAATATTTTATAATGTTTTTTTAAACTAAAAAAAAAAAAAACAGTACAACAATAACAAGATGCAGTTCTGTTTGTTTGAATGTACTGAATGAAATGTGAACCGCAAAATCTAAAATCTCAGAATATGAATTATGTCATTCTTTTAGCATTTCCACAATTATGTAATTACTTCAAATAAGGGGGGGGGGGGGGGGTAAATGGAGATTTTTTTTTTTTATCTGAGCATCTGAGCCAACTGATAGCAAGAAACCAAAACAATCCCAGGTTCCTATTTAGTACAGTGACTAGCCTAACAAAACCTACGATGCCTGAAGGGAGTATTCCATCGCAGTTTAGAAGTGAAGACTTCATGAACTTCTTCAATGAAAAAATTTATAGTATCAGGAAGAAAATAATGGAAATTCAACCTCTAACAGCATCTCATGATCCAGGCCAGTCTAAAGCATCACAATTAGATTTTTAGTGCTTTACAGGTGTAGGACAGGAAGAGCTGTATAAACTCATCACCTCGGCTAAATCAATAACATGCTTGCTGGACCCAATCCCAACCAGATTTTTAAAAGAAGTGATACATAAAGCTGGAGCGCCCCTTCTAAACATCATCCACTCTTCATTATATCTAAGTCATGTCCCTAAACCTTTCAAGTTGGCAGTTATTAAACCTCTTCTTAAAAAATCTAATTTAGACCCAAATGATATAACAAATTACAGACCAATTTCAAGCCTTCCGTTTATATCAAAGATATTAGATAAGTATCAGTATCAGCTCAAATATGCACGTTCTTGCAGGAAAACGATATCCTCGAGGAATTTCAGTCAGGTTTCAGGCCCCATCATAGTACAGAAACTGCACTAGTTAAAATTGCAAAAGACCTGTTTTTAGCTTCGGACCAAGGCTGCATCTCAATACTCGTCTTACTTGATCTTAGTGCTGCATTCGACACTATAGATCATGATATTCTCATAGATCACTTACAAAATCACATTGGTATTCAAAGACAGGTGTTAAAATGGTTTAGATCTGATCGATTCCATTTTGTAGATCTAAATGGAGAACTGTCTGGTGTAATGCCAGTGAAATATGGGGTGCCACAAGGGTCAGTTTTAGGACCTCTGCTTTTCTCAATATACATGCTTCCGTTAGGTAACATCTTTAGAAGACATGGGATTAGTTTCCATTGTTATGCTGATGATACTCAGTTATACATCTCCACAAAACCAGACGAAATAGTCTAGACTAACTGAGTGTATTCAAGATATAAAAGATTGGATGACCGATAATTTTCTTTTACTAAATTCAGATAAGACAGAGATATTACTTATTGGCCCAAAAACCAGTACACACCAGCTCTCACAATTCAGCCTACGTTTAGAAGGCTGTACTATTACCATCAGCTCAACAGTGAAAGACCTGGGTGTAATATTAGAAAGTAACTTATCCTTTGAAAATCATATCTCCAACATCACAAAAACAGCCTTTTCCCACCTTAGAAATATTGCCAAGCTTAGGAATTTTATCTGTATCTGATGCAGAAAAGCTGGTTCATGCATTCATGACCTCCAGACTGGACTACTGTAATGCATTACTGGGTGGCTGTCCTGCATCCTCAATAAAAACTACAGTTAGTCCAAAATGCAGCCGCCAGGGTTCTCACTAGATCTAGAAAATATGATCATATAACCCCAATATTATCATCCCTGCACTGGCTACCTGTTCAGTTTAGAATTAATTACAAAATAGCATTATTTACGTACAAGGCTCTAAACGGTCTAGCTCCCACATACCTAACCAGTCTTCTGATACGCTACAATCCACCACGCTCCTTAAGATCAGAAAACTCTGGACTTCTGGTAGTTCCAAGAAAATTAAAATCTACAAAAGGAGGTAGGGCATTTTCATACTTAGCTCCAAAACAATGGAATAGCCTTCCAGACAGAGTTCGGGCCTCAGACACAGTTTCCCAATTTAAAAATAGACTCAAGACGCATCTCTTTAATCTGGCATACACATAATTAATTTCTTTACCTCATACTCCAGTACATCTATCCTGAATGGCAACCACGCTAATTCTTTTCACCTGCTCTTTATTTCTCTACCCATCCAGAGGCATCTGTAGATTGTGCCAGCTTCAGTAGACAGAGGCCAATCCTGCGAGGACCCTGAGGACCTGCTCCAGCTGAATTCTTCTTCATGTTGGTTTACATTTACATTTAGGCATTTGGCAGACGCTCTTATCCAGAGCGACTTACAAAAAGTGCTTTAAAGTTTACATTACTGGATAGATACTTACACTGGGTTAACTAGGTCAAAAACTAAGTGCGATTAGTCAAACACAACTGGGAAGAGGGTTTTTTTTTTGGGGGGGGGGGGGGGGGGCTGGGTTAGTCCTGTAATTACTGGAGAAATAGTAAAAAAATAAGTTTTGAGTCGCCGTTTAAAGATAGTCAAAGTCTCTGCTGTACGAACATCTAGAGGAAGTTCGTTCCACCACCTAGGTGCCAGAACAGAAAAGAGTTTGGATGAATGCCGCCCTCGATCCCTGAGAGATGGTGGGACGAGGCGAGCGGTGCTGGAGGACCGGAGGGAACGTGGCGCAGTGCGTGGTGTGATTAGAGCAGAGAGGTAAGTGGGTGCTGGGCCATTTTTAGCTTTGTAGGCAAGCATCAGTGTTTTGAATTTGATGCGGGCAGCTACAGGAAGCCAGTGCAAGGAGCGGAGGAGTGGGGTGGTGTGGGAGAACTTGGGAAGGTTGAAAACGAGACGTGCTGCTGCATTCTGGATCAGTTGCAGAGGACAAGTCGTGGACAGAGGCAGGCCAGCCAGGAGTGAGTTGCAGTAGTCCAGTCTTGAAATAACAAGGGACTGAACAAGCACCTGAGTAGCCTGTGAAGAAAGAAATGGGCGGATTCTTCTGATATTGTAAAGAAGAAATCTACATGAGCGAGTAAGGTTAGCGATGTGAGGGGAAAATGACAGATGATTGTCCATGGTTACCCAAAGATTGCGGGCAGTGGCTGAAGGAGTGATTTGATTGTTGTCCAGGGATATCACAAGATCTTGACCTGGGGATGCGTCACCAGGAATGAACAATAGTTCGGTTTTACTCAGATTGAGTTTCAGCTGATGAGCTGCCATCCAGGATGAGATGTCTGCCAGACATGCTGAGATCCGCGTGGAAACCCGAGTGTCAGAGGGAGGAAAGGAGAAAACAAGTTGAGTGTCATCTGCATAACAATGGTATGAAAATCCATGCGATAATATGACCTTACCAAGAGACCGGGTATAGAGGAAGAACAGAAGAGGACCAAGTACTGAGCCCTGCGGAACACCAGTAGAGAGTCTACATGGGGCAGATGTAGATCCCCTCCATGTCACCTCATATGACCTATCTTCTAGGTAAGAAGCAAACCATTGCCACACTGTTCCACAAATACCAAGGCTTGTGAGAATAGATAATAGGATCTTGTGGTTCACTGTGTCAAATGCAGCTGACAGGTCCAGGAGGATCAGGACAGATGACAGTTTAGCAGATCTAGCAGCATGGAGCTTCTCAGTGACTGACAGAAGGGCAGTCTCTGTGGAATGTGCCACCTTGAATCCAGATTGGTTGGGATCATTAAGGTTGTTCTGTAAGAGACATTTGATTATAAACAGTCCTTTCAAGAATTTTGGAAATAAAAGAGAGAAGTGATACCGGACGATAGTTGTAAACTTCTGATGGGTCCAGGCAGGGTTTCTTGAGGATGGGAATAACCCTTGCTTTCTTAAAAGCAGCAGGAACATGACCAGATGATATGGAATGGTTGATGATGGTTGTGGTGAAGGGAAGGAGGTCTCGTGAGATGGCCTGGAGCATTGTGGAAGGGATTGGGTCTAAAGAACAGGTAGTGGGGTTAGATGACGAGATGATCTGCTGAATCTCATCAGATGACAGGTTGGAGAATTCTGCTAAGGGAGGGAAGGGAAGTTCCTGAGGTTCTGCTGTTGGAGTTTGGTTGGGAGCGAAGGACTGGCGGATTGCTGCAATTTTCCCATGATAGAATGTGGCAAAATCGTCAGCAGTCAGAGAGGAAGGGGCAGGAGGAGTCGGTGGGTTGAGTAGTGAGGAGAAGATGTTATGAAGTTTGCCAGGATCATGTGCAGAGGCTTCCAGCTTTTCTCTGTAGAATGCAGTTTTGGCAGAAGTCACGTCACATGAGAATTTGGAGAGAATAGTCTGGTAAGAGACAAGATCGGCATCAAGCTGCGATTTCTTCCATCTTCTCTCTGCAGTTCTTAATTCTCTTCTGTTGTTGCGCAGTACATCAGATAGCCAAGGAGCAGGACAAGACGTCTTCCTTGGTATAGATGACAGCGGGCAAAGGAGCTCTATGGATGAGGAGAGAGAAGAGAGGAAAGTTTCAGTCGCAGTCTCTAGTGGTAGAGAGGAGAAGGAGTCTGGGTCTGGGAGGAATGATAGGGTGCATGAAGACATAGAGGAAGGGGAGACAGAGTGAAGGTTTCTGCGGGTAAGAGAGAAATTTTGGTGGCTAGTTTTACACAGAATAGAAAGGGTTATGGTGAAGGATACGAGGTAATGATCAGATTTATGAAGGGGAATAGTAGTGAGATCTGTGACTGGGGAAGGGCAGTAAAAAACGAGGTCAAGAGAATTCCCTGCCTTGTGTGTGGGAGGGCAACTGTTTAGAGTTAAAGAGAAAGAGTTAAGGAGAGGGAGAAGGAAAGAGGATTGGAGTTTGTCAGAGGGGAGGTTGAAGTCTCCTAGAACAGTGAGAGGAGTGTTAGCGGAAGGAAAAAGACTAAGAAGCATGTCCATTTCATCCAGAAAGTTTCCTAGAGAGCCAGGTGGACGGTAGATAACTAAGATGTGGAGGTTAATTGGAGAGGTTACCTTAACTGCATGAAATTCAAATGATGAAAAACTGTGATGAGACAGGTCAATAGACGAGAAGGACCATCTCTTAGACAACAGCAGACCTGTACCACCACCTCTGCCAGTTTCTCGTGGAGAGTGAGAGAATATATAGGCAGAGGATAGGGCAGCCGGTGTAGCAGAGTTCTGAGGAGATATCCAGGTCTCTGTTGGTTTGGATCTACACATGCTGCTCCTGAGCTCCCAGTGATCCAGACCCTCATCTGCCCTCTGCACCTGCTGACTCATCCCTGTGCTGAACTGGACTTTGTGTTAATTTAAATTAACTTGGACCTTGGACGCCCATGAATGTAGTGTGTTAAACCGCTGTCAGAAATGCGTCATCAAGGCCAATCGATACGGCGCATGCGCCCCGTCACCGTTTTAAACTCCTAAAATCTTACCTGCTATAGTTAAAACATCTCTGTAATTTTACTTCTCTTATACATGTACGTATCTGTGAAAAAAAGAAAACTTACCTGAGACGATGAGAGAGCGCTCGGCTGCTGATAGGCCATTTTGGCGCCGGTGGTTTAAAACGGTGGCACAGGATATTAACGCCTGTGCACGTGGCCTTGATGACGTATTTCTGACAGCGGTTTAACACACTACATTCATGGGCGTCCAAGGACCAACAAAAAAGGGCCACATTGAACTTTAACCCTATTATCCAAAGAACTAAAAAAAAGCTGAACCAATGGCTGTTACGGGATCTCTCCCTCAGAGGCAGAACCCTACTGTCTAAGGCAGAAGGCTCATCACGGTTGACATATCCAGCTCTATCTCTGTATGTGAACAAAAAACATATTACTGAGATTGACAAGCTACTTTATAACTTCGTATGGAAAAATAGAACTCATCATGTGAAGAAATCTGTTCTAACAAACGACTATGAAAAGGGTGGATTAAACTTTATTGATTTCTGCACTCTTAATAATACTTTTAAAGTAAATTGGTTAAAACATTTCTTTAAAAACCCTAACTCTCCTTGGAATGTCATACCCTCTCATATTCTGTCAAAACTGGGTGGGTTGAGCTTTTTCTTAACATGTAATTACAATATTGATAAAGTCCCGATAAAAATGTCATCCTTTCACCGCCAGGCCTCCTTTCATGGTCTCCCATTTTCAAGCATAACTTTTCGCCCAACAAATATTATACATGGAACAACAAAGACATACTGTTTGAACACAAATCTCTATTTATTGATTACTGGTTTAAGAATAATATTATCTATGTTGACCAATTATTTAACAGGGCTGGTTATCTTTACTCTTATAGTGAGTTTGTAGAAAAATATCAAATTCCCGTGTCTCCTGGAGATTATGCCAAAGTCTTTGGTGCAATTTCTTATGGTGTCTGCATGTTATTTAGAGCTCAACCAAGATTGGACACACAACAACTAACCCTGTTATCACTGACTGACACTTCAGTTGGTAAGATTTGTTTTTCCTCTAACAACGGAAAGAACAATAAACTAATTAGATCCTTGTTCAAAACAGATATTATCACAGTCCCATATGTGGTTCCATACTGGAATAAATTTGTGCAAAACATTGGAAGAAGGTCTGGCTCTTACCCAACCGATACCTGCTGACCAACAAAATTAGAGAAATATCATTTAAAATAATTCATTAATTTTACCCGTCTAATGATCATATTGTTAAAAAATTTAAAAAAGATATTGATGTATTGTGCACTTTTTGTTCTGTGAACATTGAAACAGTTACCCATTTGTTTTGGCACTGTCCCTTTGTCCAAAGTTTCTGGTCTGACATTTGTAACTTCATTTCGGAAAAAAATTGAGAAAGACTTCAAATTATTATGGAAGGATGTCCTGTTTGGCCTGTATGACCTTAATAGAATGAAAACTATGCCTAATGAAACTTTCATTATTAATCTCATTATTCTGCTGGCAAAATATTACATTCATAAGTGTAAGTTTGCGCATTCCAAAACATCTTTTTTTGCTTTTAACTATGAGGTCAAGCAATATCTCAACTCGATTAAGCATTCCATTAATCAAAAGGCAACAAAAACTGTGAATGTTTGTAAACACTTTGATATCTTTTTGTAAATTCATACTTCCCCTGGCAAAATGTGATGATGTGAGTCTTGTTTATGTCTTGTTTATGTTAAAAACACCTGCAAATGCTGGAAAATGCACATTTTGTTATTATGGTAATGGAGATTGATATTTATGTAACTTGTGCAATTATTGAATAAAGCATTCAAAAAATATATATATATATACATTCATGGGCGTAATTTCGCAATTCGTCCGTGTAACAGAGGAGACGTGAAATCGAGTTTTGTGTGTGTAAGCGGTCAGAGTCGTGTATTTCAGAGTTGTGGCCGTAGATTTTGGAATCCAACTCGGACAAAACACAGAATTACACACAAATCTTTTTTTTTACGCACGATTATTTTTGACAGTGATTTTATTCCATAAAAGTACAGACTGACATAAAACACTGTACATTTGTTATGGACAAAACACTATACACAGTAAGTACACAACAAAGTACCCGCTTACCATGACAAGAATATTACAGAAAGTCCCAGTGTTTCTCAGAGCACAACAGTATATTTGTTTTTGGAAGGGATAATGCCTGCCTTACAATAACGGCTGAAGTTAAAATTCTGTAAATATCCAAACTAACTTTAATGTCACTGACATCCTGAGCTGCTGTTGTGCTTCTGGTGCCGTCAGTGTTGGTTCACCGATTAAAAAAAAAAAAAAAAAGACACTTTTTGTTATTTCGTAGTTCATAGGATAGTTTATAGTATATGGCACATAGGAATGACTATCACATAGCTTGATGGAACAATTAAGTAAGCAGTTTGCTGCTTGTTGTGCGTCTTCATTAATGTTCATTAAAGAAAATAGCGACCCCAGATCATAACACTGCCTCCAGAGGCTTGTACAGTGGACACTATGCATGATGGGAGCATCGCTTCATGCGCTTCCCTTCTTATCCCGACACTCTGGAATAGGCTCAATCTGGACTCAGGTCACATGACCTTTCTCCATCGCTCCAAAGCCTTTATGCTCCCTAACAAACGGAAGCCTTGTTTTCTGACGAGTCTCACTAACAAATGGTTTTCTTATGGACGCACAGCTGTTTAGTCCCAATCCTGTGGGTTCTCATCACACTGTGCGAGTATGGAAAATGGTCCATTTTACTAGTTAACATAGCTCTGATTTCTACAGTTGATTTTTTACCATCAAGCATTAAGTGATCTCTAAACTCCAGTTGACAGTTCAGCTGTTCAGTTTTATTTGATTGATCCTTCTGAAATGGCGCCCTCTTTCTGCCAGCCTGTGCCTTTTCTCTTTACTGGTCAGAAGTTTTTTTTATAGAATTTTTTTTTTTTTTTGCAAATATTGCAAATTTTACAAAAACTGGCTTGTCAAGTCTTTTTCTAATAACCACTCAAATCACACACTCCTACTGCACCATATTCATGCAGAAGAACGACTGAGTATATAGGAACAAAATATTTTATTATACAAAAGACAAATACACGGCATACATTAATCAAAAACAAGGTAATTGTCCTTACTCATCAAATTACTGTCACAGTTTCTAAACCTACTACAAATGATATATTAATGCTATGTCCTTTTTTCTCAGGTACAACATACCAAAAGTACATTGCTGCATTATTCTGTTGTCTAATCTACAACATGGTTGCATACACTAACATGCTTAACATCACAAATAGGCATCCAATCTTCATCCCCCCCCCGCAAATGCTCAATACAGTTATACATTTTAAATGTAACCCACATGTATCCTTACATACAAATATGGCCAAATAATTTTATTACTATTTTTTTTTTTTAATAAGACAGGACAGGAGTCAGGAGTTAACTAAATTGAAGTAACATAACTCAGTACTCAGATTCTAACTTCAGTTAAAGACAAAACAAAACATAACATAGCTTCGCTATGGATGACCATTTTAACAGTTAACTGATTATTGTTTATTTGGTTCTATAAAGTTCACGGCAGCAGCAAGACATCGTCGGTCCGCCCCAAATGTGCAGTAAGAGATGCAAGGAACAAACCCGAATTTCAATCATAAAACAATCTGTACATCTGTATATGTACATTTATTACATATCTAATCTTTGCAGTTTACATAAATTATTCAAAAAAAAATTACATACTGTATATACATCTGGATTATATTTGGATGCAGTGACGCCTTTCTGATCATCCAATTAGTGTTAAAAAATTATTTAGGATAAACGTAGCTACACTTTTCAAGGGTAACAGCAGCATGTCCTTATTTATAACTTCCTGAATGAGATTGTGTCCCTGAAAAGTTCTTTGTGTCCTTAAACTATTGTCACAGTCAGTATGGTTTCACTAGGGTGAACGCGCTGGTGCTGTTTCAGATGACTTTTCTGATTAAAACTCTTTCCACACTGCGCACACTGATACGGCTTCTCTCCGGTGTGAATACGTTGGTGGTTTACGAGATGCCCGCTCTCTGTAAAACTCTTCCCACACTGTGAGCAGTAATAAGGCCTCTCTCCTGTGTGAATGCGCTGGTGTTGTTGGAGGTGACCCCTCTGGTTAAAACTCTTCCCGCAGTCTGAGCACCGATACGGCTTCTCACCCGTGTGAATGCGCTGGTGGTTTACGAGAGTCCCTCTCTCAGTAAAACTCTTCCCGCACAGTAAGCACTGATGCGGCTTCTCTCCTGTGTGAATGCGCTGGTGTTGCTGGAATTTACTCCTTTGTGTAAAACTCTTCCCACAGTGTGAGCACTGATACGGTTTCTCCCCAGTGTGAATAAGATGGTGCTGTTTGAGACTGCTGTATTCAACAAAACTCTTTCCGCACTCCGAGCACTGGTGCGGCTTCTCTCCTTTGTGCATCCGCTGGTGTCGTTTGAAAGTACTCTGATTAGTAAAACTCTTCCCACACTCTGGGCAGTTACATAGCTTCTCTCCGTTATGAATGCGATTGTGCTCTTGTAGTGCATCCTTGCGCTTGAACGCCTTCCCACATTCCATACAGCGATACGGTCGTTCTCCTGTGTGACTATGCTGGTGTATTATCAGATTATGGTTATCAGCAAAACTCTTCCCGCAGTGTGAGCACTGATACGGCTTCTCCCCTGTGTGAACGCGCTGATGTCTTTGCAGAGTATACCTCTGTGCAAAACTCATGCCACAGTCCGAGCACTGATACGACTTCTTGCCCGTGTGAACAAGCTGGTGTTTTTTAAGATTACCTTTTCGGCTAAAACTCATACCGCACTCCGAGCACTGATGCGGCTTTTCTCCTGCGTGAACGTGCTGGTGTCTTCTGAGATTAGTCTTTTTGCTAAAACACTTCCCACAATGTGGACACTGATAAACTTGCTCTTGCACTCGACTGTCAGAGGCGTTAGCGTAGAAAGTATCAGGTGAATATCGGTCGGTACTGGAGCTCTCTGTCGGCTCCAGAATCTCAACCGTGATCTCACCTGGCTTCACCATCAAAGCACCTGTGAAAGGATACTGTATATAAAATATGAAGGATAGCAGAAACAGCAAACAGGACAACACTCATAGTGAAACACAAGAAAACACTGGTTCCATTATTTTAACAAAATACTGAAGTACAATTTATTATCTTTATTATAATTTATTAATTTATTATAAAGTACCAATTTATCCCACCATTTCGTGGAAATAACACCCAGAAGAGAATGTGTTCCTTTTTAAGGCTGGTTCCTATTAAGCTTCAGTACTAATGCTGTCTCAGAAAATTGTTCTTCACCACTTACACCTGCGGCTTCCTCCAAATCTACACCTAGATTTCTGTAAAGCTGCTTTGTGACCATCTCTATTATTTAAACAATAAATAAATCACTGTGCACATATCTTTAAAACATCTATTCAAGCTTCATAGACTGTGAGCAGTGATGTTTTTTGTATTTGTGACAAATTTGTTGTTGGTGTAGAAAGTACCTGATGATGTTTGGAAAGTAGCGGAGATCTCTATGGGTTCCACATTCTCAGATTTAATCTCGTCTGGATTAATCATTGTTGAATCTCTTGATTTTCCTGCAGAGGTAAATTCAGGACCTGTAGGAAAGAGGACAGCAGGGGAAGAGGGAACAACATTTACTTTGGAAATATGGAGAAAAAAAAAAAATGTAAAATTGTCCAAAACTAACATCTTCAAAAAAGAGGCTGGTACAGCAAGAAAGATTGTTACTGGAATAATAATAATTAGACAATTCCAAGAGACATTGTGAAGTAATGGGTGCAATGGTGCACCACTTCTTCTGAGCAGAACGCTGAAAATAGCTCATTCCTCCCCTATACAGTCACAAAGACAGGACTCTGTATAGTGCCTGTGATTCAGGGTGTGAGTGGAGGGGCGTGGCTTGGGCCACTAGCTGCCGCTGCCCATTCTCCTGCACATGAAACTCACAGACACAGAGAATGTCTTTGAAGTGAAAAGCTCGATATGACGGCACGCCTGTGAGAATATTACTTATGAGAAGGCTAAGGTGCAAAAGCTTTGCTTCTTGAATCGTTTGAGAGAGGAGACTGTGTTTTTGTGCGATGTCAAGCTTCATGCATGTATTTCAAAAACTGAGAGCAGAAAGGCAGTTTTTCTCTACAAACTCAATTAGTCTTTGGAGTGATTTCACTTTGCAAAGATTTCTTTCATTTTTGAAGATGTGAATGATGATTTTTATGAATCCAATAGAGTTCTTGAGCCCTTGGATGTATTGTGTCTCTTAGGAGAAACTATGCAAATTTTAAGTGGAAGATTTAACATCAAACAAACAAAAAAATTAACAAAAAATAAAAAACAGTAACTGATTTTTTAAAATGACCTGTAAACTCAATCAGGTGAAGCTCATCGCCTTCTCAGTGACACACAAACCCTTTTGACTTTCGCCTGTAATAAGCATGAAAAGCTGGAGGATGTTAATCCCTGGTAGTGCACCTGAAGCAAACAGTTTGTTTTCAGACATGTTGGTGTTATATCTTTCACTTGGATGTGAAAAGTTGCACTGAGGAAATACAGCGGGATAAAACAAAAACTGAGTCTGTCTTCATTTCAGGCTGCAAAGGAACAAAATGTGATTATTCTGAAGGGGGGTGAGTCTTTTCTATACCTACTGTATTATGTTCTTGCTTCACATAAGTCTCCTTGTCAGCTTTAGAGTGTGCGCCATGGATCATACCTAGATCTCCAGGTAACCCAGGCAGGAACGCAGCTTGTTTTATGCTTACTCCTAAAATTAGAACTTATATTCACTCATCACTTTGAGAATTTTAACCACTTGGGAGTGAAGTCCTACTCTGAGCTGCTTACAAGGCCAGGACACACAACTGGTACGGTACGGCGCGCGCGCGCGCACACACAACTGGCACACACAACTGGTACGGTACGGCGCGCGCGCGCGCACACACAACTGGCACGGCGCGCGCACACACAACTGGCACGGCGCGCGCACACACAACTGGCACGGCGCGCGCACACACAACTGGCACGGCACGCGCACACACAACTGGCACGGCACGCGCACACACGCACACAACTGGCACGGCACACGCACACACGCACACAACTGGCACGGCACACGCACACACGCACACAACTGGCACGGCACACGCACACACGCACACAACTGGTACGGCACACGCACACACGCACACAACTGGTACGGCACACACGCACACAACTGGTACGGCACACGCACACACAACTGGTACGGCACACGCACACACAACTGGTACGGCACACGCACACACAACTGGTACGGCACACGCACACACAACTGGTACGGCACACGCACACACAACTGGTACGGCACACGCACACACAACTGGTACGGCACACGCACACACAACTGGTACGGCACACGCACACACAACTGGTACGGCACACGCACACACAACTGGTACGGCACACGCACACACAACTGGTACGGCACACGCACACACAACTGGTACGGCACACGCACACACAACTGGTACGGCACACGCACACACAACTGGTACGGCACACGCACACACACACACAACTGGTACGGCACACGCACACACACACACAACTGGTACGGCACACGCACACACACACACAACTGGTACGGCACACGCACACACACACACAACTGGTACGGCACACGCACACACACACACAACTGGTACGGCACACGCACACACACACACAACTGGTACGGCACACGCACACACACACACAACTGGTACGGCACACACACACACACACACACACACAACTGGTACGGCACACACACACACAACTGGTACGGCACACACACACACACACACAACTGGTACGGCACACACACACACACACACAACTGGTACGGCACACACACACACACACAACTGGTACAGCACACACACACACACACACAACTGGTACGGCACACACACACACACACACAACTGGTACGGCACACACACACACACACAACTGGTACGGCACACACACACAAACACACACACACAACTGGTACGGCACACACACACAAACACACACACACAACTGGTACGGCACACGCACACACAAACACACACACACAACTGGTACGGCACACACACACACACACACACACACACACACACAACTGGTACGGCACACACACACACACACACACACACACACAAACACAACTGGTACGGCACACACACAAACACACACACACACACACACACACAACTGGTACGGCACACACACAAACACACACACACACACACACACACAACTGGTACGGCACACACACACACACACACACACACACACAACTGGTACGGCACACACACACACACACACACAACTGGTACGGCACACACACACACACACACACAACTGGTACGGCACACACACACACACACACACACACACACACAAACACACACACAACTGGTACGGCACACACACACAAACACACACACAACTGGTACGGCACACGCACACACAAACACACACACACAACTGGTACGGCACACACACACAAACACACACACACAACTGGTACGGCACACGCACACACAAACACACACACACAACTGGTACGGCACACACACACACACACACAACT